>JAEAOA010001748.1:2642500-2775000 GCA_016746295.1 Potamilus streckersoni | reverse complement strand
ATGAGTAATATGATACAACTATTGTCTTCAATTAATCATTTATTTAATACGAACAACTGTAAAACAGCATTTAACATATTATAAATAAACACTCGTGATGCAGAATTTTCTTTGTAAGATATATCAGTATCACCAGATGCACCTTCCTGACATTTATCTACAGGTATTCTCATTCATTATCATTCCTTTAAGCTTCTATCAATTCCTCCTTGACAATGCCTTTTACAAACACACACACTTGCACGCACACACACACACACACACCTAAAAACGTCAAGTTTTAACATCGAAGTTGAAGATAAGGACAAATAGTTACATATTTCATGACAGTCGCTGTTAAATAAATACTAGCAATATTTGGAAGTCTCACTCCCCCACCCCCACCTACCTACCTACCTACCTACCTACCTACCTACCTACAGCCAACCAAGTAACAAACCGACCAACAAACTAACGAATCAATCAATCAATCAATCAATCAATCAATCAATCAATCAATCAATCAATCAATCAATCAACTTTTGCTCCGTGGTTCATAAGAATGCGCATTTCATTAGAAAATATTTGGAGCAATTGATAATACACAATGTAGTTATACTGATCCTATTGGTAAAGAAAGGGCAGCAACGGCATCAGTACTGACAGTGAATTGCTTTGGATTTTATATTAGGAAAGAAAGAGCAAGAATGACCTGAATGGTTGCAAGGATTCGTAATTCAGATAAAATAATAAATACATATACATATATAAAAATATTGAAAACTCAGCTGGTATGTGATAATGATTTAATGATCAATTAATACTTTTTTGTCTGTTTGAGGCAATGATTGCGCATGCAATTTCATTTTATCTTCAGCTTTTCTTTTAAATTACCTTTGATCACATGTTGTTAAAGTAGGAATTTTACTGCAGGAAAATTGTATAGGACTTTTGAGTGTACTGATAAAATATATAGCAAATTAGCAAATATATAGCAAATTGATCCCCTTTCAATTATGTCATTTTAACAGAGAGGATATTATTCATTCTTAACAGAGAGGATATTATTCATTCTTTATTATTTATTTGCTACGTTTATAAACCAACTTCTCACGGGTGGTCTTTTAACAGCAATAACTGACAATTTTATGCTCTCTAAATAACATTTTAATTTCACACTGAACAAGTGTGATTTGTTGAATGTTTGAGAATTTATTTTATCAATGATGATTTTTTTTGTTCCAATTCTTAAGAAAAATAAGATAAATTTAAAGATCGAAATTAAACTGTAATGCGGTAACAATAAATATAAAAAGCTTATGAACAGGAACAAGTGTTAACAAAACAAAATCCAATTTTATTTTTTTTACAGCTCTTGAAACACTGTTGTATTCTATATCTCTTCAATAGTTCATTTTGGAAGTTAGAAGCACAACTTGATTCCTGTGGAAACAGCTGAGATCAATCAGTTTCGTTTATATACACCGTTGAAGGCAGTTGGAAAATACCGTTGTGCCTTTCATAATGGGAAACGCAAACGGTAAAAGTGACTCTTGAAAGATACGAGTATTTGGATAGTATGGGTATAGTTATATCTCGTTTATGTGTCATCCTTCTGTACAAGGAGTCATTCGATGGTTTTAAATCAATTATGCTAAATACTTAAAATTTGTGAGCATTTAAGATGGCAATTATCCAATGTTTCCTTATTCAACAACAACAACAACAATAATAATAACTATTATAATAATAATAATAATAATAATAATAATAATAATAATAATAATAATAATAATAATAATAATAATGACAACAACAACAAATTAACAACAATGAATATATAAAAAAAAAATGATCAAACCAATACAAAAGAATCAAAATAAATAAATAAATAAATAAATAAATAAATAAATAAATAAATAAAGATGTTCCCTTTTCCATCAGAATGATTTCGGGTAATAATTAACTTCATCTGTGCAATGACCAAAACATATTTTTTTATTTGTATCATAAAATTACAACTTGAATACACGATTAATTTTTTGTTAAAATTAGTTAAGGATTAATTGGATAGGACCCTTTTATAATATTAGGCATATAAAACGTCTGATATTATACAAGAGAGTGACAAGTTGTGGTTCACAATCCTCGTTTTACCAATTCTATCCTTTCTTGTATATTTTTGCAACAGTGCAATAAAACCGGAACTATTCTTTGAAAAAAAAACAACGCATAAGTTCATCGTTTTATCTATTTTTTAGCACCGCTTTGGTGGCCTTGTGGTAATAGCGTGTGCCTCAGATGCCAGAGGTCGCGGGTTCGAATTCCAGCCAAGTCATACCATAGATCTAATAAAAAAGGTTACTAACAGCTGTCTTGCTTGGCGATCAGTATGAAGAGGTTAGTGTTAGGACTGGTCGGATTGGTGCCAGGATAATGTGACTGGAGGGGACATCATTATACATGTCAGCGACATAATGCCTCGGTGCCAGACATCAATAACTACAAACTGCCCCACTGCAGTCATCGTTGCGATATGACAGAAAAATTATTAAAGCTACCTTAAAAATATATAATTCACGCTCATCTCTTTTAACAATTAAAAGTGGGGGAGGGATAGTCATTTCAAAACAAATATTATCGTCAAAGTTATTGAAAAGAAAAGAAAATTATGGTCTTTAATACATTAAAATACCAGTCAGCAATTTCCGCTCTTGTATTTTTATAAATGTTTTACTATGATAATCATTTAGGATAGCACAACTTTTCTTTTTGGGATTTGGGTTGGGTGAAAAGATATTCAAACAAGCTTTTTCTACACGTATCTCTCAATCTAAGATCTCAGAGTACAGTTGATCAACCTTTAAATTTTAATAAATGTTGATTATATGAACTGAAGGATGTGAAAATCATGAAAATGACTTTCTCTTTGGGATTATATTCCACTGAATCCTCCTTTATGCTACAATACATCCGTTAAGTACAAGAAATACTATTGACAAATAGTCAAATAGT
This sequence comes from Potamilus streckersoni, assembly GCA_016746295.1. Taxonomy (NCBI): domain Eukaryota; kingdom Metazoa; phylum Mollusca; class Bivalvia; order Unionida; family Unionidae; genus Potamilus; species Potamilus streckersoni. The sequence continues at coordinate 2,772,006 of JAEAOA010001748.1, read as the reverse complement.
AGGATTACTATTGATAAATGGTCATGTAGTAGAAATACTATTGACAAATGGTAAAGTAGTAGAAATACTATTTATAAATGGTCAAATAGTAGAAATACTATTGATAAATGGTCACACAGAAATACTATTGATAAATGGTCAAGTAGTAGAACTATCTTTCATAACCATAGCAGGCTGATGATTAGGAGTGCTGATCGATGTCTGTTACCATGTGTATAATCTGACATCATCGCGTCATTTACCAAACAATGGCGCTTAAAATGGGTGGAAGAAAATAACATAATGAACCAAGGTCTTGTTTTATTTCCACAGTTCAATATGAGGAATAGTGCGATAAAAGCAAGGCTTGTGTACTTGGTTGTACTATCTTTGTCTTCCATAATTCAGTTAGTGATTGTAATACTTTGAATAATGAAACAGTAATAGACATAGAATAATGTAATATACATAGATTAGTGTAGATTTAATGATCGATATAAATTCAGGTTACACTTGAGCGTTGATAAACTTGATGATAATAGATGTTTGTTTTTGCAGTTGCTGCAGTTATTATCCTGGTGGTTGCTGCTGTTATTATTATTATTATTATTATTATTATTATTATTATTATTATTATTATTATTATTATTATTATTATTATTATTATTATTATTATTATTATTATCATTATCATTATTATTATTATTATTATTATTATTATTATTATTATTATTATTATTATTATTATTATTATTATTATTATTATTTAAGCGAAATATTATAATGTAGTCATTCAGAAGATTCAACATATTCCTTACCTGGGGGGTTGGATGGGGTATAATAACTATAAATTTCTTTTAAAGGATTTTTGCATTTATATACTTACTTTGAAGTCAGGTAGGAGTCTGTTTTGTAAAACTTAGCAGTTGGTATTTCACGCACAGCTAATAAAAACTTTATGGCCTGAATAATGAATCATGTACCGGAAGGAGCTTGTTATCAGTACGAGATGTCACTTAGTACAATCCATGAATGAGTTATGTCATCAGCAATTTTGTGAAGCTTGGTTTGGGTCGAAAGATTTCTAATGGTTTGTACTAATTGACATTTCGTTTCATTGGTACGATTTTAATACCATTGCTTAAAGACAATGGATGATCGAATTTAAATTGCATTATGGGAGCGATAATACAGATGCAACTTTAAGATATGGCAAGGCATACATTGTGTCATTTATAAGCGTACTGGATAAAGACAAAAAAACAATCCAAATTGTTGATGTTGATAAAGTGTCGTCAGGACAATTATTTGACCTGTTCCATTTAATGTCAAGTTCGTCACTGACAGCTGACTACGAATTACGTGCGTTCACATTTAGGTGGACTTTTCGTGATCACTGAACCTTCGGAATTTTTTTTTTTTTACGAAGATGCCATTTGATAACTAATGCATACATAAATTACCATTGATCTGGAAAATAACGGATAGTTGCGTTATGACATTTTTGAATAACCGTACAGAATCAGATTTTGCTCTTTCTTTCCAAAACGTAATTTACAGAGCATGCAAATGCAGTAACTGCCATTGTTTACATGGTTGCCTCTGTATTTTTATGTCCAATCATATTGTTAGTAATTGTCCTATAAGAGATCCCTCTGTCATCAATAACTAATTTGAAACACTCAATTCTTTGAGACCCATATTAGCTGAGTTACTTAAATAACAATGCTCTGAGACCCATGTTAACTCAATATATTATCAAGCAAAGGAGAACCTATCATGGTTACATGCTATTTGTCTACGTGTTTTGTGTGTCTTGTTTTTTTTTTCATCCCTCTTCCTGTAGCATGTACTTGCAACGAACCATGTTTCTAAACGCATAGATTAATTGGAGGAAACATCTGTTTGAGATTTAATTCGTCCATGGTTGTATTAAATGGAAATGTAGTATCTAGATTGCTGCTAGAAATTGTTAATGTAAATTTTAAAAATTAACAAACATCCATGATACTTTAGTCTGTTGAAAAACAAACGAGTTTTTATTCAACTAATTCACTTCCCTATATAAAGGGTTCACTATAATCCTTAACAGTTTTAACGGATAAAATGTTGTTTCAGGTAGACTTAACAGAAACTTTAACGTCACTATAGAGACATATTTCAAACAAAATCGTATCAAGAAAATTCAGATGATATCTTCAGTAACGTCAATTATTGGCAACAATTGAAATTTCCCGAAGCTGCAAGTAAAAATGTTTTTAAAGAGCTATCACAAAAGTTACAGAATGAATACAGTAACGGTGTTTAGAATAATCTATCAGCTGTAATCTCTTTATTTAAGAGAGTTGTACAGAAATGGCAGTGACATTGTTTACGTATGTGACGATTTATATATTGTCAGCTTTGTCCGGATTATCGGTGACGGAACATAATTGGTAACCATTTTGTTTCATAATCAGATGTCTAGATAATCGTAAGGTGGATCGGTCCTTTTTGCAAAAATATTGAAAAGGAAATGGGCAAGAAACAGATGACAGATTATAAGTGATGATTCAGGTTGCAATTTTCCTAAAGATTATAGATAGATCATTATTTCCCGAAATAAACGTAACTTGCATAATCTTTTTTAACGTTCTTTTTTAAGGCATATATCCTATCTTAAGATTTCCTAAAACTAATAGGGATGGAGTAATAGATAGAGCAGTAATACTGGGAAAAAGAGTAGGAGGTACAGTGTGTCAGTAATATTAGGAAGAGGAGGAGGATGAGCATTAGTGTGTGAAGGAGGTAGTGCATAGCAGTAATAGTTGTCGCTATCCATTACATGCCTATTTGAGGTACTTTTGCAAACACGGACCGGCAGTGGAAAATTGCTTATAAATCATTCAATTCAGTCTATGTGCTCCCATTGTCTTTATCACGTAGGAACAGTGTTCGAATTTGAGCAACTAAATTTTGATTGGATGCGCCAGCTTGTCGCCGTATCCAATAAAATTTCACCGACCAGAAACAGAAATATCTGATTGGGCTATCACTTCGGAAACACGACTAGCGAAGATGACAGTGATTTGAGACTTTTAAATCCCAAATATTTTTCTAAAGTGAAAAATGGATATTTTATAGGCAAAAAAGGATAAGACAAATAACCATTTAGTGTATTGAATTTTGACTAAGGTAAAATAATGAAAGCCATTAGAACTACAAGAATATATCATTTAGTTTCACATTTCAAACCTCGCAGAGAGAAATGGACAGAGATTGGTGAGACACTTAAGAATTAGTGAGATAAATATTGAATACTAGTAGTGTAATTGACGACTCATATGCCTCCTCTTATCTAAGTCATTACTGGTCTTATCTAAGTTATTACTGGTCTTATCTAAGTCATTAATCACGGCCAGTATACATTTCCACTAAGTGTAGCTTACAAAGGAATCAGTTAGAAGAAAAGTTTCTTTTAAAAGGGGGAAGACATTGATGATGAATATGGGTTATATTTATTTCCATTAAAATACCTCGGGCTTATATTTTCTTATAATTTCAACAGTGGAAATGAAGCAATAAACAAGACCTTGGTTTTTGATTGATATAGTATATTTTTTTCCTCGCGTATATTTTCTCATGGTTGATTAGATTCTTAAAGATATCAAAATGTTTGCTATTTTTATTGAAACACAATGCAGCATTTTAAAATACCTTTAGTAGCGCTATTCATTACATTATGATGAAGAAATAAATTTTGTTTGTGTTTATGATTTATTGTGTATTTAACCGTACAGCAACACGTTAAAGGTGCCGAGGCAAGCCAGGTAAAATACCTTAATTAACGAAACACCAGGCTAGCCGACCTATGCTGATCTAACAGCGGGTAATCCATACAGCACCGTTTCTGGAAATAAACGTTTTACAAGTTCAAGTCAGCAAAAGTTTGAGTCAATTTCATTCTGGAAATGTTATTCAATTGCTGTTTCGGTCCTTTTGTTCTGCGTGCAGATATAAAAGTTAGCCCATATTCACATGGTAAATAATACATAATTCGAACTTTTAAGGGATGCATGGGAAATCTTTCAATATATGCGTCTCATAATATTTATATCACACTGAAATCGCTATGCACTATATCGATGTTTTAAAACTGATTTGCCTTTGCTGTTTTTTATATTAGTAGAATGCGTACTAAATGTGATTTATAACCCATATCAAAGTCTGTAATCCGTATGTGGCTGTCTTGTAGAATTTCAAAACTTATAAATTTGCTCTCTTGTAGAATTTTAAAATTTAGAAATTGCAGAATCTATTGTAATGAATTCTTCTATTCATATGTTTCATGTTTGTTTCACCAACTTCTTTGTGCGTTCTCAATATGGCCAGCTTAGTTATCATTATTTACCAGAATGGTCTACAATTCTTTATTATTGACCTCAGTTGTACTCAGAAAATGGCTATATCTTTTACGCAATTGCCATTGAATAGATATCAAACTGCAGTTTTAACTTTTATTGATAAAATAGATTTCGGTTGGACATTCCTTCCTTTTACGAATTTAATGTATATAAATTTGCTCTCGAACATGGTGCCATATAATTATAGGACTAAAGTATTGGGGAAAAATATTGAGGTAGAAGAGAAGACAGAAGTGATCTAGATATGACCTTTAAAACAACCGAATTGTACATAAATAACACTGACAGAGAGCAAATAGTTCCGAAATGAATCAATCACATCTTAAGTTAGTCTATTTCAGTTCATTTGGATAAATACGAACATGAGAAGAGCACAAAAACCAAACTTAATGCACGATTACTTCAGCAATAAAATACTTTTTTATATCTTAAGCCTTTGAAATCGTTAAATGTCCGATATATGATAACTATTTAAATAAAACAAAGTAATTAATTTTAATTCATCAATTTATATTTTCAGTAATGACTATAAAATTGTATATGAAAATAAGCATTTTCATAAAAAAAAATAAAATTTCTTACTGATTAACTCTTTTCCAGAAATATGGAAGTCGTTATAGTAATGTTCAAATCGTTTCTTATGTCAAATTAAAATTACAGTAATTATCTATGCAGAAAGCATATATCTTGAGATGTATTACTAACATGGTATCCCTGGTCGAAATCAATATCCCAAATAAATGCCATGTTTTACGGAAATATTCTATAAATAGCACGTCTTAAGGCAGAATCTGATTTAACTCTAATTTGTTATGAAAGAAATGTTCATATTTATTTGGCATCTTGACAAGATTGTTGACGTGGGATGGACATTTCAAGATAATTAGATATCTCGATTTTCTATGGTTTCAAACACACCTATGCCGAATCAAATGAGGGTAATGGGTCATTTATCCGCTCTTCCAGATGATATATGCTTTTCTATTTCAAACGTTATTTCTCTTTATAAAAAGGAAATCTGTTGTTGTTGTTGTTGTTGTTGTTGTTGTTAGGCTTAACGCCATTTTTCAGCACACGATAGGTAATTCATGGCGGCCAGTATTATTGGTGGAGGAAGAAACCGGGAAATCCGCGGAAAGAACCATCGACCCACGAGAAGCTACTGGCAAGCTTTCTCACCTATCCACCTTCGCCGAATCTTAGACTCGAATCCACGCAGATAGAGGTGAGATGGCAGTGATCCGTAACGGACAGCGCTTTAGACCACTCGGCCACTCGGGGCCCCTAAAAGGAAATCTTAATCAGTCTTTAACAGCGAAGACCACAAGCAATTTTACAAACGGCAAGTCAACTCCGTAACTTTATCAGAAAAATAAACACATGAAAACGGTCAATATTCATTTCTTTTGTTGATTTAAAGGGAGTGAAAAATGAAATAGATAAACAACGGATTTATGCCTCAACTGAATTTGCTAAAGACGTAAGACAAGGTTAATCCAGGATCATCAGATCAACAAACATTTTAAAAAGTTATAAAATCAATATGACAGTTTTGTGTCTACTGAACAAATTTGCACCGTTGTGCATATGAAGAACTTTTTATCTGATGTGCACTGACCACACTGACGGTGTCTTGTAGGACACACACACACACATACACCATCATACAAATGCAAAGATTGCACAATATTTTGCTTACGTGGCCTTCACATACGCATTTTCATTATACCCGTAAATGAATACTAGTACGTCAGTAATTGTGCACTTTGTCAACTTTGTAAGTTCATTAAAAACTGATCTTTATCGTTTTCAATTTGTTGACACCAGTTTTTGTTCCCACGGTGGGATTGAAACCACTATGCTCTTTTTCGTGTTCTATCTCAAGTACTTATTTAATGAGAAAATTATTCTCAATTCTATGTGCATGTATTAGCTAAGATTTACCGGTTTGGGAAAAGGGTGATGCAAATGCTTATTACGTTGCACACTTGTATATGGGGGAGGGGGAGGAGCTAATTTAAGTTGATACTTACTTGTCAAATTTGAATGCCTCATTGCGTTCATCATCACGAAGCTCTATAGCTGAGTAAAACTAGAATTTTGTAGGTATAAACAACACATTAACTGAAACACAATTGTTAACTGTCAAACTGATTAAAGACAACAAGCTCTCCATTGTCCCCGAGGATAGAATGTAGGAAACGTGTACTTTTTAAGTATGATCATCAAATAATTTTGAAACCTGAGAACAGTAAAAGCCTGTATTGTTTGGTTTTTGAATTTTGTTTTAAATTTCTATAAATTACTATTTGAAGTTACGAAACATTTGATTTTACAAACTGTGTGCTACCGCAGAACTATCATTTTGTTTATTTGAGATGCTTTCCTATGAATGCTTTCAATGATCAACAGCACATAAGTCAGACAAATCTGCGTTTTGGTTGCAGCAGTTATTTGGGATAATAGTTCATGACAAAAGTTATCCCATGTTTAACGATATACGTTCACAATGTATGCTTTTAGTTGCAAAATATGACACACGACCAGAATCTCGCCAGGTTATGTCAGTTTGAGATATTCAACTGTACAGATTGCGATCAGATTCATATATTTAACAGTAGAGGTTCATATCAATTTAAGATAAGACAACGATATAGATTGATATCAGTTTCTGAGATCAACTGTAAAGATTGATACCAGTTTGAGATGAACAACCATACAGATTGACACAAGTTTGAGAAAATTGACCATAATCAACCAGATTGAAATCAGTTTGAGATATTCAACCGTACAGACTGACATTAGTTTGAGATAATGCACCATACATTCTAATATCATTTTGACAAATTCAACTGTGCAGATTAAACAATAATCTCCTTTAACTTCATGAGAAAAATTCCAAACATATCTATAAAATTAAGGTGATTTTATTATTTTCTGAATCATCCTAGTTCGTTTTAATTAATTTTGTTTAATAATCATGTTTATATAGGAACTATGTTGAAAGATTATCATGAAGCTATTGTTTTTCAACAAATACTCGTCTTCACTTCATTCTAATTTCGAATAAACACGCTGCCAATATGATCATACTAGATCCAAACGTACACCGTCTGCACGTAATAAAACATTTCACACTTCATAAATAAACAAGAATCTAATTACGGCCTTAAAAGGTAAGAATTCTTATAGCTATGACATTCGAGTCCTATAATATGTGTAAGTGAGGACGACTTAAAATCATCGACAGTACCAACAGTATCATCACAAACAAAAACTGCAGTAGGCAGTCAAAAGGGTAAATCGTACTATCTTTAATTACTGAACATTAGAGACGTCACCATGGATTGAGCATGATAATGTGTAATCATAAACAGATTGAGCAGGTTGATAACCTTGTTTAAGGCCAAAATGTATTAATTAGTTTGTTTAAATCAGAGTGTACTTAAGATAAAATGAAGTTCAACACTGCTGTGTCAATTATTGATCTGATATCGCGTATAACTATCTCAAACGTAAGTCTGAAATTGATTTTGAATATCCGATATTCCTTGGTATATTGTGTGACAGACTAGTATGATCTCTGAGAACTCTTGAAAACTATTTTTGTCTCTCATGTTGCAGTAAATATGTGCCGAACGTAACGAATTCCCAGCAAGACTCATACATTGGGCCAATTCATGTAATGCTTCAAGTCTCATACCTTGAGCCAGTTCATGTAATGCTTTGACAGAGAAGAAGGTCAATCAGCTATCCTCTAACTCTTGTACTTTTTCCAGTCTTTTATGTTAACCTTGATTAGGAATATCAGATATACTACAGTATATGCTACAAATGTACACTATGTACACTAAATTAGAGACATACAAACTTCTAAATAATGCGACCTTTGAATATTACACTAGCTATAATTATTGTTAATCACATATTTTTAATCATATATCATAAAAACATGAATTCTGCTACAATACGGAACAGCTTCATGGAGTGTAACATTGCACCTATGAACACAGTAATGATGCTGTAGAAATTACTGTAGAAATTACTGGACACACTTTCTGCAACGTTCAACTAAATTTATTGATATCAAAAGCCAATATAATTCAAAATACGTAGTGCTTGTCAATGAGCCTGTCATTGACTTCAAAAGGTTTACTAATGGTATAATATCAGTACGTTTACGATTTTCGATTCATAAGTCATCTTTTAGTTTATAATTTGTGACATTTATTTATCTTTAAAAGAATACCTTGTTGTCTTCCATCTTCACGGTATTTTGTCAGCAGAACAATATTTTTGAGTCGAACTTAAATGACTATGTCACGGTATAGACAATTAAAAGGACATTAATATTGAGTGCATATGTATTCTTTTAAAGCAGATTGTGTATAATTGGACACATATTTTGCCTTGCCAATAAAATTTAACTTTGTATGTTGTACGTATATCGTACTGAGCGTGTAATGATTGTTTACACTGAAATATGCAAGAATGTTAATCGTGGGATCAAGTTTCTTCGAGAATTGTACTGTAGCGGAAATATACTGAACTTGAATCGTTTATGAATATTCCCCAAAAAATTCATAATTTAAGCACAATCCACTATGTCAAATTGCATTATGCGTGCAATGTTTTCAGTGCTACCAGCTATTGTCCATGACGAAATGATATTTCTATCACGGTCATCTTCGATAACGTAGACTGAGCTGAAAACTTTTACCTTGTCCAACGTTATTGTAAAATCGTGAGAAATAAAAAGGTACTGTTATTCAATGTTCAAAACTTGTTTTCCGGAAAGATATTTTATCAATCACATCCGATTTAAAACATGGAAATGTCATGGGTCAGTACAATGAAGAATGAATTACATTGTAAAAGGTAGAGAGGTTCGACAACGGTTTATTTCTTTATTTTTTAGCAAAGTGTTTACACTTGGTAAAATAAAAGGCATTTTTAAAATAATAGAGAAAGAAAAACGGAATTTAAATATAAACACAATTCCATAACCCTAAAAGTTCACCTAATCCGAGCGAACTTTTGTTAGCTCTGTGTTCTTTCATATTTGGCAGACATTTTCACTTCATATTAGTAAACCGTGCAGGGCCAGTGATAATGTAATATATGCGTTTGAAGTTCCCAAACTTTTTCCAAAAGATATCTTTACATATCTAGTTCAATCGCTGAACTATATATTCACAAAACCCTTTAACATCAGCATTTTCTTTTTTCCTGTGATGATGCGTATAATGTTAATTAAGTACATGTCAGACTAAAATCGTTTAGACTTTTTGGTGGTCTTCACATTTTCAATCTGAATTTAATTTTTATTGTTATCTTATACAAAAGCAAGATACCAGGTAAATAACACATCCAGATACATATTATATTAAGTAATACAAAAATCATTCAAAGATATGACAATCTTTATGAAAGTGACACACACCAACAAGAATACATTCAGATATTTGCATTGGCAATCAAATGCATTAGGTTTGTTCGCCTTTAGTAAGAAATCATATCAACTGTGACAACAACGCTGTCTGGCTGCTTGGAATTGGAGTTGACATGAATTACCTTCAGAAGTCTGATGAACATAAAAGCGAAAGATGTGCGAAACTTCCAGACAACTGAATACATTTAAGCCCATTGACTGGCATTTAACAGTTAATGGTTCGTATGTTATTTTGTATTTTTTTTTTATTCTTTACGGCTTCAAGTAATATCTTGCAAAACCGGTCATAACAAACAACTAAACGCTTGGCATTTCGTAAGCACTCCATAAAACAGTCAACGTCACCATTCACTCCACGACAAGCAGGATTTGACTGTCGAGGTTGACAAAATATCACACAAACATGAAAAGAAAGAAGAACAATAAACAATATATATGCTGATTTAGTAGCTCAAACTAAAACCGATTTTCATTATAAAGTTGTCAAATCTATATGCTAATCTGTGCTCCGTCTTAAATTTTGTGTTCTTATCTGTGAATGTACTGTATCTGGAATAATTGCTGATGATATTGGTTTTGTTTATTTTTTTACATGCGTGCTTTCTTAACTTACTTTTCTTGTTCATACAGATGAACATCTGCTAAATTTGTCACCTTCATTAATTTATTATTATTATTATTATTATTATTATTATTATTATTATTATTATTATTATTATTATTATTATTATTATTATTATTATTATTATTATTATTATTATCAGTATTATTAAACTGATCAAAATAAATTTATAAATATTTAAAATTTTTGCTGTAATTGTTTTAATGGAGATGCTAAGTAAAAGGTGGGTAGCGTGTGGCTAATGAGTTAGAACACCGAATTGGTTGTTCTTGGACTAAGTTTTTCACTACATACAAAATACCACAAATAAAGTTTGATGCCGAAATTTGTAAAGATAATGGATGCATGAATAATCATGGAAAATCTTTAAGGATGCATGAATAATCATGGAAAATCTTTAAGGATGATGCTCATCATGACATAAATAATCCATGATCATCTTCAAAGATGGAATATGTTTGAATCTTTATTGAATGTAACATTTCTAAACAGTACAATAGTTGCAGTTTGTTTTCTTCTCAGACGCGTTTAGTGTAAGACATGAATGGTGGAATTGTTGATGCAGGAATCACGGTACTAATTCAGTTCCCATATTAAACCTATGTAAACACCATGATATTAAAAATTCAATAACTAAAAATGTTTGAGTGCTCATGACCATGCTTATATTATCAGTATAAATTAAACTTGGAAATCAGCTTCTGTGCAGAGGAAAAGATATGCGCCACGTCATTTTCTGGAGCTGCATATGTTTGAAACATGTGTTTTCAATTTCGCACCAAAGAGTAAAGTGCTAATTTTAGTAATGAGTGTTCCAAACTCAAGACTATTAAAGAACTGAAATTCCATCAATAAAACAATGTCTCTATTTTTATTCACTTTCAACTAAGATAAGGTCTCAGAGGATTCTTTTTCCTAAAACATAACTTACATTATTAACCAATCCTGGTCAGTCAAACCCGTATATACTCTATTTAAAATTCACCCATTTCTAGGCTGGTTCCCATTTCTCAGTGCAATAAGTACCGTGTGTCCTAAATCTACCCTTGATTTTCTTGACAGCCCTTGCAAGTTATAAGTAAGCATTGTGCATAGTTCTGCTTGTCAAAGATTATATTAGTAAATATTAAATTACATTGCAAGTTCATTTTCACCTAAAGAGCAATGGTGCATTTTAGGCAACATCGAAATATTTGAGCTTCATTTAAGAAAATAAGAATAAATACTAAAATAAATCTATGTAATAAGAGTTATCTTTTTAATAATCACCATTTATCTCTCTTCAATTTAATACTGAAATATATTACTAGCCTTGTTATATTATGTTACTAATGAGTAAAAAGCCCAGGTTACCATTGATATGTAAATGTATTATTACATAAAAAGATATTTAAAATAACAAAAATTACCTTAAATTCCTTCCCTAGGACATAATTTAAAACTAAAGCAAGGCAGACATAAGTCTATTAAAATGCAAAACATACAATTTCCAAACATTCACTAAAAGAAATTAGTGGGATGCAAAGTCATGGGTGGTCATCCTCATTAAGCATGGTTTAAGAGACTTAAGTGATTGTATCTGATACATTATGCTTCAAAACACAATCAGGATATATATATATATATATATATATATATATATATATATATATATATATATATATATATATATATATATATTACTATAATTACTCTATAAATGGTCAACTGTATAAATTTTATATATCTATTGATTATATATGAACTAAAGTACAATACACTCCACCCAGCATAGTCAAATCTGCACCATGTTCCCCCTCCCCATTCTTGGCAACAGCTGGTATTCTGAATATGTGTTTACTATTCCACTGAAAGTCACTCTGGTTTACAAAAGGTATTAATTTTGCTTTATATCAACAAAAAGAACCATATGATTGCATTTATAGCATAGATACTTGCACTTGCATATATGGAGTCACTGTTTGGCTGGAGATGTCTTTAGGAATCCCGGTACTAATTCAGTTCCCATAGTAAACCTATGCAAACACCACGATATCAAAAATATACTAACTTAAAATTTTGGAGTGCTCATGACCAAACGTATATTTATCAGTATAGATGAAACCTGGAAGTCAGCTTCTGTGCAAAGGAAAGGATATGAACCGCGGCATTTTCTGGAGATGCGTATGTTTGAAACATGTGCTTTCAATTCCGCACCAAAGAGTAAAGTGCTAATTTTAGTAATGAGTGTTCAAACTCAAGACTATTAAATTACTGAAATTCCATCAATAAAACAATGCCTCTATTTTGATTTACTTTCAACTAGGATAAGGTCTAAACGATTCATTTTCCTAAAACATAACTTACATTATAAAACCAATTCTGGTCAGCCAAACCAGTATATACTCTATTTAAAATTCACCCATTTCTAGGCTGGTTCCCATTTTTAAATGCAATTATTACCGTGTGTCCTGCAAGCGCCTAACATAGCCTCGCTTTCGACTGGAAGATGTAGGGTAAAGCGAATTCATAAACACATTCTAAGACGGATATGTATGAAATGAAAACTCCGCAAACACTCGAACATCAAACTCATGTTTTGTGAGTGGCATCAGTCGGAAAGAACAAATCATATAGATTATGTGGAATTTGTGTGAATAGAACTCACATGCCCAGGTGACTGATGCATAGCTGCTGAAGGGTGAACTTGGATAGGAGTTCATACATAGTGGAACTCATTTTATCGAGCGTATGTATCCGTGAACTTTGATAGGAGTTCATACACAGTGGAACTCATTTTATCGAGTGTATGGACTTCCAATCTGTGAGAATTACACCCATTGGAAATGGTTGACTGCCGTGAACGGTCCCCTTTATCTGATGATGCTCCCTTCCGACAACGATATATCTGAATCCACCTCTGCCCTTTCTAGCAATGTGACTAGGCATCCAACAAGTAGAGAATACTTTTTCCAGACTGTGTGAGCAAATCATGCGTCTTTATGATTTTTGCTATAACTGGTTGTTATATTTAAGGTTTTGCAAGGCATTCAGTGTGGTAGAGTTTCGAAAAGAAGCTGAAATATTTTGGGAGTGAGATTTAAATGTAGTTCGAAAATTTTAGAATGTCTGAAATTTTGGCGGTAAAAATGAATGCTTTTTTAAAATCCATTAATCAGTTTGAGATGGACTCGTGAAGTTTTGTGACAGCAGCTCTGTTTTCGTCTCCAATTCTCTAAAAGTTTGCTTGAGGTAGCATATGGACACAACGTGAGGCTATGAATCCTATGATCGCAGGAGATTTAAGAAGATATGCTAAGGATTTTTGTAGCTGGCAAGGATTATTTATTTATTTAATTATTTTTATGAGGGTTTTTTTTTGGAGGTGGGTTGAAAGTAAGGCTGATAAAAAGGTAGTGGTTTTGGAACATAATTTTGCAGTATTTCCAACATTAATGTATTTTTGTAGATGAATACGCATGTCTATGGATGGAATGCACTTTTGTCTTTTGGCGTACAAGGTTTGTTATTTAGACTTGCAGCAAGCATCGGATGCGGGATTACATGGACTGGTAGATAGTTTGATAGATAAACTGATGATCCATTTTTGTTCATCTGTGATATAGTGATGGTTCATTTGCCTCAACACAGAGTATTTCTAAGGGGAAAGTCCTCAATATCCTCTAATTGTGTATTGAATCAAGCATCTGTAGGCAACATCTGCAAGCTTGTCCGTATTCCTTTGAAAATAATCAAATTTGGATCTTAATAAAAAGCTGTACAACGTGAGCAAGACCTTTAAATCTTCTCCAACATCTGTATTTGCCACGATTAGTATTACATCGAGAGAATTTGATGCTTGTCACTGAGGATAATTAATATGTGGAAGGAACGTTAATTCATACTACAAAAATGTAGTCTCCTCTGCAACAGCGACAATGGAACCCTCAATAAAGAGTTTGGGGTAATCAAGAATTCGAAGTAATCAGAAGAAGCGCTTTCACATACAGATTTCCAAAATTTGAACTAGTTTTCTTTTTCAAATCTTTAAGTAGTTAAGGTTCAGTAGCGTGCACACCCAGCAAAGATCAACAAGAGTAAATCATTTAGATAATGACATGATCGATAATATGTCAGTATCGTCCATATTCAGTAACCAATGGGACAGAGTATATTAAATCATTTTTATGTGCAGGAACAAAAAACCAAGTTTGGAGTTACTGGATTTCGCCATTACATCCTTAGAGTCTACAAAAACTTATGATACATTTTATACGTTGTATATTTATTTGTTAATGATTATTCAGATTGCAAGCCTGTTGCAAGGCCCTCGTGCAATATTACGAATCATTATAAAGGTTAAGCATTTCATATTTAATGGATAGAAAATTATAAACTATACTCTGTACGATACAGTGTTCCGTTAGCAACAAAAATCCAATTTAATAAGATTTGTTTGTATAGAGAAACTTCAGTGGCATTGCACGCAATCAATGTAAAATATATGCCTTGGAAAACGAGAACTTTGCAACCAAACATCTCATCTTGAATACTGTTTATCCCACTTGCTCGCATTAGATGCTGGTCTGAGTTCTCAACCATGTCTTAAATAAGGCATCGGGGTCAAATCGCCCAACCAGCATTACTGAGCATGCTGATCTGTTCTCGAGTGTTACTGCAAACGACAAAGACTTGCCAACAATATCACTATGGAAACAGCCATGTGCCCGTCACTGAAAATTCAACAATGTTTTCCAGGAAAAAGCAGACGAATTAGTCGAGGATAGAAGAGATTAATATTTACAAAAATGTTTATTGGTAAATAAGCAATTAGATAATGTTTTTTCACTCACATTAAGTCATGCAGATTGTAAAACAGCTGAAGCAATTTGCTTGTGAGCTTGGAATAAGGATGTCAAACGGTATAACCAAATAACCAAATAAAACTTCCCGATGTGTCACGGCTAGCTGTAAGACATATTTCAATAGATGAATCAAGGCTGGTTGCAACAGCAACTATAAACCATATATATATATATATATATATATATATATATATATATATATATATATATATATATATATATATATATATATATATATATATATATATATATATATATATATATATATCCTAGTTAACTCTGTTTATAAAATCCACTACTAATGTAATGGTACGAGGTGTGATTGTCAAATTATGGACTTTGGAGTTGACACAAAATAATCTTTAACTATCTGATCATAGAAAAGTTGCGTGGAACAATCGAAGCATTGAGGCTCTCCGGTAGTCAGAAGTAACAAACCAATAAAATAGGATCATCTGAAAGATGGGAGAGAGGAAAAAATGGACTTATCTCTGACATGCACGTGGGGGATCATGAACCAATCTTGTTTATCAAACTACCAAACGCATCAGTATACTCTCCCACGCGGCTGTTTAGATACAAAATACCGTCCTATCTATTTTAATCTCATTCTATGTTAGAATTGCCCAATAAATACATATTTATACAGTTAAACTTAAAATGTAGATAAATAATATGATTGTAAATGTTTTTCATATTACATTCAAGCAAAGATTTCGATATAAATCCAGGTTACTCTTGAGCGTTGATAAACTTGATGATAATAGATGTTTGTTTTTGCGGTTGCAGCAGTTATTATCCTTGTGGTTGCTGCTGTTGTTGTTATTATTATTATTATTATTATTATTATTATTATTATTATTATTATTATTATTATTATTATTATTATTATTATTTTTATTATTATTATTATTATTATTGTACACACACTCACACACACACAAACACACACACACAAATATATATATATATATATATATATATATATATATATATATATATATATATATATATATATATATATATATATATATATACATACACAGGTATATATACATATAAATATATATACATATATATATATATATATATATATATATATATATATATATATATATATATATATATATATATATATATATATATATATATATAATTCGTTCCAAACACATACAAATAACAAATAATTACTTATGCCCGATTCGAATGATCAAGAAGACCCTGTTTTCTTGTATAATTATCCATATTTAGTTTACTCCAGCTATTGAATTATTTTCAGCAAAGTGCATACTTTTCAGCGTTAGTTGATCAAGCAACATTATTTTTAATGTTGCTAAAGTTTTATCAAACATAAATTATTAAATGTTACACTATTCATGTATCCTATATTAAACCTGTTCCATCATAATTACCCTAATTTTATTCATGAATGAGGCTGTGCTATCATTCAAACACTAAACTTAGATTACTCGTTCGTCAATGTGCTCGTACAAGTCACATGGATAAACAAGGTGGTTTCTTCACACCATTTATTTTGTTCACTGTTTTTGAAAGTGTAGATACTTATATTATCGTTTGTTTCATGTAGACAACTTAAGAATGGCAGATATTGAACGAACTAAAGAGATTTCACATATCGAAATAGAATTTGATTAGTGGTTCCGTTCAGCTTTGCCAAAAATTAGATTCAAATTAACTCTGTTTTTCTTACATAAATTTGCAGATAGATTTATAACTGGAAGTAGAAATGTATGTTCCAGTAGAAAGACTTTCAGAAAGACGTCGATTAAGGATTTGGATTAGCACTTTACGATAAATGTATGTTCCAGTAGAAAGACTTTCAGAAAGACGTCGATTAGGGATTTGGATTAGCACTTTACGATAAATGTATGTTCCAGTAGAAAGACTTTCAGAAAGACGTCGATTAAGGATTTGGATTAGCACTTTACGATAAATGTATGTTCCAGTAGAAAGACTTTCAGAAAGACGTCGATTAAGGATTTGGATTAGCACTTTACGATAAATGTATGTTCCAGTAGAAAGACTTTCAGAAAGACGTCGATTAAGGATTTGGATTAGCACTTTACGATAAATGTATGTTCCAGTAGAAAGACTTTCAGAAAGACGTCGATTAAGGATTTGGATTAGCACTTTACGATAAATGTATGTTCCAGTAGAAAGACTTTCAGAAAGACGTCGATTAAGGATTTGGATTAGCACTTTACGATAAATGTATGTTCCAGTAGAAAGACTTTCAGAAAGACGTCGATTAAGGATTTGGATTAGCACTTTACGATAAATGTATGTTCCAGTAGAAAGACTTTCAGAAAGACGTCGATTAAGGATTTGGATTAGCACTTTACGATAAATGTATGTTCCAGTAGAAAGACTTTCAGAAAGACGTCGATTAAGGATTTGGATTAGCACTTTACGATAAATGTATGTTCCAGTAGAAAGACTTTCAGAAAGACGTCGATTAAGGATTTGGATTAGCACTTTACGATAAATGTATGTTCCAGTAGAAAGACTTTCAGAAAGACGTCGATTAAGGATTTGGATTAGCACTTTACGATAAATGTAGCCATCAACACAGCTCACGAAGTGAAAAGTACGATTATTTCAAACTTGAATGTGATTATAAAATACTGAAATATTTTAAATAATACGAACTTTAAATGATATGTGAGTGCTTTGTGTTGAAAGCGGAATTGTAATGCATATTGTTCAATTCATTCATGAATCCTTTACCTCAATATAGCAAAATATTCCAAAGTACCGCCCATGTTCTGGATACATAACGCAAACACAACACGACCACCTGTGAAGCAAAGCTACCGATACATCCTCTTAAAAATTCCCATGCAGAACGTTGCATTTCGACAAGTTATATGTGTTTTATAGTCTTCTTTTTGCTCACTAATTGCCTTACTTCTGGAATCACGCGTGAATTTGTTGAAAAAGAAACTTTGGATTGTACCCAGACTTGCGATACATTGCCAGGTGCGTTTATTAGACAGACCTATTACTTACACCATTTGATCCATCTCGGACTTTCTATTCTGGTAGACTAAAATCATTAACTTAAAATACCATACTTGTGTGCAAATTAGAGGCCTACTTAAACATGTGCACGGAGGCAACACTAAACAAAGGATCGGGAAATAGTCGCTTGGAGGAGGGTGTGTGTGTGTTTACATTAGCCACAGTTAAACAATTTGGTATGAACGATAAATATGGATATTATTATCGACTAATGATATTACCATCTAAAATAATATGTTCTCTCAGTTATTTTTGTCCCATTTTCTAAATTAACTTTTTCATCTTTACCTTTATATGATGTCCTAGGTTTTTATACCGTCATAGATGGTACCAAAATGTATCTGTTTGGCATGAAAATGATTATTTCTCTTATTCAAGAGCTAAAGCATGTTGTATTTTTTATATCAGCGTCTTCGTCGAAAATGAATTTCACAGTCAGAATTAGTCTTTAAAGAAACAGAAGTGGTTTCAACACAAAACGAGTAAGATACCACATGATTAATTTCTTGTCTGATATTGGCGATGATTAAGATTATACACTTACTGTTTGGTATTTTGTGCATTTCTCTGTTTTCACACATTTGAACAAAATATGATTAGATAATTTCGAAGCGCTATGGAGACTCTGACATAATGTACAAAAAACAATGTTTAAATTCTCTAAGTCTATAAAAATCGAATTAATTTGCTGTAGACATTTTATTTTGTTTTAGCACACCTTTTAAAAACTA
Organism: Potamilus streckersoni; assembly: GCA_016746295.1. NCBI lineage: Eukaryota > Metazoa > Mollusca > Bivalvia > Unionida > Unionidae > Potamilus > Potamilus streckersoni. The sequence continues at coordinate 2,752,933 of JAEAOA010001748.1, read as the reverse complement.
AACTAAGAATATTTTTTATACAAATAACTTTATAAAAGATATTCAGAATCCATGAAAAAGTTGAACTGAAAATATTAAAGAATGTCTTGATATCTTGGAAAGTAAATTGCTTATTTCTAAATATCGGGTTTTATATAGCAGTCATTTTTTTAGAAATGGAAATTTCTGGTAAACGTTCTGCGACCCATGAATTACAACTGCTAATACCTGATTGTGACACCTCGTTGACTACATACTGATTCTTCGAATTTAAAGGTACTTGGCTAAATTCCCGAAATCTTAATTATATTCTCAGTTTTTAAGCTGATTCTGATGTCATATCGCAATTATGCTGTGAGTTAAAATTCAACGTGAATGACTTAAAATTTATCTTACCCAAAACCATACAATGAATCCATTGAGTGTAATATGAACTACAAGGAAATAAATAGGACTTTGACGAATTCCTCCTCGTAATCACGAAAATGACTTTACCCATAAATTTCAATTGTGTCACTCCAAGCACAGATGAGCCGGCTGTAATTGGTTCTTATCTTTTGTTTTCATTCAGTATGCATAATGTATACATTGTGGGTTCCTCGCTCATATTACTGCTGTGTGTTTTATTTATGTTTGCTTTATTTCGTTTTGGGTTTAGTTTCTCTTTTTGAGAATTTTTTAGCCTTCATCCTTCCTCGACAAACCTATATTTTATTTAAAGGTTTTGTATATCAACATGGAGAAGTACCCCAATAACTACAATTCTAGCATAGGACTTCTTACTGGTTAAAATCGTGCTACTGGTAACACTTCATGCACTGCTAATCTTCTTCTGTATGCTACTGGTAACACTTCATGCACTGCTAATCTTCTTCTGTATGCTACTGGTAACACTTCATGCACTGCTAATCTTCTTCTGTATGCGACTGGTAACACTCCATGCACTGCTAGTCTTCTTCTGTATGCTACTGGTAACACTTCATGAACTGCTAATCTTCTTCTGTATGCGACTGGTAACACTTCATGCACTGCTAATCTTCTTCTGTATGCGACTGGTAACACTTCATGAACTGCTAATCTTCTTCTGTATGCGACTGGTAACACTTCATGCACTGCTAATCTTCTTCTGTATGCTACTGGTAACACTTCATGAACTGCTAATCTTCTTCTGTATGCGACTGGTAACACTCCATGCACTGCTAGTCTTCTTCTGTATGCTACTGGTAACACTTCATGCACTGCTAATCTTCTTCTGTATGCGACTGGTAACACTTCATGCACTGCTAATCTTCTTCTGTATGCTACTGGTAACACTTCATGCACTGCTAATCTTCTTCTGTATGCGACTGGTAACACTTCATGCACTGCTAATCTTCTGTATGCGACTGGTAACACTTCATACACTGCTAATCTTCTTCTGTATGCTACTGGTAACACTTCATGCACTGCTAATCTTCTTCTGTTTTCGACTGGTAACACTTCATGAACTGCTAATCTTCTTCTGTATGCTACTGGTAACACTTCATGCACTGCTAATCTTCTTCTGTATACTGCCTTGCTCTTTCATAAGCTGATACTTTCGTTTTCAGTTGCTCGAGTAAAGTTTAATCATCGACATTTTCTCTTCCATTGGTAATTTCAGACTCATCGTACATAGAGCCTACATACATTTGTATAATTAAGCATACCGCCAAGCCTAACCGCTTCTCAATTTTGTTTTAGTTTAAATTATCGATCATTACACAATGCTGATAGTGGGTCATAAAGTCAATAAATGGTCATGAAACATGATACATATCTACCTTAATAATCTCTTTGGTTCAAAGTGTTCGTTTATTACATTTTTGGCAATCAGACTTTTTGCGTGTTTTTAGAATCAATACTTTTTTGAGGTCTAAGAAGTACATGACATGCGTACGGAATGAAAAATACACAAATACATAGATACATGCATATATGCATATATAAACACACACACACACACACACACTCGAACCGCTGAGGTGGCCTAGTAGTTAGAGCGACCGCCAGGGATGGGTTTGTGTGTGTGTGTGTGTGTGTGTGTGTGTATGTGTGTGTGTGTGATTTAGCGCGCTAAGTGATAACAACAAAATAACGCCAAAATATTACAGGAATGAATATTTGAAGAAGTATAGACCCTGTTAATACGATACAGATGTAGAACCTGAATAAATGCAGTGATTTTCATAGTTTTATATTTAAATTTTTTTTTACTACTATTCAGACGTGCATGCACAAAATATCTTCTTATGAGGACTATATATTACGAGGCATCAACTTATATAAACTTTTATTTTTAACAGTTTCAAGTGCAAATACGGTATTTTGTATACCTTGAATATTTTTCTTGAATCACATATTAAGAAGTGTTCGTGGCAGCTAACGTGTTCGTTTTGCAGTTGTATTACCTGTCACATGAGAAATTTATGAATAAAGAGACCTGGAACCTATGGCTGAAACTGCATCTTACCTGACCATCAATTAAAACCAGATTCCCTTAATGCAAAACGATAATACAAACAGTGTATAACATAATTCAAACAGTATCCCAAACAATCATGTAGTCACAATCTGAAACTCGAGTTATAAACTAAAGTAGTATTACAAATTCAAAAATGCCAAAACGTGAAAAAATAAACGAAAGGGTTATTTTAATTTGAGACACTTTTAAACTTTTAAAACCAGGAAAAGTTCGTCGCATCAGGGATATGACCGTTCATAAAATTGTAGAGAGGAGTGTGATCATAACACTATAAAGTATTTTTCGAGAACAGGTACAATGTTTTAAAAATACAACGACAAATAAAACAATCGGGTTCACAATGTGGTACTGACAAGGAGATGGATTTGGTAGAATTGAAATTCGTAAGGATGATTAAATGCAAATATTTACACGATGATATCAATACCAGTGACTCCAACAAAGAATGTCAATATAAGTTCGTGATTATAAATTGTATCATAAATTCATGCAATAAAGCATTGTGTTTAATTTGTTTGCTTGTTTTCATGAACTATTTCATAAAAAAAGTTAAGAAAAAGTCAAATAAACCATGAACAAATTATGTAATAAATATGTGCACAGTGATCATTTATCAAGAGATACTGTGGTTTTCATGCAATTTGCAATTTAAACAAAAAGTCAAAAATACCATTTTAGAGTTCAAGGTCAAATATGTTACAGGACACACGGTACTAACGGTATGGAAAAATGGAAATTAGCGTTGAAATAGGTGAACATAAAATGTATATATGGGTTTGGCTGGCCAGGATTGGTTGATAATGTAAGTTATGTTTTAGGAAAAGAATCTTTTGAGAACGTATCCTAGTTGTAAGTGAAAAAAAATAGAGACATTGTTTTATTGATGGAATTCCAGTATTAAGCAGTCATGTTTGGAATACTCAGCACTAAAATAAGCACCTGATACTTTGGTACGGAATTGAAAGCACATGGTTCAAGCACATGCAGGTTTAGAAAATTCCGCGGCTCAGATCCAGAGCCGTCTTAAGAAGTTTGGGGGCTCTAGTCACAAGCTCTAACCTTAAAAATAACCAGAATTGCGCCTCAATCTCTCAGTCTCAGATACAGAGTATTGCATTGCACTTCCAAGTCATTTTGTGAAATTTATTAATATAGTACTAAACACAACCGACACCGAAAATTATATCGTGCCGATGCAATTGGAGCAAAACCACGACGGCCGACCAGAGCAGAGCTTGATTAAGTGTCCGGCACGCTCACAACTGAGCCACTGTGGCTCCTTTGAAATGATTCAGATCTTGTTTAGGTCATCGTCTCAAACCGCGGGCGAAAATGCATTAAGCTCTTAGGAAATATGGCTACCTACGATAAGATTTTCTCAATATGAATAAAACTGTGTAGTCAATCAACGCAAGCGTGAATACAAATTTCTCGTAATGTGGACTCGGCATAATCTATCAGCTTATTTGAATAGGCCAATCAAAATGTCTCTTCCAAAAATAGTCACTTATTGATCCATAAAATGGGTACTTTCACAGATGCTACATTGATGACGTATATCTTGATTATGACGTGTATCTTGTTTATGCTTATTCGTGTTAAACGAGAATATCTTGTAACAGGCAACCACGGGTGAAAAAAAAAGAATGTAGCGGATCGTCGCGCATGGTTTGCGAGGATGGTTTTTTGTACAGTCTATTCTAAATATGTTTCACATATCAAGCATAGCATTTCAGACCATCTATTTTGGTTGCGTATTCTGTTTCATATATTCATATATTGTCAAGTTATTTCTGTTCTTATCGTAAATTTTATTTATGTTCAAATAGTATTTATGAAAGGCTATCAAAAGAACACACGTTTCACATATTTATCACTGAGCATCAAGGCAGTCTTACTGATTGCACGTGACCCATAGGTCATGCCAATCCATGACTTACATAGTCGGATCATATCAGTGGTACACCGATAGACTGCATTCGAGTTCCAAATTCAGCATCAATGCTTCCTAGTAGATTGTGACTGTTAGGTTTATAACGGTCTTTAATACAATCCCCCTCCCTCTCTCTGTTTCTCTCAAAATTTATAGCTGAAAGAAAGGCTGTTATCTTAGTATGTACGTACGGCACCCACCTTATTATATAAAAGTGGTTATGCGGTAAAGTTTGAAAACAGTACAAACGAACTTCATGGGCAAGTTTGGTAGATAAACTCTTCCAAATAAATCAAAACAACAAATACAGCAATGATAAAACGTTAAAGAAAAAAGATTGTAAAATGTGTACAAAAATAATATATACAAGTAACACTTTAAAATCAATAATTGCCAAGATTTTGTTCAACTAAGGATGGATCTGAATTACCTAAGTACAAAATATTTATTTACCAATATTGACACTATGCATACGCCTATCCCCAACAATGATAATATTTGTGTGAATATTAACTCATATCTTTCTTATAGTTCAAGTACTGGTTCAATATGAAGGTTTTCCAAAGGAGATGAAAACTCAACGGGACCTATATTTTCATCACTAGAATGTGAAAGCAGAATACCGCGCGGGACAAACATTTTCACTTATTAGGCAATTAAATTATAGATTAGCTACAAAATACGTTAACTATCTTCCAATAAATTCATCACAACAAATATTCCAGCAAACTCATTGACCCTGTTGCTGCCACTTCGGACATTTTGAATTTCTAGATATTAATATTCATATTTGATATCAAGCGGACCGATTGACCTCCATGCCCACCTAATACAATTTTCGACTTCCGGCCTACATAAATATTTTCTGGAAAATAGTCGACTTCTATATATATACGAGTCAAAATAATCCAGATTTCTAATGTGTAATTAAAGCCATGGCTTTAGGGAAGACAAACAACTTTTTGACTTTTGACAATTGAAATGGCTTTAGGGAAGACAAACAAACTTTTGACTTTTGACAATTGAAATTCATCAGGAAAGATAAACTAGACACTGCTGTTATTGAAAAAAAAATTATTGGGTTCAATTTTAAGATCATATACATCAACAAATCAAATAAGTGAAGATAAGTAATATAAGACTGCACTGTACCTTAAATATTGTAACCATGCTTCATAAATATTATAATATAATTTCTGATTGGTTGATATTCTTAACCTGTGTGATAAATACGATATAAATTGCTTTGGCTTTTTTTTAAATAAGAAGAAGAAAAACTATGTTAAAGCCTATTCATTTCAAACTTCATATATTCAAAGTAATGTTTATGGATAATAATTGTTTTTTAAATTATGCATCATGTTTTTTGTCAACATTATGCGCTATGAACAAGTCTGCGATTGTGAGCAGCTAAACTGAGTTCATTACATGATTAACATCTTTCAATTTGCTGACGCACTGGAACCAGTTAAAATGTCAGACCGAATGAGATTAACACTTGGCATTATAACAACAGTAACTGAAGCTAACAGGTGAAGCAACAAACGAGAGGAAGTATAATAAAAACAGCCAAATTGTTTTATATGTTTTCGTTTAAAACACGCTCTCTATATGTTTCACCCAAATCTCTATTATTTACTTCTAGCTCTTGGGGCCCTGAAATGCCGAGTGGTCTAAAGCGCTCTCCGTTACCGATCACTGCCATCTCACCTCTGCGTGGGTTCGAGTCTAAGATTCGGCGAATGTGGATATGTGAGAAATCTCGTGGGTAGGTGGTTCTTTCCGCGGATATCCCGGTTTCTTGCTCCACCACTAATGCTGGCCGCCATGTGTGCTGAAAATTGGCGTTAATCCCTAGAATATATATACAAACACTACAAGCTTTTATGCTGGAAACTGGAATGTATATTTCCTAAATGAGTTACCACTTGTTGTGTCCAATGAACCAAAAGTAAAACTCGGCTTGACATTATTAATGAACCAACTCAAATATCGCAGACATGATCAAGCGCTTTTCGGGGGCCGCACGCGCGTGATTGACAAAAAACGTGCTTCCGCTTGAGACTTTTGTGAATGATCATGAAGCATTTTTTTATATGTACTGTGAGTTGTATTTTAAGAAAAGTTTAGGTTTACAAGGCAACAATATCGTGCTTAATTAAAATATATGAATCAGCTGTATAATGATGGATCCACTGTTGATCAGACGTTTTTCTCTATTCTTATAAGTTTTGCTAAAAGATGTAAGAAAAGGTCACAGTTAGGCCTAACGATAATCCTTCAAGTTTAGGCGACAAACGTGAAAAGAGGATAGATTAGAAACCAAAGCTACCAAACCATTACCAAACATAAAAGAACGAGAGGTACATATATTAATATGAAGAGGAAAAAAAGCACATACGGAAACATTTCTTTTAAAGCTTCATAAAAATATAGCTTTTTTGAAACATTCAGATTCTCACCTTTATTAGAAAATTATGAGACAAGAAGAACATTGTATAAAGACTTTCAGCCTATTGTATCCACTTGGATTTAAGGTCCGATTCTGTATCTTGGAAACGATCGATTAGAAGACTGTCAGCTGCTAAGCTCCTAATGCTGATCTGTCAGAAGTTTAGACAATAATGACAAGTTACCCGATTTCAGAACTGGTATTCCTGATATCACTATACGTAAACCAGAAACCAGTAGACCTGACCTGAACGAAATCGTTGGACTCGATCAATTTAGTCATACACTGTGACTGTGTAATAATGTATGTGTAGAAATTTATGTGCCCTTGCAAATATTATTTAATAAGTTAATATTTTGAGTGTTGCCAGCATAGTGAAAGTTTGCGTGTTTCATAGCGATTTATAAGAAAGAAGAATTTAGCACTCGTCTAATTATAAACCGATTTCTTTGTTGAGTTGGTTGTCCAAGGTTTCGGAAAGAATTATATTCAAATATCTTTATAATTTTTGGCCCGAAAATATTTTGACATATAAACATCAATCTGGATTTCGTTCAGATCGTTCAGCAAATCCTCAACTAATGAAACATTATCACAAACTGTTTTTCTTTTGCTTCGAAATAAATCGCGTGTTTAACGTTCCCCAACTTCTGTAAAGGGGGTTTTGATAGCGTATGGATACAAGCGTTAGTTTGTAAAGTTAAAACATAAAACTGCAGCTAAACTTCTATCGTGGTTCAACAATTATTTAATAAAGCGTTACCAGAGTTTTCCATCAAAATTCAATATCAAGAAAAGGTCAAATAACTTTGGGGTTGCTTTCCACAAATCTGGTGCCATATTTGAATTACAGAACGACTTGAATGAACAGCTGCGCTAGGCAAAAAGAACAACCAGCGTGAGCAGATGCACAAGCTGACAGCCACCGAGTGTTTCAGAATTCATCGGTCTACCTCTAAGCCGTAGTAAAATTTAAAATAGTGCTTAAAATAAATAAAATTAAGCTTCTAAAACATCTCATTTAAGGAGGTCAACACATCTGGAATTGAAGCATGATTGAGAATCCAGATTGAGTATCCTGATTTTGTAATGTGAAGTTTGCAAGACGTTATGTGGTAACAAAATTGTATATTAAGCTAACTTATTTGTGGCATCAATGATGTATTTCGTACAAATTTAGTATTTTAAATTCAAAATCTAAACGAACAAACATGAACTGCAAATTTAAAGTCTGATTAAAAGTATTTATTGTTGGTCCTGGCACACTGTTTGTCAAAATGTCAAGGCCATACAAGCTGGACTGCATCACATATCTACATGTAAAAGTACCGTATGTGTCTTTCAAAGACAATTTGAAAGCTGCATTGAAAGCGTTCAACATAAACCCTGGCTCATGGGGGCAATCAGCTAGAGATCGAGTCACTTGGCTTTCCTATCTGCACAAAGGCTACAAGCTTTGCGAATCGAGCAGGATAGTAGCTGCAGAGATGAAGAGGCAAGGCAGAAAAGCACGTGCCAGCAACCCTCATGGAGATGTTCCACTCATCCCGTGTCCCTTTTGCAACCGAAACTTCCGTGCAAGTATTGGCCTTATCAGCCACCTGCGCACACACAGAATAGAACCAGCCCCTCTGACTCAACGAACGAACAACAACCGTATGTGTCTACATTTAACGTACCGTATGTGTCTTCATGTAAAGCACCGTATGTGTCTTCATTTTGCCTTGTATTGATGAACTTTGACTATATATACCTAATGAATATTTTCTTTTGTTTTTCATTCTCCCGTAACTTGGATGGTCGTAGCGGCGCCACTGATGACTTTTGTGCCATCTCTCTCCATTTTGCCCTGTTCTCCACTTTTCTTTGGGACTTTGCGAAGTCCATGTCTGACCATTCTTTGATGTTATCATTCCATCTCTTCTCCTATATGCTTTGCTTTCTCTTCCTCTAAATGTGCCCTGTAGGATTATTATTGATAGGCTATATGAGCTTCAGACGTGAAAATATGCACTAATAACTAAAAAGTCTGTTTAAGAGGTCTAACGTCTCCATGTATGTTCTAGTTATATATTTTCCTCATTGGCCGAATGGTCAAAATTGCTGGCATCCCACTTCTGGATGCATGGGTTTGGGTCCCTGGTTCACTCAATGTGAGTATGTGATAAAGCTTGCCAAAACCTACCGTGAGTCAGTGGTTCTTACAGAAAATTTCCAGGGTTTTCTTCATCTATTATTCTGGCCACTATCCATAATCTATATTGTGCTGAAAATGGCTACTGGAGTAGCAACAACAGCAACAACAACTTGTGGGATATATAGTGTTTTTCTACAAGGTTTTACTCACATTATGATCTCATTGATCTAAACAGAAATCAAAATTTTTAAAGTTTATTTATTTAATCTGAAACATCTAAGTTTATGTGTCGGTTATTTCGGTCTGGATACTAGGTGTCTGCGTCTGGTTGCTAAATATCAGTCTTTGCATCTTTTATGTACGTCTTGTTGCTTCCATGACCATCCTGCAGGTTGCATTTTGTAAATACTGTAAATACTGGCATCATCTAAATTGCTGGAGGATATGGGTAATTGGCAAAAGCAAGAATTAGTTAAGGAACGCTAGCATCATGATCTCTTTAATGGACTACTAAGTAAGCATTCATTTTCATCAGTATACTATTGTGTTGTTTACATATATAAAGAAACTGTGGCTGGATTTGGTATATTTGTTGTCTTTAATTGATAATTTTGAGTGTTAGTGTCTTAGTGTTCATTTTGTTTATATTTTTGTGTTGATGGCCTGTTTTGTTTTAATTTCGATGGTTGCTGGCCTAAAGTTTGTTCGTGAAAACTATGAAGGTTGGTACCCTAGTGTATTTTGGAGAAGAAGATAAATCATTTGATCTTGTGTATAGAGTAGGTGTGCTGGAAGAAATCGACAATTCGTATAGGCCTGAGAGTTTTAAGAAATATTGGAGAATAGGAGTGGATGCCCTATAGTGTTCGAAAAAATGATGGTAGATTGCCCACGACACACTTATCTATGGAACGCCAGAGCCTTAACTAAATCATAAGCCACAAGTAGCATACGCTGTCTACCGTATATACTTCTTTATCAGTCGAGTAAAATTGTATACAATACTATTCCTGATTTGCCGTAGCAGGTCTTAGCTGTTTGTTTTACTGATTTACACACAACAAACTGCACAGACCCAGATCTGCTGTCCCATTATGAGCCGTTAGATCTGGGTCTGTGCAGTTTGCAGTTGGAATCGTCTTATAAGCGAATAAATACATTACTCTTTTTTAGCGACTTCGAACTTTGGCTTTAATAACATTTTAGTTTATGAAACCTTACAAATCGGTTCTTTCGCTTGGCACGGATCTGTAAGAAGTGTACCACCCCGCGAAACAAGCGTGATCTATGGATTTCATGCATATACAGGTGTTTGTAGCAAGACAGTGGGTTACATAGTTTTCCGACATCCTAGTACAACCTGAACCAGTACATAAATGGCCTATATAAACGCGCGTGCGTGTATGCAAACTTGGGTGAGTGAATGAAAGAGCAATGCAATTATTGTGATGGATATAGGATTTTAAAGTCCATGGATCTGGAATTTAAGAGGGAGAAGAGGAGATATACGAAAGTCAGGCATATTAATTTTAATACGAGACACAATCATTATTTTATAATTTAAATTACGCACTCGGTTATGAATTACACGTCAAAAATACTCCCTCAGACAGGTGAAGGTACATTTAAAAGCATGTCGCGTGATTTTTTGTTAACGATGTGACAATTTGCAATCTGCAGAAAACGCACGCACGTCACAGATAACATGAAGATGGAACTACGAATCACATTATACTACAAAATAAATCACTCTTCTGTGCAAAAGCGCTCTCTGATCTTCTCAAATAAAAATGACGTCCGTACCGAAATGGCCAAAGGAGGCTGAATTAAAATAACAGTATGAGTTAGTTTTGATTTTAAAAACAATTTTACTTTGGATTTATCTTTTTGGACATGTTTTGCAAGAGAAGTTAGGGAACGTAAACTGAATGAAAGAAATAATAACCCAACAAAGGAAGAAGAAAATAATAGATGATTTAATGTTATAATTAAGTAAAAAAAACGTATATTTCAGTGTCAAGATTTTGCACCCAAACGTCACTTTCAGTTGTTGTTCCTGCTTTCGATTAATTAAGCAGCTGCGTGTTGTTTTGCTCATAACGAAAAACAAATTATGACATGGAATGCGCCATGCTATCTAGAGTCCAATTTTATTTCTGTTTTCCCACATTACTTTCCGTTGTACGTAGGCTAAAGTGACAATCGAAAACACAAACGTCTCATTAACTACGACATTGTTGGGCATATGGTATGGATAGTTTGGCATTTTGGAATATAAACATGGGCTGCAACGCTTGTCAGTGCAATAAATTGCAGCCCTGGCAAAGAATCGGTTTCCGTTCGCAAGTCTTGTGGTTCTAAAGTAGTCAACCACTTACAACGACAGCTCACCAAAAAGAACACATGTATGTATGTATGTATGTATGTATGTATGTATGTATGTATGTATGTATGTGTGTGTGTGTGTGTATGTATGTATGTATGTATGTATGTATGTATGTATGTATGTATGTATGTATGTATGTATGTATGTATGTATGTATGTATGTATGTACACATATATGCTTGTAGGTAAGTAGGTAGGTAGGTAGCAGTGCCGGTTTATCCATTAAGCACACTAATCACGTGCTTAGGGTAGCAGCCCAACAAGGGCGCCAGAAAAAGTTCAAATTAATTGCTGATGATAAATTTTATTGAATAATATATGACCTTTACGATCTGCATGTCCGAGTATTTTGATTTGGAATGATGGCAACACCGGTATTTTCCACCTTTTTAGGTTTTAATATTGTTTTGTTTATGATATTTTTGTTTTTAATTTAACATTATTTTTGGACCCAGAGAGGCTTTAATCCGGTACTGGTAGATATGTGAATAGGCAAGTAGGTAGGTCAGTATCTGTGTATACATGCCGGTAGACATGTAGGTGGGTTAGCGTCAATCATGCACGGACACATAAGTTACAACTGCTTCGAGAATGCGAAACCATTATACATATAAAACAATAATCAGCGAAAGGTTAAATGAGCTAATACATTTTTAATGATTCTTTAATATAATTTTCATGTATTCTTTTTATCTTTATCTTTCTTCTTATGCTGCAGATTAATATTTGTCAGACATAAGTCAGTTCTCTCCAAAAGCATGAAACTGAAACAACCGTCGCAGTATACTCCTTCTACCCCATTCAATATCGCATTAAATGCAACCAATCAATATTCATAACCTTTTTAATTTTAGGAGAACGAATAGTTCAGTCTGCGTAAAGAACAGAACCCTTTCGAATATGCTACTGTCTTATTAATCGCATAAAGGAGTAATAGGGCAATTTAAAAATTCACCATGTTGCTAGAAATATAATTTGGCGTCCTTTGCCCACCTGACCTGGCATGCGCCGCCATATTGCTTCCGGACAAACCGGACACAATTGGAGTATACACAATTGGTTGCTTACGTTGAACTTTATCCTGTATTATGCGAGCGATGTTGATTTGCCGATATCAACGTGTGCAAAAAATACCCTCAAAGAATTAACCGGATTTAGTAGATAACACCAGTAAAGACTTGTTTTTGTCGTCTTTAAGTACTCTAATATGGGGGAGGTTACTGATTTATCGGCTATGAAGGTCCTTGTTTTATTGTTGGTCTAACAAAACAGTAATTAAAGATCATATTTGGATAGTAACCGCAGTTCACTGTCGTAATTTGCATGTTTTATTTCCATATCTGCTTACTATATATATATATATATATATATATATATATATATATATATATATATATATATATATATATATATATATATATATATCTATTTTGCGAAATGTCATGGTCCTTTGTTATCCTCTAGTATATTTTCATTCATGTGTATATATATTCGTATCTTCGCAATTCACCTATATTGTTTATATTTTCTTACATTCTTTGTAATTGTTTGCTCATTCGTTAATTCATTCCTTCGTGGATTTATTTGTACGTCTGCCTTTTTTACTTACCAACCTCACACTACATATACAAAGAAAGTAAGTTTTCGCTTCTGGACGAAAATCTTAGCAAATATTCAGACTCGGATTCTCACTGGATACATTAAGCGGTTGGCATTGTTAATATTTTCTCACATACATGATATCTTATCCAAGATATACAATGCACATTTGTACATTCATTGCCTTTGCAAAGATAGTGTCTATAAACTTTACGAAGTAGATTATGTATCTTCGGAGTTAGTTTGAATGAGATTAATCGTGAATGTTTTCATGCAAATGCCTGGGATCGATTTCAGGACCATACAGATGCAGAGCTATCAAAACACTTGTACGTGTGTTAAAGTAACCACTGCTTAAAATGCATGAATATCAATTCATTTTTGTGTCAGGTTTAAGTTTATGTGTCTTATTTGATTTGTCAAACCTCATGAGACATTTGAAAATCCAGGTAATGAGAAAACAAAAATTAAATACGAGGGTTGATTAACAGCGATCCTTCATGCATTATCAGCTGGATAGGTAAGATGGCTATTAGCAATTTACTTGATGTTATGAATATGAGAAAAATTACTTTATAACTATGGCCTGCTCTTGAATTCCAAGCTCTTGTAATGCAACTTTTCATCATTGAGTTTGTAAGATATGGTTGATCTAATGTACATATTAACGTGTTACTTTTAAGGGCGGACATCAGTTATAATAATAGAGACCAAATGGTGTGATGTTATTTATCTAATTTTGTGAACATGTAAATTCAAGAAAACAGCTAATATTTACACAAACTACTATACCCACGCACCCACCTGAGCCGATTGTCCTTTTACTTGTATTCAACCCAAACGTACTACGTCACAGGCATTTCGATCACTTCTCGCTTTAAATATGAACCATGATCTGATTGGACAAAGCTTGTGGTAAACATCGGATTAACTCAGAAAAAAGACTGCGCTGCATTGTTGCCATAAAAACTTGGCTGATATAAATGGAAGGAATTAAGCAATGAAGATAAAATAATACGAATAATTCTGTCAAAAGCATATATTACTCCATATTAGATGAAGAGGGGCAGACGTTGCATAATTTACAAGGAACTCTAAGTGAGTGTTCAAATCTTTTACAAAGTCAGAAACGATTGCGAGAAAAAGATTCAACAAACTGGATTTCTAATTTGAAAACTATATTATTGTTCTCTGGTTTTGAACAAATGTGGTATTGCCTTACTTCAGTCCATATATTTATCGTTCAATAGCTTTTGCACAAAAGACTAAAATGCATATTTTATTCTTATTATTTTCGCTATCCAAGGTTCCAATAACCCTATCTACTCCTTGACATATCAAGCAGGTATTTATGTGCTTCGGGTCTGTGAATTTCATTGGATTCGGCGGCAAGCTACTGCATCCCATCAAAATTCAGTTGGTCAAATTTGAGCACTGTTCCTACGTGATCGAGACAAGGGGAACACACAACTTGAATTGAATGATAAATAAGCAGTTTTCCACTGTCGGTCTGCGTTTGCACAAATACCCTTCACTCAAATAGACCTGTAATGGCTTCCCTTTGGTAGTTAAGTCACACTTTCGATACTAAACGTACAAAGTATCCTTTATAGGCCAAATGTCATCACCATTTTCGGCCCATGTACAAAGACGAACGCTATTGGTTAGTTTGAATTTCATACCAAAGGAGGCAACTCATGAAGTCCAATAGATGTCGCTAGGACAAAGCACCCATATAGCTGTTTGATCCACCAAAGTGTAGATAGAGTTATCGGAATCTTGGCTAGCAAAGATGCATTCTGACCGGAGTTCTGCAGTTGCTGAGAAAACTTCATATCTGTATAATGATACACAATATGTGTTTGAAACATCATCTTAAAATGATTGCAAATGCCATCCACAGAAAGGTTTTAAGTGAATGAACTATTTCTTCACACCCATTGGAAATCTAGACTGGATAAAAACAACACGAAAGGAACTTTATGTAAAAAATGCAATCGAAGATGAGTAGTGAAGGGGGGGGCACATGCAATAAATGGGACTTTTATGTTAAATTTGGTCGTTTGCACTTTGGGGTCATAACGGGAATTTAACATGGAGAAGATTGGGCCTGTCTGTTCAAGGGGAAATTGAACATCGGAAATGTAGTGCGACAATATGAATCGAAGAGGGGTGACGTCACTGTACTGCACACTGTTGCAAGATGCTGACCTCAATCGTGCGAAACAGTGTGCCAAGGGACTGACCTGAATACACATAGAGGCATAGACATAGAGACGTGGTTAGAGACAGGTTTAAAGATATAGATAGAAACATAGACATATGACACAAAGTGGTTGTTAAAAATCAGTCTATCACACCAAAATCGACTAAAATGTTTTTAGTCAAGGGAAAATGTATATCTTTTCGAGGCAATGAAGTGAACTTGAAAAGGGCCATTGGTTTTATTATTAACACCATTCAGTTAACATAGAGGACATCGCACAGGTCTTCCTCTCTTCCTCTTACTACGTCTGACATCTGGGCCGTATATTAAGTCTTTCTTCAGACAGCATCGCCTCTCCACATAGATTCTTCATTTCCAA
This sequence comes from Potamilus streckersoni, assembly GCA_016746295.1. Taxonomy (NCBI): domain Eukaryota; kingdom Metazoa; phylum Mollusca; class Bivalvia; order Unionida; family Unionidae; genus Potamilus; species Potamilus streckersoni. Next base: position 2,737,359 of record JAEAOA010001748.1, on the reverse strand, counting down.
AGGACTTTATCAGTAAGCTAAGTAATCGCCTATGATGCTTTGACATACTCTGATAGCCTAGGCTGAACAACATCGATAATTGGAGGGTAGACGAATCTAAGTAAGTCCACATCTTGTGACGAAAATAGGTGAATGGAATGAGGTGAACCACGGTTATTTATTTTGGAAGAGCGGTTCGAAACGGATTAGGTTCTTTCACCAATCCATCAGTGTGGAGTCTGGGAGTCTGTCTTCTAATCCGAAGATAGCTGCTTGTGATATCACGTTCCATATATATATATATATATATATATATATATATATATATATATATATATATATATATATATATATATATATATATATATATATATATATATATATATATAACAATAGAACAATTTCACAACACATCATTTTAAAGAATTCGTTTTTTTTTCCAGCAGCAGAGAGGCTGAACCCTACAAGGTTGTAGAGACCTTATTTATGAAAACTAAAAGTTCCTACGAAGGATGAAAAAACAACCGAAGTTTTTGGCTTAACACTAAAAATTTCTCTAATTGGACAGTTTTTTTTCTCTCTCGACCTTTTCACGTGCTGGTCATTAGGCGTATGTCGTTCAGCCACTCTGCTGCTATAACTTAAAAATCGAGGATCAAAGATTTTGTCAAGAGTTAGCGGAACCTTGGCTAGCAAAGATGCATTCTGACCGGAGTTGTGTTGTTACTGAGAAAACGTCATACCTGTATAATGATATACAATATGTGTTTGAAATATAATAATATGTTATAACTCCGATAACATGATACCGTGATCTTGGATCATGTAAGTTTATAGTTATAAATCCAAAAAGAACAGCTAGTGCTTTAATAAAGAATTTTGTAAATTTAATCATATTTATATCCCCTGAACACCAAGCATAATAAATATTTTGCAAAGTATAATTATCTACGCCATTAAACGCAACCAAAATATTGCAGTTATCTCTGATCACCTTATGTATCTGAGTGTATCTCCGAGTAACATAAATCAAGTCAGTATTTTATGTGTACCTCAAGAAAATATTCTAGAAGGATTAGATTGTTTGTCCAGCATCACATCATTGTAAACTACGAAGTTGTTAATGAATCCATCTAAGTCATCTACGGATGGAGCTTCATCAATATCGGTAATAAAATCAATGATATCATTTTTGTCTTCGTCCAGTAATTTCGCATTTTTATTAAAATCTTACTTCATAACATCGTTGATCATCTATAGATGGCGCTACTAAATATAACTTATTCCATTTGCATTATCAGACTAAGTAATAATTGTGTCTTACCAGACCCAGAGTGGCCTATTATAATCATTCTGATAGAATTTGGTAACCCGAGATAGTGCCTTACTGGCTCTAGTTTTCGTGTCGCTGAAACATCAATTAGATCCATATAATAATGGTATGAGTTTATATTGTGTTCACTGTAGAGCAACATCCCATACCGTTGGCAACGATAACAACAACAATTAAAAGACTGGCACTTACAAGCAAATGTGAAAAATGTGGTACAAGCACATAAATTTATTTCCGCGTCGCAAATAGCGCGTGGTGGTGATATTGCTGCTTCATTAGGGAAATTGACAGGAACTCCATGGGCAAAATACCCCGGCAAGAAACAACTTCCGGGATATAATTATTGTGGTCCTGGATATCTCAATAACCAAGATCAGCCAAACCCTGGAGAGATTCCAATAAATAAGATTGATCAAGCGTGTCACATTCATGATGTCGCGTATAGAAGTCCAGATTTGCAACAGTGGCATCTCGCAGATGTAAAGTTGATTAACGCGTTAAATTCTATACCTAATAAATCTCTCAGAGAATACCTCGCTAGTTTTCTAGTAAAATCTGCTATGAAAGGTAAACTACTGCTAGGGGTTGGTAATTAATCAATTGATTATTATAATGGAATCAGTTTATTATTCCCCGAGAGGGTATCTGAGAGGACAAAGCAGCGATTAGCAAAGTTTCCGCTTCAGCAAACGTTTCACGTGATGGTGCTACAGCGTGGTTAGCACGACAGGCAATATGGCAAAGCTTTCTAAATCCGCCTAAAAAAATTCAATACGTTCATTATGATGTCAACACCCCTAATGAAGTTCATCAAGCGGATGAAAACTGGAGGTATGCCATTTGCAAGAGTTGTTAAATCCGTGAATGCAGAATATGTTCAAGTCATTTATTCCACTAGTAAATACTTTAACATAACAGGGCCTTCAGTAAAACGCGTTGCGGATAGTATTAAAAAATCTGCTTTTTCTTTAAAATTTGTACCAAATTTTATGTTCCGGTACCTGGTATCAGATGATCAAGAGAGACAACTGAGACAAGCATGAAACTTATTATTGCAGTTATCGAGTTTATGTTAGGAATCCACAAGCAATAGTACATGATATTATTTAGATAATAATATTTCCACTCGGCATATCATTCAGAAATTAGTATAAGTTCTTAGAAACCTTAAAATGGTTCTCCAGCAGGTGGTGGATTAAGCGAAAGATACATAAAATGTATTCGATGGCATGAAACATTCCTTACGTATTCAGATTTAACTAAAATTTATTTTTTTAATAAAGATTTTATTTTGTTCAATTTTTAAAATAATCAAATTTGTCGTTTTTTACGCTATTTTGTTCAGGCAATTTTTCGATTTTATCTTTGTTTCTCGTTGAGTTTGCTCGTTTTCGTTGGGTAAAAACCCCAGGTAAGTAATGAGACATTAAAATTTATCGATCACATACAGTTTTCCGGGTTTTTTATATCGTAATTCGCTAGTAAAATGATCATTAAGTCTACATATAACGAGCAGGAAACCTGAAAATGTATTTGATCGATAAATTTGAAACCTAATGTTAAATTTTCCTTTAACCTCCTGGGGTTTGACCCGACGAAAACAAAGAAAATCTAACGAAAAACTTTGCACAACAGATACAGGCACGGCAATATTAAGTATGAAATAGTTATTATATAGTTACCAAAAACACAATAGTATATTTCATAATAGAATTACGGTGTTCGGTTTTCTTAAGAAAAACCACAGTGTCTGTGTAAATGTATTTTTATTTTTTCCAGTTTCCAAGAATTATTAAAGAAATATATAATTCTGTATAACTCGAGTCTATGCGCTGCAGCCGTTACTAAGGAAATTGATTTAGTCTTGTCGTATCCTTAAAATAACTTTATGCAGTAGAAATTGACACATATATTATAGTTAATAATATATACACACTTCCCCACATGATAGCGGATTGACAAAATAAACGAAAATTCTTCTGTGGCTAAATCACACCAAGGCCCCCAATAAATTATAAACCTTGGCCTAATATCGCCTTCGCAAACAATTTGCCTTTCACGAGTTTCGAACCACAAACCTTGAGCATGAAATTCCAACGCGCTAACAACGAGCTATGGGACAATTAATTATTTGAATTAGCACCATGAACCACAGGCCACACATCATCGTCAGCGTTGTTAGCATTGTTTCTTGGTCGTCTTATATCGTATGGTACGTAGTTAAGATGGTCAGAAGTGTACTTTGTAAACATCATTGATGGACCAGCTGACCTTGAGTAATCGTCGCTGTGTCTTGCAAGACCAAGTATCGTCGTGGCAACGTTGACGTCTTTCTGAATTGATTAAATATTTTTTCTGTCAATCATGTACGTAGCGCTATCAAATAACGCCACAATACCCTTATTAACAAAAACAGCACTAATATTGTCGTCGTATTCAGTATTATCCGTTTTCAAAATTTCACTTTCGACATCAATAAATGCCTCAGCGGGTAAGAAATATCTACTTGTATCCTGAACTTGCAGTCCGATTCGTCCATGCTGATTTTGCTGTCGTGCGTCGTAAGAATAATACTGATAATCGCACACAGAACCATCTTTGAGAACTGGTGCACCCATATCAAACGCGGGGTCACATATGCGTTTAAAAATCTTTATTATTATTATTATTATTATTATTATTATTATTATTATTATTATTATTATTATTATTATTATTATTATTATTATTATCATTTTCGTCTAACATGACACCACTCCCTGCTATCAGACTAGCGGTTATATTTGTTTCCTTTACCGAGATATAATTGGTATTCATTATTTTGGTGATCCTGGATAATCATGAAGTGATTGCTCAAGTGGCTTTTGTGATTTTAGTTGTTGTGTTTTGTTTGTTTGCTTTTTCCTCCTCTCTTGATTTGTTTAAATCATCAGTTGCCCTAACATAATTATGATACAATGAATCATTAAATTTAACTCGTTCTACATTCATGCATATACGATGTAATACTTTTTGCCACTGATTACTGTCTTAATATCTTTTGCGTATTCAGGTTTCATTACTTTTTCTCTTCGACTAAAACCACCCAAAGCAAACTAAGCTAATTGATTTAGGTTAAGGTTATTAATTGCCTTAACAGTTTTTTCATTAAATTTATTTATTAATTCAACAGTACTTATTGCAAACGTTTATTGTTTAGGGGGTGGTTCTTCAGCGCCTTCCGGCTGATCAGCAGCTGGTTGAATCTCTTGAATAAGGTCAGAAATATCAACAGGCAATGTTGCAAGAGCATTTTGTGTTGCTTCAGTTGCTGTAACAATTTTCTTTGTTGGTTCGACACTCTTTGTAAATGATTGTTCTGAACCTTCTGTAAATTCAACTTGAGACTCCTAACGCGAATGTAGTTGTTGCTTAACAGAATCACAAACAGATAGATATTTTTTTAATTACCTCTAGTTGCTCTATGAGCTAATCGAGCTGAATGAGGTTCTCCAATACTCATTATTGATAATATTTATACCGGCTGTTTACTTCATAGCAGCAGAGAGGCTGAACGACATACGGGTAGTGACTAGCACGTGAAAAGGTCGAACAAAATCTCTCCAATTAGAGAAATTTTTAGTGTTAAGCCAAAAACTTCGGTTGTTTTTTTCATCCTTCGTAGGAACTTTTAGTTTTCAAAAATAAGGTCTCTACATCCTTGTTGGGTTCAGCCTCTCTGCTGTTTCTTCTTTGTCTTTTCACTCTCTCTCTCTCTTTTAATCTTGAATGTCCTCACTGTCACAGATTTTTGCCCTTTTTTCTCACATTCTTTTCGTCTTATGTTCTTCTCTTTCTTCTCTTTTTTGACGTGTATGGGTTCTTCCTATTCGGAGGATACATCTTCTGTCTGTTCTATACCCTCTCCTCCTTCATGTCCTGTTGTTTCTTAGGGCAGTCGGAAGACCAATGATCTTTCTATTGACAATAATCACATGTATGTTGACTTTTGTTTCTTTTTAATGCCTGTCATGCTTTGACGTTATGGACATTCAGAAGACCAATGCTCTATTCTGACAGTTAAAGCAAGTATCTTGACATATCTTGAAATGAAGCGGAGTGGTCTGTCGGTTTTTCTGAAGAAATCCTTCGTATGACACCAAGGAAAGCTCTGATCAGAAGTCCATGCTTCTGGTAGGATTGAGAGTTAAATGAATACTTTGAGGGAAGACAGTCGCCTCGCACAGCAGCTGTAACATTCGTGCAGATTTATGCCAGTGATTTCGAAGATGACACGAGTGAGCCAGAATCCAGACCCAGACAGTCTACACCAAACCAAAGTCCACTACCACTAACCTTCAAAACGTCTACTACATTGAAGTGGTGGATAAACGCTCATCTAAAATATTTATAACCACGGCCTACAGGTACACGGTGAAATTTAAAGATTTCAAATTAGACGTACAGCTGGAGAAAGCACCTATATGTAGGATTTTTTGTTAATCACACTGAAATAGCAATGTGAAGCCAAGCGCTTCACGGTCGCTTGACACTTTCCATTTATCACGACAGTTTGTTTGGATCGAGTTTAGCAGACCATCAGAACTGACACCTTATAAAGTCATCAACAAGATTCAACACGTGCAGCAGTCCAACAACAAGTTTCACATCACCGATGGTAAAGCGACACTGTTCATGGCCCACGTTTCTCTTCCAAATGAACGCAAAACGGTGTTATTGGCGGACGACCTTCGCAGCACCAAAAAGAGCCTTGTCCGAGTTAACAATCCTCAAGACCATATGTTTTTAACCAGGGCTATTTTGGTGGGAAAAACGTATGCCGACAAGAACAACTCGGTAGAATGAAAAAAAACAAACAATATGTCATGCTATTCGACAATCGGACCGAGTCAACCAGCGAAGAGAAGCAGAACTCTTGTTACACCAAGCTGGCCTATCCAAAGACACACCATGGGGCATTCATAAAATGCAATCATTTCAAGACGTCTTGGCTCCACGTAACACGTTCAAAGTACACCATCAAGAAGTGGGTGGACCTATGTTGTTTCGACGAAAATATTTCAAAGCCCGAAAATACATTCACGCCTATCATCACCATGAACATTTCGATACCATTACCTGTATCACCGCATTCCTTGGATACATTTATTACTGTAAGAAATGTGACCAAGGCTATAACAACCGAGAGTAACATTCATTGTGGATCGAAATGCGATGGATGTTTGGCCTATAAACCCTGTCTTAACGAAGGACAATCACGATAACTTTGTCGGCCCTACTTGTTACTAACAACATCTCAAGACGCAAGGTTCACAGCGAAAAAGTGCTTGTAGACACATTATACGCATGAATACTGCCAAGGCACGCCTAGATTCAGGAAAGAACGATGTCACATTTGTTACCAAATCGTCGACTTAGAACATGAATGCTACAATCAACCTCAACAGGAGGAAGAGAAGAATTTCATTTTTTGTTTTCGATTTCGAATGCATGCAAGAGACCGGCATTCACATTTCTAATTTTCTAATTTCTGCGTAGTTCCTCGAGAGTGAGAGAAGTAGTGCAACCAAGATCCTATCTTTAGTCATTGCTTTCACTGCAGCGAGATTCCTGAATGACGTAAAAAAATCTTTCGGGACCAACACGTCAGCTGATTTTGTCCAATGGATTTTAGTTCCTATCGACGAGACGTGAAGCCAAGAGGACAAATATTATGTAGATTGCCATCGCTATGCCACGATGAGGGCTCACAATTCCTTGCGATACGATGGAAAGTTTCTTCTCAAATACTATACGGAACAAAGTACCTAATGTCATAAACTGACATTAAAAGGAACCAAAATCATTTCCATGCAAGTCTGATAAGTGCAGTTTAAAGATTCGATAAGTTACTTGGCCAGCCTTTGAGTTGAATGCCTAAAACATTTGGAATGATAGAAATGGCCAAAGGCTATTTCGCTGCACTTGTTCAATACCGAAGCCAATCAACACACCGTTCTGCTCCATTTGCTTGATGCTCACTACATTTTACAGCGACTTATGCCCGAAAAGACCCTGGCTGTCATCTGCCGTCAAACGACGAATTGTTTTGAAACGTCAATACTCAACCAAATCCCTAGACTGGCGACATTTCTTAAAAATGGATCCAACACGACCGAAACGAAGGAGGCGAAAAGACCATCAGAACGTATTCGATGGATGGTTGGGACTTAGAAAATCCCAAGATGGTGTACGAATTTGAAGGCTGCTTATTTCACAGTTGTCCCATCTTTTACCCTCAACGCAACACTAAAAATTAAATCAGTTTTTATAACATACCATGGAAGACTTGTACGAGGCCACATGTTAGAACAGCAAGGATACCGAGTTGTCGAAATGTGGGAACACGAGTACGATCACCATTTGAAAACCGATTCCGAGTTTAAACGTATAGTGGAAAGTTGCAAGCTGGTGGAACCTTTGAACAAACTGTATAGTTTGTACAACTTTGTCGGAAGTTTGTACATTTTTGTCGGAAGACGGACGAATGCTACCTGTTTGCTCTACCACGTCAACGAGTAGAAAGGAGAAGAAATCAAATACTTCGACGTGTATTAGCTGTATTCTTACGCCTGCAAATATTGCCAATTGTCCGCACGACACCCACAATTTCTAATGGAGCACGTCAACCTGGACAATATTCGACAATAGGAAGGATTGACTAAATGTAAAAGCTTGCCTCCCACGAACTTGTATCATCCCACTTTACCTCACCATTGACTAGGAAAACTGATGTTTCCCTTGCGCAGGACTTGTGCCAAAAAGTGCAACCAAGGCCAACCATGTCAGCACACCCAGGTAGAACGCACCTTGGCAGGAACTTGGGTCAGCGTTGTATTTTTTAAATCTCTGGACTTGAGATATAAGTGTACCAAAGTTTCCACTTTCCAAGACATAACAGTACCAGAATGATGACGAGATTCGGAAAGGCATTTTCGCAGACAACGTGGATGCCATTTTGAAACTCAAACAAGTGGCTCAAAATCAAAATCAAACTCAAACAAGTGGCTATCCTTCCTGGTGCCAGACTCCTAGAAGACCAAAGAAAATTCAAAGAGAAATACTTGGAGCAGGAAGGCATCACTTTAGAACACGTTGAGACAAGCTAAGGTCGACGATCGTTTGACAAAGTGATGTTAAATTGCTTGTGGGGCAAAATGGTACAACGACTGTGTTCACCGAAGACGGAGTATTTGTCCAATCCTTCCCGCTACTTCCACGATAAAACTAAAAGCGTGCAACACATGGACGTTTTTCATGAAACCTTGATTCTAATTACGAAGAATAACTGGACTTTGTATAAGGTGATGAGTTTGGAAATGTCACCATTACGCCTTATGTGACAGCCCATGCTTTTTAAAACTGTACGAAGCTTTAGAACTGTTTGGGGATCATGTACACGGACTGTTGCATCGACATCGATCACCTGGGTCACCGGAACTCTGACATCCAAGGAGAACATTTAGGAGTCTGGACTGACGATCACCGCAACAACAAGATTCTAAGTTATGCTAGTGGCAGTCCACAAAAGTATGGATACGAATACCGGGATCTCATGGAGAACTGCACACTGAGTGTAAAGTGAGAGTATTTACTCTCAGTTATCTCACTAGTCAATTGGTGAACTTTGGGGTATTGAAAGAAACCTTGTAGTTTGGAGAGGATCACGATTTTAAAGTGACTACCTACCAACTTCACAAGACTTTAAGTTTAGCCACACACCAAATCGTCAGATGGTCTTTAGACAAAATGAATCAGATCGTGTACCAGACGCGACTGAGACTTCCCAACCACTTCACTTTGCCTCAGAAAAGACTCCATCGTCGAGTAAAAAAGAGATGAGCAACCAAAGGAAGGATTATTTGGCGATATAGAAGAAAAAGTCGTCACATTTTTGACGAAGCGGACGAAGCGATTGTCAAAAAGATCGTCAAAAAGACTCGCTACACACCCTTCGACCTACTCCAAAATGTACGATAAAAGGGCGTGTGCCAAGTCATCGAAGTCAGTGCATTTTTGTGTGTCCCTGGAACAAACAAGGATGTCCCCCTCCCACACAAGCCATCCCTCTTATAGGCTAACCTCAGACCCGACAAATTTTCGGAAATGGCGCCTCAGGATAAGAAGCACATTTTTACTCGGTAATTTTACTAACAAAAATTGTTTTGTAAAGACTATAAAATAATAGGAAATTATGTCCGACTTTTTTCTCTTTGTGGCCCTGATTTGTTAGTGCACTTAAAGTAATATTCCCAACTGGCTCTCCCGTCCTAATGATGTATAATGGTGAGATTGTGTACTGATTATATATGATACTCAATTTTGATTATAATGATAATATGTTTCAATTTTTGTTTAATAATGCTATTAATAAGTCTTAATCAGTTAAGTCTTACTCCATGTCTGATCTAGAAATCCGAAACTCTTCTATATGAATATTATAAGACGGTATATATTTTGAATTGGGTTTTGAATTGAGAATTACTTTCTCTACTATAAGATCAAAATAGTGACGGTGCTGTTCAAAAGGTCACATGAAAGAATCTAGAATTTAAATGTAGTATGCAAGAGTTTTCCAACGAGGTACCAATATACCTAGGATTTTAATGTGTAACGAAATACGATATTGCAAGATGATTATTACGACACAGAAAAGGCAATGGCTCACATCAGATGAAGAAACTGTATACAAAACTTCTGATGTATCTCCGGTAATGATAATTATCCATTCTTAAAGACAACTAAATTGTTCTGCATTCCCAGAGACAGTGGCATCACATGATTTCCAATACTATTCTTGTTCTGCTGATATTTTGTTTAAAGAAAAAGAAATTGCATCTCACGTCCTTTGCGGTAATGACCTGAATTGTTTCAATCATGTGTGCATAATTTTTAAGATTCTGTATGTACTGGAAAAATTACTATGTGAAAATTATATGGTCATGGCTTTACAAATTTTAAGGAATCTGTTTTTAATTTAATGTATATTGTAATTAATTGGCGCAAGAATCATCATATAAACTTTTCTTCTTTGATTGTAGCTCATAGTAAAAATGAATCTGTGAAGTACGATGCTAGCACAATAGACAGTTAAATGTTTTGTGACATATACAATGTACACCACAGATAACATATACTGTGAACACCCCAGACAGCATGTACTATGAACACCTCACACAACATATGAACACCCCAGATAACGTACTGAGAACAACCCAGACAACATATACTGTGATCACTAATTGATGAATTGAAAATGTCCCATATTTGAATTGTGTTCGGTCGTCCTGTTGCCGTTATTCGTATATTTTGGTACACCCTGTAGTCCGGTACTGACATTACAGTCGACCTTTCATTGATTTAAAGCACAGCTTGTTGTTTCCGTCGCAGTACAAACGTATTATATCAAGTTGTTTATTCCTTACGTCGAAGGAATCAGTCTCATTTTCTTACGTTTATGACAATAAATTACTTTAATTAATTATATATTAAAGTTGTTTACCGTTTCTAAAAAAAATAATTTTATCTGAATTGTTCAATAGTCATGCAATTATTGAAAAAATTTTTTCAAGTCAATTTCATTCCACAATGACGCGTTTTACAAAAATCAAAATCTAGTCCTGCAATTCCAAGAAAAATGTCAGCTGAGCTAGAAATTTCAGAGCCTTCGCCTTAAGATTAATCGCCTGTTTGGATATCCCTCGGAATCTCGAAGTTCATAAGAGGCGATAAATACGCAATTTAAGAAGTTGAAACTATATGAAAGTTATGTAGACGTATTATCAGGCAATTGTTACTATTTAATATTTGTTTAAAACTTTGCTGTTGTTGTTGTCGTTCTTGTCAAACTTCGCCGCCTATGGAAGCTTTACGATCTGATATCTGTAAACGTTTACAATAACAATTTAGAGTAGCAACCTGCATCTATTGATTTAATTTGCTAATAAAATTCAAGCTTAAAAATCTGATCAAATATATTTGAAATCATGACCAAGTGAGAGAGTACTGAGTACTGCTGGGGACATTTAACTGTCCCAAAGAGCAGCTCTCACACCAGAGTATGGAAAGAATATTATGATTGGATCAGTTGTTATATTACTAAGACTAATAACTAAGGCACTGAGTAAGACACCAAGTAACATGTGAGTCAACTAACTTTAGATTAATAACTGTTCTATTTTTTTGTTCTTGTTTTTGTTTACTGAATAAATATAAATATTCGTGTTCTTCATCCAATATTCGTGATGTGTATCGTATTCGCCACCTCTTGTATTCTTTACAGCCCTGGTGAGCACCCCTGAGAACATATATTATGAACACACCAGATAATCTATATATTTATAACATGTAGCTTTATAACATTTTATCGGAATATTAGACACGTGGATTATGAATGTTAAACAGCTAGATTATGATGTTACATATACAATTTCGATTAAAGGAATAATTAATGATTGACTATGGAAATATCAATGGAGTTCACACTGAGTATTTAGTCCCGTTGGAGACAGCGTACTTAGTTGTGGGGGCATCCTTTGCCACATTTTCTACCATGTACTTTCTAAATCTTTATCACTGAATAATCACATAAAGAGTGAATGTCTGTATTAAAATGCTTCTCAACATTTCCTCTTGTTTTAATTTTACAAAAGATTAAAATGAGCTCTTGGTAAACTGTGCTTGAAAAATGCATGTGGTGGATTATGTTTCTTTTATGAAAGATACACGTAATAGATTGTGGGTACTTTTTGCTTGAAAGATACATGTGTTATGATGCGAATTGACTGTTGTTATTGTTTAGACGTTTTCCATCATAACCTTCTTCTCGTGCCTAGTTACGAGAAGGAAGAATGTTCGGCATTCTCATGAATAAGGTGTCACATATGATGGTGTAGATTACATCTTTTGTGGGGAATGCTTGGCTGCGAAGAGGTGGGATCGCTGTAAGAAATAGACATAACACTTATTGAGAGCATGGAATCGCATTTTATTGACATATATAGATATATATTCTAAAGATACAACATGTAAATTTATTTTTGTTGAAAATACATACAATACATATTACAATACTTATTAAATAGTTCTTCCACAATCTAGTATTTCATTTGTCCATTCATTTTTCTGTATTTTTGAATACAAGTGATTTAAATATTTAAAGAGCCTAAAATTCAATAACTGTAATAAATGCATTTTATTTTATTTATTGTAAGGTAAAGACATGAAAAAGATCTGTGAATGTTGTACTTATTATTTAAAGAATATATATTTATTCTCAATTAAATTATAACATGAAGCTAGTAATTATTTCAAACAAATTCTAATGAACAGCGAAGCTGTAAAATATTTCGTTACTTTATGATTGTGGAAGAAGGGAACTCAATAATATTATATTATAAATACAATGAACATCAATTCAGTAAAATATTAAATCAGTAAAATATTTCATAGTAGAAAAGAGAACTCACTATTACATTATATTAATGAAATAAAAATAATTCAGAAGAGTATCACAACTCACTATAAAATCTTTAACTTCCAAACGCGAGTATAAAGCATAAGTTTCTTACCTGTAAGAAATAGACATAACACTCATTGAGAGCATGGAATCGTACTGAGAATAAAACAGCTCAAAGCCTTTTTTATATTCTGGAAGCTGCCTGATCACAAGTGCTACATCCAGTCTCAAAAGATGTTTGTCTAAAATGACGCGTGCTTCTTGCGTGCTTTCCAAGGACAGCTTTAACTTTATATCAAGTTTTAGTGGGGGGTAGAGTGTGAGTGTGGACGGTATTTTTCCAAGTAACGACCTTTTGGATAATGTCCATAACCTTCCAGTGGTCATTCACATTGTAAACCTAATTAATTTAATTATTCCCTATGGTGATTATCAATTACTTTGTTCCCAACTTCACAACGAAATCTAATAAGGTTTTATTGATTGAATGGTGCGATAAAACATCATTTGACTTCTATTCGATTGAACTGGCTTATTAATTAGGCTTTTTCCATTACCAAGTGAAAGCTGAACAATAATAAATGCTTAATCTAAATTCATTTCAATGTCCTTATTATATTCAGGATATGAATTATTGATTGGAGCACGCTTCTCCTACACTCCAATCAATATCAAAGCACTAGCTTAAATTTGGATGTTTTTATCTTCCAATAACTAGAGATTTCAATATGTTGTACACAAATTAATATTTTCGTTTCTTTCTTTTAGAATTGAGATCTTGATAAATACCTCTTGGTTAAATTAGCCGAGACCTCAAGGCTAGTAAAAAATTTGATAAGTATGCGAGGAAGAAGAAAGAAAAAAATATTAAAAATCAAAAATTACAATGCTTAGGTAGATGAAAAAATTTACAATGCATTGGTAAGTTGATAAATTGCAAAAAGGCAATGAGAACAATGTTCATTGCAGTACATATTGTGAAATTCAAAAAAGAATACAGTAAAATGTATAATTATCAATAAACTGTAAGATACGTTGACAATGCACCAAAATAGATATGATAAAAGATACATAGAAAAATGTACCATAAAATGTGTAATAAGGAGCCAATACAAATTGAAAAAGTGATGACAATTACACAAGGAAGTAAAAATATGAAAAAGACCAAAATACAATGCACTGACAAAAGTTAAGAAATAGGAAAAACAATTGACCGTGTAGTACCTCGATGAGGAATGAAGAAAAACAATATATTAAGAAAACAATAAAATATACAATGTGACAGGATAATACGTAATGTGACATCTGTATGGTAAAGAAAGAGTTTATTCAAAGGAACCATACGAAAACACAATTGACACATTCAATGAAATTCAAGTACAATAGTGAGAATCTGCAATGAAAAAAAAAATGTTTCTTTTATATTATTATTATTTATGATTATGTTGGTTTTTTATATATAATGTTGGGTTTTTTATACGTTAGTTTACTCTTTTTGTTATTATTTCATTATTATTTCTATTTTATTGTAAATAACTTCAGCAGAACATAATTAAAATTGCTGTGTAAGCGCTAGGTTATTTCCATCATATGTCATTGACCTAGGATCATGCGATTCATAATATCGAAGTGATACTCCTTATGAATAGGAATAGGATGTGAATTAGGACTTCCCAATATATTATTTCATATATGAGACAACTAATATTTTAATTTAGGAGATATCTAAAATGTGTGTCATACTGCGGTATGATCTCTTGTAAACCAAGTAACGGTATAATGTTTATTCGTGATGCTTTCATTAAACTAGAATTAATTGATACGTCTTGAATGTCATCTGGACAACTAGGGTATGTAGCGCAATATAGATACGATCGTTCAATTTGATTGAGAAATTCCATTAAAACATGCTGTGAAATCAGTATTGCAAGTGAACTCGCCTGCTGAAAATTTCGCTGTATGACTAATTTGCTGAGTCTCAACCGTTTGAGCTGCATTCCTTTCTTCTATTGTCTAATATTATGCATGATTACTTCGACAATAGCAAGCATCGCTTGCTCTAATAGTATAAGCGTTTTTGAATTTGGACCAATCGCCGTTAACATGTTCTAATTCTATTATCAATTTGTCAGGTATAGGAGAAGAAATCATCTCCCTATCGAGCAATAATACCGAAAATTTAAATTTCATTATTCTGTTGCTTTAGCATATTTGTATAACCTGCTAAATGTCGTGATGTTTTCATTGTCAGCATTCCAAATAGATATTTACCTATTTTATCAATGAAGGCAAAACTTCTCTCATAATACATTTGAAGAATGCAAAACACCTTTCTGAATTAACTAATTAAGTAATGAGATTGTTATATTAAACTGCATATTCATTGTAATTCGTATTGACTTGAAGTGTGAAAGAATATCATTTATGTAGCTACTGTTGACATCTCTGTGTCAATGTTCGATACATTCGACTGAATAATTCCTTAAAAGCTTGATTTGAAAGTGTGAATCCACTTATCGGCTGAATCATAAAATAGTGGGAGTGGCTAGAAATAGCCTTTAGCGTAAATTGATTTTGTTCTATTACTGCGGATACTGAATTCAGAGTTAAAAAAAAGAATACAATCCTACGAACCAAATCCATATTCCATCCATACCTTAAAGAAAAAGAAAGAGGTTGAGAGGTTTGATCACCCAGAAAGAAGAAAACGAGATAGAAGGTATGAAGAAAGAATGGAATGGAGGATAGGACTATAATAATTTCTCCCATTTACAAACAAATTTTCTTCTGAATTTCGTATTTAATTCAATTACGAAATATTCGACCTAGTCGTGTACGACGTGTATTCGATTGTGTGCGATTTGTAGGTGTACATAATCTATGCTAATACTAGTCCTGTAAGACGAGTATAAAAAGTTAATATCAGCTTATAGTTCTTGGTTTCTTTATTTTTTTTTTAATGTTATTTTACTCTTTTTTTAATTTCTTTTTATTTATTTTTTTTTATTTTGCATAACATCAGCATAACATATTTATCAGTGAGTACGGTTATTATTTTGCTTCAGCGAAGTGTTGTAAAAATAACTCTCATTATTATGGATAGTACTTGTAAACCAATATTGAATTTATCTTCTTAGTGCATACATAATATCATTAAATACAAGCGACATTGAGGTAAGAATGGGAACCTTGCAAGAATTTGGTATTAATCATGAGTAATGAAGATGAAAATGTTAGTGTTATGTTAATTCTACTCTAATAACCATAACGTATGTTCATTTGCAATCAAACCTTAACCTGTGTGTGTATGAAATTGCATTTAATCGATCCAATAAGCTGTAAATGAAAATATCATGAAAATCGTAAAACTGAATCGACATGATTTAGTGCATTATTAAAATTGTAAAACTGAGCGTGTATTACTGACATTACCTATGACGTAAGAAAAGGGAGTGTATGACCGTTATCATTTCAAACAAACTTTACTCAGAAGTTGATCATATGCAGGCAATAGCTGCTCAAAATGCAATATGCATTCAAAAATTCAATATGCAGAGCATTCTCTCTGCGACAAAAATTCAATATGCAGGCCGTTAGCTGCTACAAAACTCTGTGCCGAACAATCGTTCAGACACTTGAACTATAGAAAAACGTACATAATAACACTACAACATCATTTGATGCTGCAAAACCATAGAAGGAAACTCTCTTCTGACTGGTTTGAAGACATTAGAACCGTAGATTTGGCGTTTTGCCAAGACAATACCATATATTATACATTATGGTATACATTCATATGATTTCATATGAAACACGTAAGAGAAATTCTCAATAACATTATCGAACAACATTAAGCTAACAAAACAAACAACTTCTGCATCAATGTTTGAAACTGCATAGCGGAAAGTACAATGCTCCTTAAGATAGGCAAATACGGTACGATCGATATGTGTGATAGTAGCGAAACATGTATAATGTAATTTGAAGTGTCAGGACGAGTAGGTTTGATGTTTGATATAAATGCTTAGGGCACGGAATTAAACTTAAAGGTTCATTCACACTCTCTGTAGTAGAAATCTTAGCAACTCTGATGTATGTTAATGACAGTAAGTATAACAATGTTATTTACTCAATAAAAATGAAATATAGCATAAGTTAGATTAGTGTTGTTAATCGTTTGAAATTTACGCACTAACTTTCAATTTGTCATTTTAAAAAAATCAAAATAAGAGATAGAAAAATCATACCTTTGTGTGATATACCACAATGAAGAAATATTCTTGATATGAACTAATAGCAAACAATACATCTATTGTCTCTAATACCGAAAGAGTTCAAAATGTTAAAGTCACTTTCACTGAGAAGGAGACTGTTAATGCTGTTGTCGCTGATCTGAGGAGAGTGTAGATGTCGCTGCAATTCATTTTGGGTTGTAGTTAGGTCAAATTTGGAGCTGGACTTAGCACTGTATGCATTCGAAATGTCGTAGTCTCAGGTGTTACTGCAAAAAGAATTCTCATAGGCGATGTATGCATTTTCTGTTGCGATCCTCTCATAGTTGTAATCATATTCGTTCCGTTGTGATATTTCTGGTTGCTGTAGTGTCTAAAATGAGTGCGGTTGTTCGAATCTGGGTTTTCTCTTTGGAATAGGGCGGCGCTGTCGCTTCTGGAGTTGATGTAGCATAGCCAGGCGGAATGAAGTCTAATGGTGTTAAGAGAGGTGCGGTTGCGGATGTTTTCAGTCTCGCAGAGCCAGGCGAATGAAAGTCTGATGGTGTTAAGAGTTTCGGCAATGGTCTATTTCTTAGATAATAATTCATGACACTATTCTTGTTATTCGTCCACCACTATTATGATAGAAAAATTTGGATTGGATTCTCCGCCTCTATATTATGATATGAATTGTCTGATATTGTTTTTAGACGTTTCTATCATAACCTTCTTCTCGTGTCTAATTACGAGAAGGCAGGAAGTTCAGCATTCATAAGAATAAGGTGTCACATATGATGGTGTAGATTACATCTTTTGTGGGGAATGCTTGGCTGCGAAGAGGTGGGATCGCTGTAAGAAATAGACATAACACTCATTGAGAGCATGGAATCGCACTTTATTGACATATATAGATATATATTCTAAAGATACAACATGTAAATTTATTTTTGTTGAAAATACATACAATACATATTACAATACTTATTAAATAGTTCTTCCACAATCTAGTATTTCATTTGTCCATTCATTTTTCTGTATTTTTGAATACAAGTGATTTAAATATTTAAAGAGCCTAAAATTCAATAACTGTAATAAATGTATTTTATTTTATTTATTGTAAGGTAAAGACCTGAAAAAGATCTGTGAATGTTGTACTTATTATTTAAAGAATATATATTTATTCTCAATTAAATTATAACATGAAGCTAGTAATTATTTCAAACAAATACTAATGAACAGCGAAGCTGTAAAATATTTCGTTACTTTATGATTGTGGAAGAAGGGAACTCAATAATATTATATTATAAATACAATGAACATCAATTCAGTAAAATATTAAATCAGTAAAATATTTCATAGTAGAAAAGAGAACTCACTATTACATTATATTAATGAAATAAAAATAATTCAGAAGAGTACCACAACTCACTATAAAATCTTTAACTTCCAAAAGCGAGTATAAAGCATAAGTTTCTTACCTGTAAGAAATAGACATAACACTCATTGAGAGCATGGAATCGTACTGAGAATAAAACAGCTCAAAGCCTTTTTTATATTCTGGAAGCTGCCTGATCACAAGTGCTACATCCAGTCTCAAAAGATGTTTGTCTAAAATGACGCGTGCTTCTTGCGTGCTTTCCAAGGACAGCTTTAACTTTATATCAAGTTTTAGTGGGGGGGGTAGAGTGTGAGTGTGGACGGTATTTTTCCAAGTAACGACCTTTTGGATAATGTCCATAACCTTCCAGTGGTCATTCACATTGTAAACCTAATTAATTTAATTATTCCCTATGGTGATTATCAATTACTTTGTTCCCAACTTCACAACGAAATCTAATAAGGTTTTATTGATTGAATGGTGCGATAAAACATCATTTGACTTCTATCCGATTGAACTGGCTTATTAATTAGGCTTTTTCCATTACCAAGTGAAAGCTGAACAATAATAAATGCTTAATCTAAATTCATTTCAATGTCCTTATTATATTCAGGATATGAATTATTGATTGGAACACGCTTCTCCTACACTCCAATCAATATCAAAGCACTAGCTTAAATTTGGATGTTTTTATCTTCCAATAACTAGAGATTTCAATATGTTGTACACAAATTAATATTTTCGTTTCTTTCTTTTAGAATTGAGATCTTGATACATGTATAGCGTTGCGTTTCTTACTTGAAAGTTCGTGGTGGATTGTGTTTCTTGCTTGAAAGCACGTGATGGATTGTGCTCTTGCTTGAATGCACGTGGTGGGTTATGTACATGGATGCCCGCACATAGGAGCCGGGGAGGTTGGGAGGGGCACTTGCTTAACCCACTACGGATTTCACCTCTAAACGTGTTTTGTCCTCCATACAACTTTATAGCTGACCACTTCATGTCTCCCCCCAATAATTACATAGTATTTCTAGTAACAAATATTACTTAACACTACAAAATCTTCTAAATCAACACTTGCAGCGTTTAAATTGATCAGAATATGTTAAGAGTGGAGCAACATTTCGATTGGTCAGAATATGTTAGAGTTGAGGGAAGTGTATGACGGAAGAACCTGGTATGATTTGAATTTTTAACTTTTAACTTTACAATCTTTCAGTCATATGGCTACTGTGTATGTAGAGTGGCCGTTTATAGTGATGTCTAGCACTGCGCATCATACTACAGATATGTAACATCATATCACACCCAGTCACATAATCCTGACACCAGTCCTAACACTAACCTCGTAATGCTGAGCACCAAGAGAGGCAGCTGCCAGTCCAATTTTTATAAGTCTTTAGTATGACTCGGCTGGGGTTCCAACCAGTGACCACCCGCATCCGAGGCGGACGCTATAATCAACGGGGCCATCGGAGTGGTCGCGAACACGAGAGATAATTGAAGGGGATAAAATTTGCGAGAGCACGGACGACTCGGGATAACATATTTATGATGTTGGTGCGATCCTAAATACTATATACTGCTACAGTCAGCGATTTTATTCAAAACCATTAAAAATTATCATATTCTTTATATTTCACACACACACACACACACACACACACACTTTTCTTTGCCTTTTGTACCTTCTTGTTAAGATTTGGGGTGATAAATCAGATGTGTTGATAGTTTAATTAGTTTGGGACTGTCAGAATCTCTTGGTGCTTCATGGGTTGTGTATTTGTTTTAGCCACAGAAGGGCAATGACCTCTTATCATTTTGACCTGTCATGTGGCACACCTATTGGTTTTCTCTGAATGTGATGAATACTGATGCATTATATCTTATATCTGTGACAGTCTGATAAAAAAAGAAATGCAATTTTGAAATTTAAAACATTTAAAACTTGTCTAATAGCAAGTAAGAGATGAAAATACAATGTGTTATGTAATTTGATACCCTGTGATGTCATACTTGTTGATGTCAGCATGTTTGTGTTTTTTGTGTAGCATGCATGCCATAGAAAGATAATATGAATATACAAAGGCAGAAAACAATTATTTTAATAACAAGAAAAATCCACAAATAAGTGCGATGCAACACAGCAACATGTAATGCTGATGCAATTTAACTATATACAGTGGTATCACATAAAATGCCATTGCACTAATATCTTTGCACAAGTATGGCCAATTCTTTGCTTCAGTTATATTACAATATCAATGAGTAAAATACGTGTCTTTCTAAAAAAATTAGATTTGGTTATAGGACACACGGTACTAATTCTATGGAAGAACTGTGAACCAGTCTAGAAATGGGTGAAGAATTAATAGAGTATATACGGGTTTGGTGGTCCATAATTGGTTAATAATAAAAAGTAAAATTTTATTAAAAATATCTTTTGAAAGCTTATCCTATGTGTAATGTAAAAAAGATAGACAAATTTCTATTGATGCAATTTTAGTATTTTTAAAGACTTGACTTAGGATTACTCAATAATGAAAGTAGCACTTGATTCGCTTGGTGCTGAATCAATAAGATGGACTTCATGCACATGTAGGTCAAGAAAATGCCGGGGCTCATATGGTGTTCTCCACACAGAAGCTTGCACCAAGGATAGTTGTGCATGGAGAAATATAGGTCTGATCATCAGTGCCCAGAAAGTTTAAGTTATTGAATTTTAAATATGATGGGTTTCCATATGTTTACTATGAGAGTTGAATTATTACCGTGACTCCTTAAAGTATATTCAGCTGAGCGAGTGATAACGTGGAGTATAGAGAGAAGTCTTATCTTGCAAACGCATGCGGATTTGAGGAACATGAAATGTGGCCGCTATCAGACGAACGTCATAGTAAATTCTAAAATATTATAAACTCTACAAAATCTAATGAGAAAATCACGCATTATTTATTTATACCGATGTTTTCATCATCGATGGTTTGTGTCGATACAAAACGCTGTTGAACAGCCAGAATTCAAAAGGTGGGTGTAAGTATACGGATAAAATCCGGATGACCCTAGGGTTAGAAGTACCATGTTTATCACTTGATGTAGGTTATAGTTTGACTTCCGAAATTTAAAGTTATGTTAGTTTATTACGGTCTAACAAACTTGCATATGTATGAAGAAAACCGAATGATACCGTGTGTTCAAAATTATACACATGAGCTACTATCGATGCAAAATTATTGGGATGAGCCTTCAAAAATATGCCAATAGGGTCAAGTGAGAGAAAAGCATCAGCAGTCGGATTTGGGTGGTTGAATACTTTGGATAGGGTCTACTTCTAAGTTTTCGCACCCCACCCACCATCGCCGCTAAAATAAAATGCACACACACAAATACACACACGTGCGCGTACATTCACTGGTCACTTGAAACTTCACCATTGTGTAATCTTGCGCACGTTATTAGGTATTACACACACTTTAAGTAAATAGACACATAAACGTTTGCTTTGGTATCCTTTCGCGTAGAGTCAGAGCACTTTTTAAATTTACCCACCCCTCCAACACTTCACCTGATCCTACCCTGTTTCGGATTTGCTTAAATCTTATTACAGGCTTGCAGCTATTACAAAGGTGTATGAGAGAAAGGCATGCATTGCATTGATTCAATCTTAAATAAGACTTATAATTAAATGTAGCAAAACTTACTAGATGAACGCAAAAACGGAAAGAATAATAAAACCTATCTTGCATATGTTGCATTGTACTGTGCATACGATATTTCTATATTAGTGGCTCATTGTCCTTATAAAAATTATGTATTGTTATATACAGTTAATTTGTATTGTTTGTTGGATTTTCTCCATGATTATATATGTATATCTTTATTTTGTAAATGACCTTTATCCAAAATACAGGAAATAGTCTACCTGACTAATGACATTTATTTTGTAAAAAAGACAATTCATGACTAATATTTCTTTGTGATAATAGATTAAAACTTGTGGTCATTATTAATGGCAGTAAACATGTTTCTTTGTATCTGAGTGTAGGACATTAATTTTGCACTTGGAAGGTCCTGATCATGTTGACAGCTTTGAAAGTTTTAGAAAGGAAATTGACCTACATCCTGGCTTTTTATTGTGCTTTATCCTTTCATGTTAATGTTGTTTAGTTTAGAATTATTCATTCCTACCTCAACATTCGTAGTGGAATTAGTCATATTGCTGTGCTCATTTTTTATATATTGGGTGGATTGGTACATTTAAATTATTCACTAGAATTACAAAGTACTCAATATGACTTCTTGGACTAAATCATTGATATGGAATTCTTAGTAAATTCTTTCAATCATATATAGGATTATATCATTGGGATACATCAAAAAACTCTTGGTACATTAGCACATTCGAGACTACATGCACATTAACACATTCAATATTGACTTTTTTCGGATCACCACTGGAGTTCATTTAGAATTGTAAACATTGGGACTTATTCTAGAACGTTTAGAACTGTTTAGGGATTTAATTCACAATACTGTCACGTCTTTTTAAATTTTCACTTTGTATACTTGGGAAATATATTATTTGCTGAATTTTACAAAAGTTGTCGCGTTTCACTCTTTTTACTTAGTTTTTGACAATAGAGTCGTAACAGTATAAAAATGTCAGTGTTTCATAATTTAATGCAAAACTTGAAACCTTTGAATGCAATTATATTCTGATTTTCGAAACTCAATCGTTCATTAGTCATCATCATAATTTTAAAGCTTTTCTTTGACCGTAATAAAGCAACGTTTCATTAATATCAGAATATTGAAGTTTAGAGAGATTAATGTATTTTTTTACCAAAATAGATCTAAAATAATTGAGAAAGTAAAACAAAATGGGAACCATTAAGTACGCATGAATAAAGTCACCATAAAAATTAGCGAAGAAGAGGAAAGAGAGGAGGTGGATGGGACAGCATGCACACATATAAGACTGTAACAAGATTTTACCATATGTTCTTATTGTAAAGCAACCATGACAGATGTTCCTGCTTGTTATTGTATCTGTTTAACAATAACTCGAGTTATGGAATTCATGGTACTGTTTCTGTAATCCGTTCTGCTTAATACTTATCAATTTAATTGAAAGGTCACGCATAAGCTAAAAATAAAATAGAAAAGAGAAAAATTCATTATGTAACTCACGTGTTTAGCTATGTTAATGTCTGACGAACTTGTAATAGCTTTTCAGTGTGGTCTGGCATATCATCCGCCACGTGGTCTTCCACAGAGTCGTTTAGAAGCTTTGATCTAAATCTTGCTAAAAATGCTTACGTACATTTTTATAAGGTGTTATTTATTGTAGAAAAGTTTCCAAATGTTTTGCTGCGTATTTTAATGTCAATTCACTTACAATAGCCCTTGTTGTATGTCTGAGAAAAGGTAATAATGTCAGTGCTTTAGAGTAAATAGAATGCACATGTCCACGCAGGTCTGTGCGAACGAAGGGTTGTAATTCTTGATGTTCTTTTGGATCTTTAAAAAAAGATTATAAATTAGGCGTGACACACTTCCCAGCTATAACGGGTGCCGACTATGACTAATGACGTCTGTTCTTTGAATGTTGGGCTTGGATTGGAAGACATATGGAACACAACAGCTCTTTCTGTTTTGACACAGCAAAAAACCACTATGTTGCAGGGCTCATGACTTCAGTCGGAACACCCTCTGTCTTTTTCTTCGCAAGCTAGATAAATCCTCAGATGTAAATAATATCCATTTTGATTCGCTCTCAAACCCTTGGTTGCTTAAATGTGATAATAACATCAATTAGTTATAATTACTAATCACTAATAACAACATAAGCAATAATTTCAGACTTCTAAAGTTGAATGATTTCTTTAATTTCTTTAAATGGAGAAGCAGGATTAACATTATCAACAAAGAGCAAAAGTACTCCGTTCATTTTGTGAAATCTCGTCGTGCGTTATTTTTAACAATGACCAATTTATACCAATCTGTTCTTCAATGTTTGTCGACCAAGAACGATGAACTTGGTACGTATCAGTGCACTTAGCATCGAGTCTCTTTCAGAGGATCAAAGTTTATCTTTCCGCATCACAAAGATACAAGGATGTTGATACTGGACCAGAATCTCGTACATTACTGGATGTAGTTTAGTACTTTTGACATGTCTGCACGTACTTTGCAGAGGAAGTGCATTCAATTTAAAGTCATTTCAGACCGGAACATTTCAACATCATGGATAGATTTTAAATATTATTTAAACTATCTTGTGCGAAGAATCCAATGTGTGTGGTGATTGTAAATATAAAAGGAAAAGCACATAAATAAAATCTGCAAATATTTTGGTATTCATATCGCTACTTGCATGGATTGTTGGCTTACATGCATTTGTAATCAAAATTAATTTCATAATTCCTTTTTGTGATTTATATTAGATAGTGACAAAGTTTCCTCCTGCACACATATAGAAAGTTTTATTGTATCTGTATGTTCTGTTGAGCCTAAATTTTAACGTTAGATGTTTTGCTAAGCCAGTCAGTTTTTATATATATTTATTAGGCGTCAATTTATAGGCTGAAAGTAAATTACATATTTAAACACAAAAACAAACGTTTAACATCATGTGTGTGGCCTTTCCAACATACATATATTTTACGATAGGTTTGAATAACATTCAGTCTGCATGCCATTTGGTACTGTTTTGTTTTTAATTCTGACCTTTCCAGTTTTTTTACACTTTCACTTACTGTTCTGAATGTCATTTCTTTTGCGTACAATTTGGTACCGATCCCGACCGTTTCCGTGCGTTTAAATGTCTCAGCTGCAACCAACGTGTACCATTCGATGCTGTGTGTCGTTCCAAATGATTTGATTATCACAGTCTATTCTTCTTGAAAGTATTTCTCAGGTCAGATCACGGTCAAAACGCTTCCGGACCAGTACTAAGCTAGGTGGTCCATATATGAATTTATTTAGAGACTTTGCATGACTGCGTCTTTCATTGAGAAATATTAAAGGCGGCAGAGATTTTGACCATAAGATAATTTGGAAGAAGTCCTGTTTTACTTGAATTGTTTTATTGTCATTGTGAAAGCAGTGCAAAGTAGGCGTGAAATATGGTCATGAGCTATGTTTTGGTTGACCCAGAACTGGAAGGATGACCCGGTAGGGTTTAATAGCTGTTATTCGTAGTTATGCTTGGTAACAACTGACAAGTCTTGTTATGCGTAATGGTCTATAATGACACTGTCATCCTAGCAATCCTAGAGGAATTGGAATTGGTCTGACGTCAGCTCGGAGAAATATGTATAATGTATATAATATTAAGCAAAATGAATAGTGTTGTGACACCTGTTATGTACCCTTACCTAACACGTTCATTTTAATTTTCTTGTTGTCACGTAAGTTGCATGAGACGTTTAAAATATTTATGGGCTGCAATCTAGGCATCAAGATTATGAAACATTCAAGCATAAAACTGAGATTTCACTTAACGATTAGCAGTTATATATGACTGCTGATCGTTATGTGAAATCTCAGTTTTATGCTTGAAAGTTTCATAATCTTGATGCCTAGATTGCAGCCCATAGGTATTTTAAACGTCTCATGTAACTTACGTGACAACGCACGCACGCACGCAGAAATATATATATATATATATATATATATATATATATATATATATATATATATATATATATATATATATATATATATATATATATATATATATATATATATATGCGTACGTACGTACGTACGTACGTACATACAGACAGACAGTCAGATAGTCAGACAGGCAGGCATGGATCCATCCTCCATCCATCCGTACGTACGTACGTACATCCATCCATCCATCCATCCATCCATCCATGCATACATACATACATACATACATACATACATACATACATACATACATACATACATACATACATACATACATACATACATACATACATACATACATACATACATACATACATACATACATACATACATACATACATACAACTGACGACGAACAGTGCAAAATTAGTATCTAACTATCCTCAGCGATTTCTTTTCTTAATGAGTCTTTTTCAAAGCCTATAGAGGCTGGTTGAGAAATAATGTATCTATATGTTCAATTCATGCAGAAATGGCCATGTAGAGTTTTAAAAACAAAATGTTGTTTATATTTTATTTGCTTGTGTTTCTATGTTTTATATATGCCTTTGAAAAAGACTCATTAAGAGTCGAAAGCGCTCAGGCTAGTTATTTACTAGTTTTGCAATGTTCGTCGTCAGTTTATTGCATCTAACTCGATCATTCCCTGACACACTTGATCCTTTGCTGGATCTATTGCGTTTGAAAGGGCTGTTATTGGCCTTTTGATTTTGATTCTTTATATATATATATATATATATATATATATATATATATATATATATATATATATATATATATATATATATATATATATATATATATATAAGCGCTCTCCGTTACGGATCACTGCCATCTCACCTCTGTCTGCGTGGGTGTTCGAGTCTAAAATTCGGCGAATGTGGATAGGTGAGAAGCATGCCAATAGCGTCTCTTCGGTCGGTGGTTCTTTCCGCGGATTTCGCGGTTTCTTCCTCCACCATTAATACTGGCTGCCTATCGTGTGCTGAAAAACTGATTTAAGCCCAAGAACACACACATTACGAAAGATAACATAATATATGAAATCTGAATTCTAAGTCTGGTAGTAAAAAAGTTCACATAATTTCAATGCAAGGGATTTAAGATTTGATTTTAAGACATAATATGAAACATTACTAACAAATTTTTTTAGCTGTTAAGAAAAGAAAAATACTTATCAAAACATAGCATGTGAATGTTTTGATGAAGGGTTGGGGTCGAAGTGCAAATTTTGCTTATCATGATTCTGCAAAGCAGCTGACCCGTCTTGGCACTGTCTAGCTCTGTGGAGACTTGGTAATCATCCCAAATTGAGATGTGTGATTACATATTTAGGTTCATGAGTACAAACGGTCCATCTCAAATTGAGGTGTGTGATTACAAATTTATGTTCAGGAGTACAAATGGTCCAGAGGGGCAAGTATGTTTATCTTCATGGGAATATTAGAGTGATGGAAAAATTTAACAAGGTAACTTTCGTAAAAATCTTGTATTTGCCAAATCAAAATTAGGCATAGAACTAAACATTGCACGATTCTGTCGTTGTAGATATTATCTTCCATTACCTATGGGTCTTTTTTTTCTGGATTCCTCGTCGCACTCACGATAATTTTAATAACTTGTGTCAAAAGACGCGTATAAAATTATGATTCAATGAGAAAAAGTGTCATTCTTAATGCAAATATCACTATACCCTGATGATTACAGTCTCAAGTACATGTATTTGTGTGTCAAATGACAAGATACGATAGTGGCAAAAGATGTACCATCACCCGGACATGAACTATAGACCGTTCTGATCAGGTAACTATGAATAGAGGCAAAGGATGTGGCACGGATCATATATCAAACTTTGTTTCTGTCGTTTAGAAACGTTTAGAATATCAGTATCGAACATATGTACTGCTTTATTTCGATCTTTCCCCCTAGATTTAGGCATGGCTCACTCTGGCTAGGAATTAGGTCAAAGAGACCTATGATCATAGAAGTAAATAACACTCAGTAAAATATAATTCTTTGTTTGAATATCTGATACGGTTATATTCCTATCTGAATAATTTACAAATACATGCTTGACTAAAAATATTTAAAGTAAACGAAAACTAAGAGAATATAATTTCTTAATCTTCTGATTTATATATCCCAGGAAAGTCGAACGGAAATAAAAAGCCTTCTTTTGCACTGTATTCAACTTAGTTATTTTTTCTCTAACTTCGACACTATTTATGTGGCAATACCTATCTCGAATCTCCAGGCGAGGTCTTTAGGCACAACACTAACTGAACCAAAAATGCTTCAAAATCCCTACGGTTCACTGACATAACAACGACTGGGAGAACATATAGTGTTTTTTATTACCATACTCAATTGTACTTGACGTCATCCGGATAACGAGTTTTTATTAGGTTTTTTAAAGTTTTTTTTTTATAATAATTTTATATTTTGTTTTAATTTGGGGATCCATTATGAGAGATGCGATAAAAGTTAAACTTATATTATTTCTTCCAATACTTATAAATTTGATTTGTAAAGTCGAAGATTTCTTACTAGAGGTACATAATCCATAGTAGATACGACATAAATGTGGTGACATATATAAGTAAATCACACGCAGACATATAGTTATATGAGGATAATACATTAGTACATACACACATCCTTCAAACTTTTCGACATGATTAAGTAGTTAAGTCCATAATACGATGTTAGAGAAATATATTATATAGGAGAAATTTTGGCTACCAGGCAATAACACGAGAGAGAGAGAGAGAGAGAGAGAGAGAGAGAGAGAGAGAGAGAGAGAGAGAGAGAGAGAGAGAGAGAGAGAGAGAGAGAGAGAGAGAGAGAGGAGTGCGATTGTCGGTACAGTCAGAGTCGACAAGTTAAGAAGGGGATGGAACCTAGATGAATCAGGAAAAGCGTAGAAACCAAGGACAGGACAAATATTCTCGCACTATAATCATATGATGAGATAGGATCTAGGGTCGCGCGAAAGCATTTGAGACATTCGTGTGATTGGTAATTAATTGTTAATTAAATTGTTGTTATTGAGTTTCAACCTTTGTACCTTTTATTATTTAACCGTCAGCATTACTAACGGTTGGCTCCGAGCGATACAATAACATTCACT
Source organism: Potamilus streckersoni (assembly GCA_016746295.1). Classification (NCBI taxonomy): domain Eukaryota; kingdom Metazoa; phylum Mollusca; class Bivalvia; order Unionida; family Unionidae; genus Potamilus; species Potamilus streckersoni. Next base: position 2,708,148 of record JAEAOA010001748.1, on the reverse strand, counting down.
AACCTAATTTCTAAATCATAATCGAGCCTGGGTAGGTGCCATATCTAAATAAATATTGGAAGTACCCCGCCCCAATTTCTTACAGCCAAACCCATGCATGGAATACCAAACCCGTAACAGCATTCTTATACAATTGTAACGATTTTAAAAGACATGGACGTACATGTATGTATGTGTCCATGTCAGTATGTATGTCAGTATGTATGTATGTATGTCAGTATGTATGTATGTATGTATGTATGTATGTATGTATGTATGTATGTATGTATGTATGTATGTATGTATGTATGTATGTATGTATGTATGTATGTATGTATGTATGTATGTATGTATGTTTGTATGTATGTCAGTATGTATGTCATTATGTCAGTATATCAGTATGTATGTATGTATGCATGTATGTATGTATGTATGTATGTATGTATGTATGTATGTATGTATGTATGTATGTATGTATGTATGTATGTATGTATGTATGTATGTATGTATGTATGTATGTATGGATGGATGGATGGATGGATGGATGGATGGATGGATGGATGGATGGATGGATGGATGGATGGATGGATGGATGGAGTGTTGGATGGATGCATGGATGGATGGATGGATGGATGGATGGATGGATGGATGGATGGATGGATGGATGGATGGATGGATGGATGTAGATTTATATAGTAAGGATACAGCAGTAGAGTTATAGGGACGAACGGTACTTAAAGTTGCGTATTAAATCAGACACAATAAAATGAATGTAATGAAATGACAGTAACTTATGTACATTAATTATTGTATAGTTAGTAAATGTGGTTTAGTGGCGAAACAAAAGTTGCGCTAATACAAGATCTGTTAAATATATTCAATCATTGAAACTTATGCCTTCAGCGTGAGAAATGTTATAACATACAGTTTTCAGCTATTCAAAAAATTATCATTTAGAAATGTGATCTCCCACAGCATTAGTATCATTAAACTACCAGTTGATTCGACAAGTCAAATTATCAGAACTAGCGTTATATATTATTTAGTATTTATAGTCATTTAAACATCTTCAAATTAGTGAGCAGCAGGGAGGGTGAACCCTACAAATTTTTGCGACAAAATCGATTAAAGCCTCAGAATGCCAAATGGAACCTTCCTACGAAATCTCATATTTTAACCAAAAAAAAATTAAAAACCCCATTTTACAAATGGAGCCTTAGCGATTTTGTCGCAAATACATTGTCATAACCACCCTCAAATTGCTACCATCTACGTCGCAAATATGTTGTCATTTCACCCTCCCTGCTGCTGATTAATACAAATTATTTGTTAGCTTTTCACAAACAGACTAATCGATAATACTTCACCACGTAGATCAATCAAATTATTTGACTGATCGGTGAGTGTAAAATTAATTCTAGTTAGTAAATCATTTTGACATTGCATATAGACTGGATTAGTCGGATTCTCAACAATTAAAAATCCGGGGGGGTGCTGTTGGTGAAAATGAATAAAGAATGTAACCTTGTCGGGCTTGATTTGATTGTTCCATATTAATTTGATAACTTCCTTCGATTACATCACACGTTAAATTAAGTGCGATCACCGATGAAATATTCACATTGTTCGGTGCGATATGTCTACCGTCGCCGTCGGGAGAATTATTATAAGTGAGGATAATAGGCTTCGGCTGGCTATCTTTCCATGATTGATAAATTTTATTAAATCCTTCGTCGATGGTAGTTCTGAGTTTTTTCTTTAACTCGGGAACATTATATCCTGGTAATTTATAATTTGGATTTTCATTTATATTTTTTTTATAATCTTGAGCTGAGCTAGTTTTTGAAATCGGGCTATTTTCATCAGTGAAGAGATTAGTAATCCTCGAATTAAATATTTCCATGTCATCGATGATTTTATTACCCGCGGCGACTACACTAGTAAACTCAGCTTGTGTAAGAAAGCCAGATCTTAACGACGGTAATAGCAACAAAAAATCATTATTCATTCTATCAAGGATGTGATCTTTAATATCTACAAATGTTGGACTTGTTTCATGTATTTCCAGAATTTCACCTTCCTGTGGGATATAATCATTAAAAAATGGAATTCTCCACACATCTTCACCATATTGATTCTTATATCGATATCTTTTTGTGAAGTTTATATCCTCGAATTTTTTATAAGTTTTTGATGGATTTTCAGGTCCTATTTCATCAGTGACATAATCAGATTTTACAGGCTCTGGCGTGGAATTACCAGCACTTCTAGGTGGATCTTCGGGCCATCCTAATACTGTTCTTATTGAACTGTTATAAATATCTACAACGTACCCAGGAGAGCCTATTTCAATTGTAGATGATAGTGTTGGTTCATGAACTGTTATCGCAATTTTTGATTCTTTTTTAGTAATGGATTTTATTCTACGTTGTAATTCATTATTAATTTGCTCAATTTGATAGGATCCAGTTGGTATTGAAACAACGTTCCAATCTGGAGTGTCATCTTTTTTATTCCTATATGCAAATACCAGAGAATTATTAGGTCTCTGACCGCCAAATGGAACCGATCTGATATTAGGCCAACTATGATACACTCGTAATTTTGCCAACGCGATTTCCTTTACTGAAACAGGTGAGGGAAAATTCACACTGAATTTAGGGTTTGTTGACGATATTGATATCATACTTGTTTTCCGCGGAGTGGTATTTTCTGCTATCCGCTGAAGTAGTTGAATCTCTTGCGACATTATTATTATTATTATTTATAATGTCTAATTTTGCAATAGATGAAAAAACGCTAGCGTTTTTAATCGTAGTATCATAAATACGTATCATCGCGGAGAATTCGTCTTCGGTAATTATCGTATCATCAATCGATGATGACATCAACGAGGATAATTGTGAGTAACCGTTTGATAATACTTGATGTTTTACTATATAATCGTTAAGTTTTTCTTGAGAACACGATGATATTTTTTTAGTAATAGCATTTGCAATTCCAGCAAATGTTGTCACCGCGGAAATAGCAATTGGGACAGCAATCGGAGCTACCATTGTTACTGAAGATAGTATAATACCAGCACCGGCCATTATACCGGATACCGAGTATACTGTAACATCAATTACGGTAATTCTCCTGCGATATTTTTTAATTTTTATTTCATATTCATCAATGAGTGTTTTGAGTTTTGTTAAGAACTCTTTGACGGTATCATAGCGATATTTCGATGACGGAATCATATTATTTTAAAATCTCAAGTGGTTTCTAATTGTTAAAAATTCTAATTTAGATCAGCTACAAACTCCATGTACCATACAAATGATGTCTTATTTAAATTAGGATCAGTGCTTGTTATTGTAAATCGTTTGTATTCATCCAGGTCAATAGTCGTTGAAATCACGTTGTTGTATCCATATGAAGTCGATGATGATATATTAAACTGATTCAGTGACACTATTGTTAATCGATAAATACCCTTCTTTGACACAGTGAGAGTTATTGTATTCTTTTTAGGTTCCCAATCTAATGATCCAGAGAGAACTGTGTATATCATATTTATGATATTTCTCTCATGAGGAATCTTTATTCTTTCAAGTAGCGGAAGATTGTCTGTTTTAAATTTTGTAATATCCTCGATAGATTTTTTAATACTATTAATGTTATCTCTAATAATACTAAATCCAGTATCATTAATATTTTTAATATTGGATTTAATTTCATCAAAATTGGATTTAATTTCAGCGAGAGATGGAGAGGTTACCGCTGGTGTTTCAAAAAATTTATTGATAATATTTCTACGAAGGGAAGTATATGTTGTTATATGTTTTTCAAATTCTTCATTTAAATTTTTTAATGCATCTGTGATTGTAGAAACAAATACACCTGGTTTGAGTTTTCCATCATTTGAATATAACGCTATTGTATCTTCAACGACGTCACGTCTTCGTATTAAGACATCATCCAATGAAACATTACTAGATTTCAATTTGCCCTCGCGATCTTGAAATACAACTATTTCCCCAAGATCTACACTTGACAAATTTAATGTCTCGGCGATTTCATCTTCGATTATTTTTTTTACACTTTCGACAGCTAATTTACTATCGGTTTCTGTTTTTTTTGATTCTGATAAAGGTCGTCCCCAAATATCAATCATTATACAAAAACGCTACGTTTTTCTAAATCATAACGCTATCGTTTTTGCCATTGCCTGCTAGTATATTCATTAACAACAACTTGTGGTGGTTTCCTTGGAAATTTAGATATCTCTGCAAGGAAGTTTAATACTTCACGACCGCATATCGGTGGATCATTTAACTGTTGTGTTGGTAGCGTGGAATAAAAAATTGGAGATGACTTTGTTATTGTGGATACATATCGCATGAATTCTTTTGGTGGAGCTAATCCATATGAATCAAAATATACAATTCCACGTGGATCAATTGCATATGCGACCCAATGAGTTCCTTTTCCGCTGCTGTTATCAAGATTGATAATACCCGTTTCATTTTTCATTGGTTTTGACGGTAATTGATCTCTCATGAAAACTCCTCTAAAGTTTTTTTATTGATAATGATTTTACAGCATCAATTAAATCAAAATTGGACATTGGTGAAAATCCTAGGGATTTTTCCACTAATAAGCCGTTCCTGGTATTCTTAGGCCTGTGCCCTTGTACCAATTGTGTGGAGTTCCTGGTAGTCTTAGACCCTTTCCTTTTTTTTATAGCCTTTCCCAGTAGCTTTTTCAGGGCCATTCCTGCAGCAGTACCAACGGCTCCTAACGCTGCCGCCTTCGCAACCGCTGGGGCAGCCGCTGCAATCAATGCTGGAATAGCAGCTAACAGCGGGAATATTCCACCTGATTTTATCATATTGGCGATTGCTGCTTTCGAAAAATCAATTTGAACTCCTCGTTTGTTCTTTAGCGCATCATTGAAATGTTTTATTTGACGATCTGTCAGTGATAATTTATGTGCACCACCGGACATTTGAGTGGGTTTCAGCGTTATTGTAGTTCCACATTCTTTAGCCGACTTTGATTTCAATTTCTTGACCTGACCATCAGTCAACTGGACATTAACAATACTATATGTCATTCTATTCTATAATGTAATTTACACTTTCAATTGATCTTATTGCGAAAATCCTAACTACAGGTTTTCTACTGGTGCATCAATAAGTCTCATTCGTCCGCCAACTCCTTCTAACAACATTGATTTATCACTGAGAATGACAGCAACTGCTCTATAATCGGCTATACCAGCAGGGCGTTGTACCCGAGCTTGGAAGTATATATCAACAACAGATTGTCTCATCATGTCAAGATGTTCCAATGAAAAGTAATAAATCGGATAGTGTTTTTCAAAATCAATTTGCGATATTTGCAAACCAGTATCAACATTTTGATCACGACCCATATACGACAATATTCTATGATATACACGAGCTATGTTGTTGTTTTCATAATTAAGATGTACAATCTCTGCTGGCTCTTGTTGTCCGTTTATTCTCAACGAAACTTCGCTAACTCCTAATTGATCAAATATCATATGACTAGATAATTGCCGACCCACTCGATTTGCATCCTGTAACGCTATAAAGATATGACGTGGAGCTGAAACACCTTGTTTTGATGCTAAGTGCCATGTAAATGTGCCATTTACATTATCCTGCTTCGTATCAGTCGTTGTTGTTAGCCAACTTAGCAATGATTTTCCACCTGTGTCCATAAACGATAGTAATTCTTGCTCTATTGTAACTGCTGGTGTCAAGACGGGTATCCATAGAACCAATTTATTTAAAATGACTTTACCATCAGCAACACCATCAGCATGCCAGATTGCATCATTGTCATTCTCCTTTCGCACTAACACAACCGTATGCTTTGCTCCATAGATGACTTTTCTGACATTTCTACAGAATCCGAATATATGATGTAACGGAATTACACATGAAAACCGTCGATGTTGTCCTTTCAATGTTCCATTTCGTGTTGCAAATCCTAGATTGAAATTACCATTGACCCTTTTTAAAATGTCGAATTCAGCGCCTGGTCTATCTTCACGGTCTAGATTAGCATCGAGTTGTTGTTCAGCCAATGCAGTAGCTTGCGCAGTTCGTACTTTAATAAACTGAATATGGTCAGCATGTTCAGAAGTATCCTTAGCAAACATCATAGACGGACCAGCCGACCTTGTATAATCATCAGAATATCTCGCAAGTCCGATTATTGTTGTTGCAATATCAACATTTTGTTCTATTGATTCAATTTCTTTTCCATCAATGATATATCTTGCACTGTTAAATAGCGCCATAATGCCATTATTTACGAAACCAACTCGAATATTTTGGTCATCCCCATATGGTGTATTAGCTGCAACATTTGTTACAAGCTCTCCTTCTACTTCAATAAACGCCTCACACGGCAAAAAGTATCTACTTGTATCTTGAACTTGAAGTTCAACTCTCCCCCGTTGATTAGGCTCTCTTGCAGGATAGGCATAATACTGATAGTTAATTTTAGAATCATCTTTATTCACCGGCGCTGCCATATCAAACGCTGGATCAGCAATTTTTTTAAATGCCATTTATACTAAAACGTATCGTTTTTCTAAATCATTTTCTTTTACGATTTCCTCCAAGACCGCTTCCCGCTATCATACTTGCAATATTACTACTATCTGAAGAAGTCATTGCTAATGATGCTAGTTTTTGTTCCACTGCGTTATTTATCACTTTACTGACATTTGCAGGCATCATTGTTGTTGAAGGTAGCGGTGGTGGTGGTTTTCGTCCGAATCTAGATTTCACCAATGACGTTATTCTATTCTTTGCGGTAGAAAAGGCCGTTCCTGCAAGATCTCCAACAGCATTAATTCCCTTATTACGAATAACATCAATGGCTTTCATCGCTAATTGTTTAGCAATTGGTGCTACTTTTGGGGCTGTTCTTGTGAATAAACCCGCTATGGTATTTCCAAGGCCGTCTCCATAGTATGCCTTATAAACGGGCAATCTTGAGTTTACCACATACACGATTGTTGGTTTATTGTGATTATAGTGTACTATCATCTTATTTGAAATGACTTTGTAATTTCTAAATGAGAGCAATTAGAAATTTCAATCGCTATAATAACCACTAAATTCCCCCGGAATTCCGTCCATTAACTCATCCAAGAGTTCTCGATACGTATGAATATCAATTATCCCACCTTGGAATAATCGTCTGCAAATATCAAATGCTTCATTAGTTATTTCGACTGAGTTATTCCCAGCTCGCTTACCTCCCATAAGAACCTCAAGTCGTGATATATCATTAATGATATTACTAGGACACATATGAGAATCATGATGAGAACCTCCATAACCCTCTCCTGAAGTACTTTCTGGTTCGGAAACGTTTTGAATTTCTAGATCTGATTCGGAAACGTTTTGAATTTCTGGAGATTGTCGACCTCGACCTCGACCTCGACCTCGACCTCGACCTTGTTGTTGTTCTTTTCGTTGTTGTTGTTGTTGTTGTTCTAAACCATACGAATCAACTCCTATTTTAAAAGCTCTGTATTCCACTGTATTCTTATTTAAATTTCCGGGTTCATTTTTATTAATTTTATATATCCAATCCACCCATTGATCTTTTTTTATTGTGTTTTTTTTATACTCGTCTTTTAAAAAATCCCACCCTAATATAATAACTTTTTACAGCAAAGTCACCAAATGACGCATAGTCTTCTTTAGTTTTCAGCAATTGAATTCGTCTGATTTTTTCTATAGCTTCATCAGTGAATTTCTCGCTAAAAGGAACACTTTTTTTAGTGGAAACTTTTTCAATAGAATCACTAGCATCTTCAACGGGGTTATCATCAGTATCAATATTACCCATTTGTTGTATTTCTCGCTGAGTTTGTAACTCACCTGAAAGCTGTTTTATTCCCTCGTGAGTTTTTTCAGTTTCTGTAGCAATCTTTCCTAATACATCAATAATAGGTACTGCTCCCTCTTTAGGGATGTCGCCGTATATAGCACGTTCTGTTGCAAGTTTCATATCTTTAGTGGCTTTAGTTACAGGGGCAAAAAGTTGTTCGCTTCCAATAGAAAAGTCAGTCTGCGCCTGCTGTCTAAGTTGTAGTTTATCTCGCACGTCATCTCGAATTGGTATAAACTTTTTCAGTAATGCTAACCTCTCACGGGCTAGTCTGGTAGTTAATGCTTCTGATGTCATTATTGGAAATGCTAACGATTTTTCAATTGTCGGTTTCAATACTTGCATCAATCAAACGTTTTATAGATTTCACTTTCAAAGCAATCTCTGACCGAACTTGGTACTGTTCCCCGAGTTTCTTTCTAATTGCTTCAACTATACTAAATAGCCGAATGAATAAATTAATATCATTGTTATACAAAGAATCATTAACCGCTTTTTGGATTCTTTTTATCAGTGAATACATTTTAGGTAGAACATATCTTCCACGTTTCAATTGTATTCAATTGTATTCAATTCATTCAAAAGTCTGTCTTCATTCAAAAATTCAGAAAGTACGATTCCTTGATTTCTTAAATTTGATATTTCTGTGATGATAGATGTAATATCTTGAAATTCCATTTATTGAATATTATTACTAATGTATTTGTATCTTTAAAATATTTTTATATACAAAAAAACAAAAACATATACAATGCCTATCCCTTCCTCATTCGAGTTCCGAGGCAAGGGAGGCACATACATTAAAGACTTATACAATACCCTAACTCCCCAATCGAGTTCAAGGGCGGGTTATATGGGTATTAGACGTGAAATCCAAGTGATTTCTTTACAAACATTGAACATATAACATGAAGCCTCATTTGGAACCTCTTTCGCGCCAAACGACGTCAAAGAGGCCCAGAGGGGGGACAGCACATTACATATATACAATGCGATTATATAGGATATACAATGAATGAATATTTACAATGAATGAATATTTACAATGAATGAATATTTACAATGCGATTATATAGGATTTACAATGAATGAATATTTACAATGAATGAATATTTACAATGCGAATATATAGAATGGTTATATATACAATGCGATTATATAGGATGGTTATATATACAATGAAATGATAGGATGGTTATATATACAATGAAATGATAGGATGGTTATATGATAGGTTGGTATGATAGGGACAGTACAGGACGATACAAACATGAAACGACGGGGCGGACCTACACCCAATCTGCCAATCAAAAGCAACCCAAGAAATTAACCCTGGTTGCAGTTGAAAAAATTCAACCACACCATGTCAATGGCGTGGGAGTTTTGATTGGCAATATTGGGCTTCGTTTTAAAGCCCCAAACTTATTACGGCTCATATTATATATAAGGTGAACTAATACTGCAGTGTCAATGTGTAGGTGTGTATTTATTTTTCTAGCATTTCATAATGAATATTGTGTATTAATTTCAATGGAAGCTAAGTATTTAAATAAAACATTAAAATAAGAAATACAACTGTTAAATAATAGCAATTTTTTTATTAATTTCTATAATATTACGATTAAATAATCGTAATAATAATGGATTTACATGACGAGATAACTCCGTAATGGGGATCCCTGTCAATTCAGGACCTGCTATTTCTTGAATCGAGAATGATATTTTTCTGAATTTTATTACATGTAGCCACACTAAAAAAACTAAACTACATGTAGCGCATTTTACTATTTTGACCTCACATACAATCTATTTTAATTTGTAATTATAAAGTAATTTCATTTTCATACAAACGCTGTTAACGCCGTCTTTGTAATTGGGATTTTTAAAAAATCTATTAATAGAACCCTGGCCTCGGCCATACATAACTCTGTCAAATTGTCTACCTACAGGTTTTTCCAACAAAACCCTAACTGCTGTTCTCAATACAGTCTTTAGAAACAAGAAACAATAACACAAAATCAAAATCCGTACATACCAAGTTAACCATTAAATACGTACATGAGATCACACACATCATTAATTCAATCCAATTTCACATGTTTTCTCGCACGAATTACATATCCGGGAATCAATATCGAAAGTAGGATAGTCACGTGACGATCAGTAGTAATGAGGGGAAATACGGAACAAAATAGTAATTATTGAGAGTCATTTCATGCGTATGAGAACTTTATTCTATGTCCATTTTTTTTTGAGATAGCTGTTTGACAAATCCCTTCAGCAACTTTTCGTACTGAAGGCATACATATTTCAAAATATTTCCCTGCAGCATTCATTGATTGAAAAATTCTTTTTTCATTCGTCGCTGTATCAAATGACTGTACTGGTCTCTTTCCAACTGACTTATAAGTCCCAGTCTTTCCTCTTTTTGTATTCTCTCTTTGAGAAATGCATTGTAAATTGGAAATCGCGTTATTTAAGGGATTGGGGTCAATGTGATCAATAACACAGCCATCTTTAATCGGTCCCATATAACACTCAAAGACTACCCTATGACAGAGATATCCCTTTCCTCCAGCAGTAAATTTCAAATATCCTTGACTATTAACATATCCCACGGGTTTCTTTAGTCTACAGTGTCTAACAACACCATTACGAGATATTTCATAATTAACGAGTATTGGATGTGGTCTGAATTCTTGCTCCATTTATATATAATAATACTATTTGTCTAATTCATCATTTGCTTTAATTATAAATCTATTAATGTAGTCTTGAGGGGTTTTTATGATTTTGTCTTTGACAGAGTCATGGTTAGGGTCAATGATAGCGTTTTTTATTCGTTTATCATAATAACGTTTTAATTCTCTAAACCGCTTACCCCCACAATTGATACATAATTGTGATTTTCCTCTCACACCCACCCCACAATTTATGCATGGGGACGGGCCTGTCGAATTATTTCTGACACTCTGTAAGTGATATCCACAGAATTCACCTCTACACGATTTATTGCATGGGGTTACTGATCCGATCATAAGCCATTTGCAGTGATTCATTATATATAAACAAACTTTTCTATTTAAATACTTGTCTTATTTATATGAATGAAGAATTCAAGAGATTATCGGCAATCAAGCCTTGGAAAAATATTAAATTCAATCTTGATAGAACTCTCGAAGATGTACCAAAAGAGAGAATAAATAATAGAAGTCTGATTAGAAAAATACGAGATTGTGTTCAAGAGTTTAAACAGGATGGTGCATCACACACCTGGTCAACATTTAAAATTGATGGTGTTGTTGATGCTAGAATGAATGATGAAACAGCAGCTATAATACTATCACAACTTGGCAATAAACGGTATTTTCTCAGAGTGAAATTCATTATCAATTTAGAATCGGGCGAATGGGTTATAAGAGACAAATTTGTTCCAATTCTCAAAGATAGGACAACAGTCATGGTTAGCCGTGATTCCAGACCAGGGCTGTTAACTGTAATTGATAAACCATACTATGAAAAAGCGTATCCAGAAACAGCAGTCGTTTATGGGATGTATCCGTTAAATAACCCTGACATTGGAAAACTAGCACCAATGAAACAGTCAACGTCAGTGGAAAAGCCACTCAACTGTGTGGCTCAACGAGTCTTAGAACACTTTACAAATGCACTCCGTGGGAATAAATTAACCGATCTAAGACATAAAAAAATAGATCAATGGGAGCTAACAGTGAAAGAGAACGGAGCAACTATTTCCGATATAGCTAGATTGGAAAAGTCGTTGAGATTTCCGATAACCGTTTTAACGATAACTGGCGAAGTATTATACGAATCGAAATACAATAAAAACGGAGCTCCAATCAAAATTATTGATCATAACAAACACGCATGGACATCCGCGGTTACAATATTCCCGCGAGAGAGAACAGTGAAGTATATCCCAGAAGAATTCACCAAGGATGGCATTCTCACTGAAGAAAGATTATTCGATGCTATTGCTAGTTTGTGTAAAAACAACCCTGTATCAGTATGGCTACTTCATAGTTTTGAAGATGAAGAATGTCAATTCAATCAATTTGTGAAACCTAACGGTGAATTATATCGTACTGAAAGTCTACATAATAGGATGAAAAATCTAGCAATAAGTCTCAGTGAAAACGCTAGCGTTTTTAATGAAAAATCCGAAGATTACGAACAGTTACTTACAAATTGTTTTACAATTCCATCGGTTGCAGCTCATTTTGCAAGAAAGAAAAATAATTGGAAACCAACACGAAAAGAGTTTTTACAGGATGTTCAATCCAGCTGTTTGGAATATTATCATGGCGGTCTATGGAACGTTAAATACAATCGTGAGAGTATGATATCAGTTGATATCGTTGCCTGTTATCCAGGAAGTTTTCTAGGATATGGATTCGCTGGTGAGTATTTTAAACGGTTTGGACATCCCACACATGAAATGACTCGCGTTGCTATTAATGGACCACTGCCTGATTTTGATTTGACCGGTTTTGCTTGCGTAGTATCATTTGAATTCGCTGAAGGACTTCATCCGTGTTGTTATGTTTGGATTGGTAGACACATGGCTGAAAGGATGTGGTTACCAATAGTGTTATTGCGATATATGATTGATTGTAAAATGTTAGTTTCGTTGATTGTCAGCGAAGCGATTATCTCATATCAAAAACAAACTAATGTCTGGTTACCAGAACCAGAATGTCTTGATAGTATAATCGATAAGTCTAGAAAACATATTGATGCTGACGAAGAGTACATCATTGAATGGTCAAAAAAGATATTTAATCAACGAAATAGTGAAGCAAAGGATCTCGGCCGAAGAATAATCGGTAAATTTACACAAGGTGGAAAAAAATTTAACTTTAAAAGACAATCCTCACGATTGATTATAGATGATGCCGAATACGACTTCGTTATTAAAGATGCAGTAGAGAAAAATAGATACGCAAATTGTAAAACAGCCTTCTTGTCCAATAAAACAAAGTTAGGTAGAATTGTTACTTACAGTGATGGAGAAAGCTCTGCAGATCTACATTTGAGAGCTTCTATGCTGGGTTATGCATCTATCAATTTATTTGCAATGATAAATAGATTTCCTAGTATAGCAGTCAGAGTTGCAATTGATTCAATGTATGTCGATAAAAAATATATCAAAGAGATAACTAAATTTACTAATAGCGAAGAGACTTGGGGAACATGGCGAATTAAACATGAAATACAATGCGATTATTCTGAATCAGCAGACGTTGAGATTAAAAGCAGTTACCTGAAAAACGATAATTCTATCAGTGAAAAATCCGAAGGATTTTCTATGTCTAAAGCACCACCGATATCAGATCCAATTTGTAGATATAAAACAGTTTATTTAAACGGTTGTGGTGGATCTGGAAAGACAACACGTGCGATAGAATTATATCGAGAGAGAACGTCTATGATTGTACTCACACCAACCCATAGACTAGCGAGAGAGATCAAACAACGAAATGTTGAAGCTTGCACGTATCATAGTTTTTTTCGATACAAGGGCGATGCTTGGACTCCTGAGCGAATGGGTGAGAAATTTATTCCAGCGGTTATTATTTGGGATGAAGCATGTACTGTTTCAGAAGATGTATTAAAAATGTTTCTTGATTGGTTATTGCAAAATGATACAAAAGTTATATTGTGCGGCGATCATGGTCAACCACCACCATTTGTTGGTAGAAGTCCACATAATTGGTTAAAAGGATTTGTTGATTATTACGAAGAAATTGATACTGACTATAGAGCACTCTATGAGCAGTTACGTGAGTTTAAAAAACTAATTAGATTACAACACGATAGAATTCAATGTGAAGTAGCGCGTGAAATAATTTCTGAAACGCCTATGAATGATTTTTGGGAAACATGGAAACCAAATGATTTTGTAGTAGCAAGTAGAAAGATAGTCAGAGACGCACTTCAGAAAAAGTTGTTTGAGCTACACAAGAAAAAATTCCCAACGTTTCCAGTACCATTGTGTTATAGACCATTGGATACACGAAAGCAAAATATTGAAGTTGAAATTCCAGGCCAGACGGAGAAACAGATTCTAGTGTTAAATGATATTGTGCTAGTTGATATCAATACTGTAGAAGATGCATTATGCGCTGATAAATCACCATGGACGCTTGGTTATGTAACAACAATACACTCGTCACAAGGATTGACCATCACGGATACAATTGTCTGGATAGTTGATAATCGCATTGAATGGTCAAATTTGGTCTATCTCGCAGTGTCCAGAGTACGACGAATAAATCAACTACGAAGGATTGTTTTCGATGATGATTTTAATGCAAACGATGATAACACTGATATTAGCATCATTAATAAAAAACTCTCTGGTTACAAACAGCAGGACAAAAAAAAACAACGAGAATTTGATATTGATGCTGAAGTAATAATCGCATTAAAAGAACAACAGAATAATCACTGCGCCAGTTGAAATTGTATAATGCACTGGCAGTATTCGGATAAAGACCCTCGACAATTCACCGTAGACAGAAAAAATAACAGTCTTGGTCATGTCAGAAACAATGTGATGTTGACCTGTCTTGAGTGTAATAGACGTAACGGAGCTAGTTAAGACCATGTGGCGGTAATTGAGTATCGTCCGGAATGACTTGTAGTTGTTCGCGTGTAAAACCACGCTGAGGTGCAGTTGAATCCAATCTGTAGATTGGAGGTCTACCAGTTGATCGCGTTATGGTTGAAATTTTATGCGTATTAACACTCCATATAGGATCAGTAGCTCTTCTTTTACCGCCTTCAAGCTCTCCTGGTTCGTATAAATATCTCACAGTAACATCACCGAGAAGTGGCTGAGTGCTAACCCGCTGTGGTTGTTCGGGAATATATTCTTTTTTTATTGCAATATTTGGTTTCATATTAATAGTTCGAGTAATCTCGTTATTTAACGCTGCAACTACACTCGGTAACCTTTGGACCCATTCAAGAGATCGTTTTTCTTGGATGAATTCTTTTGCATATTGATATCCAAATAACCGTTCTGCAAGAGTTCGATTAAATCGTTCTACAATTGCCTGATCACGATGTAACGCAGTATGTCCTCGTCGTATTGTAACATTATGAGTTTTCATTGTTGATAGAACAGCACCTTGAAACTCTTTGCCAGGATCAACTTGTAATAGATTTGGCCATCTTAGAGGACCTCGTCTATAAATCCTTTCAAATGCAGAAGCGACTTCAGAAGCTGACTTTGTTTTCAATGGTTCTGCTTGTTTAAATCGACTCGCAATATCAACTACAGTTAGCGCGTATTTGTAACCATGGTCATGTGGTAAAAACAATAAATCAGCCTGATGAACTTCATTGGGTACGGTAACATCAAAATGAGAATAATTAATTTGTTTAGGCGGTGGTAGATAAATTTGCCATATAGCCTGTTTGGATAACCAATCTTTTGCAGTGGATTTTTTCACTTTTGCAGCGTTAGCGAGTTTACTAATTGCTGCTTTACCCCTCCAGTATCCTTTCGGAGAATAATAAATAGATTCCATACTATAAAAAACACTAGTGTTTTTAATTACCAGCACCTAACACTAATTTGCCTTTCATAGCTGATTTGACCAACCATGAAGCCAATTTTTCTTTGAAGGATTTATCGGGAATAGCATTTAACGCATGAATTAATTTTACATCCGCGATATGTCTTTGTTGCAAATTATTGCTTTTATATGCAACATCATGAGCATGACATGCCTTATCAATAGCATTTATCGGATACTCACCAGGCCGGGGCTGATTTTGATCATCAAGTCTGATATCTAATCTCGTTCCGGGACCACAGTAGCTATATCCTGGAAGGTGTTTTTCTCCGGGGTATTTTGCCCATGGGGTTCCGGGGAGTTTTCCAAGTTTTGCGGCAATATCACCTCCGAGTTGCTTTTTTTTAAAAATCGAAATTTTTTTGTACCACATGTTACACACTTACCAGTAAGCGCTAGTCTATTGTTTTTAGTTGTAATGGTTGTCTGATCGGTTGTATCAGTACGCTGTTTACACTTAACACAATATAGATCCATAATTTATATATAGAGTTATGAATATAATTGATTTTTCAGCGACTAAAAGAAGAGGACCGGTAAAACACCACGCAGCGCTTCCGAATTCTGTCCGTGCCATTATAATCGGACCATCTGGATCAGGCAAAACACAATTGCTGCTTAATTTGATAGTGCGATTTATGAAGTGGGATAAATTATATTTAGTTGCCCCATCCGTAGATGATCAACGGTGCTATGAAGTGCTAAAAGATTTTAATGAAAATGCATCAGAACTTAAAGGTGAAAGTGTAATCGACTTTATTACTGATATTAATGATGCACCATCAGTAGAAGATCTCGATGGAGACATAAACAATCTTGTAGTGTACGATGATGTAATGTTAGATAATCAAAAGAACCCTGCTAGAATATTTTCCCGAGGTAGGCATAAAAACACTGACGTGATATATGTCACTCAACGATATACTCAAATTCCAAAAGTGATTCGCGATAACTGCAATATTCTTGCTGTATTCAACGGCGTTGATACACATACGCTACGAAATATTTGGCAGACATGGTGTTCCGATATGGACTTCAATGGATTTAAAAATTACTTCGGTCATGCTCAGTCAGTCCCATATGGATTTATAACAATAAATTTACACGACCCTCGGTCACGATATCGTATTGGACTTGATCAAATATTTGGTTAAATAATTTGTATTAATCAGCAGCAGGGGGAGGGTGAGATGACAACATATTTGCGACGTAGATGGCAGCAATTTGAGGGTGGTTATGACAATGTATTTGCGACAAAATCGCTAAGGCTCCATTTGTAAAATGGGGTCTTTATTTTTTTTTTGGTTAAAATATGAGATTTCGTAGGAAGGTTCCATTTGGCATTCTGAGGCTTTAATCGATTTTGTCGCAAAAATTTGTAGGGTTCACCCTCCCTGCTGCTTAGTGTAAGTCATCTATGTCACCTCCAACATCAACATTGCAAATAAATGTCTATCTCTTTCATAAAATGTGATATACTTATGTCCTTAACAGAGACCTTCATTCCTTCTTTGCTACGGAGTGGTCTCGCCATCTTCTTAGCTCCTAGGAACCGATTTCCTCATATCTTTATCTTCATGCTCACAATTCGGGTTTTTCTATCTCATTTAATGTTTGGGCTCATCAACCTGCTTTCTTAAAGCATAACTATAGGTTAGTAATCCAGAAAGCATTCTAAATTGCATATTCGACTTCCAGACCGTATCAATGGATCACTAAAACTCCAGTACCTCTCATCTCATTCTTGCCACATCATCATTAACGTCTTGTGTTTTCAATAGCTATATTTGCTGATTTTGAACATTGCTTGAACAAATTTGAATCTAAACATATTCTCTATTATCATTGACATCAGTACCTCATAAAACCATTTTATTAACTTTAATGATAATTTATCCACATAATTTGCGTTGGATTCCATTTGTTTGACTCAACTACAGATACGTCATCAACTTCTCACTTCCGTTCCAAAGGGAAAAAAAACTGACGAGTGGACGTCTGCTGGGGTGAAAGTTATGCTTCTTTCATTGCACGGGGTAGCCTCGTTATTCTAGTCTCCTGCTTAGTATTCTCCCTGCGTTGCACTCTGCTATACTTAGTATATTGGAGTGCAACGCAAAGAACATACTAAGCAAGGGACCAGACTATATCTCTCGTCTACTTCTTTCCAACTCTCAACGTACTTAAAAGCCTGCTCTGCTAAGTCTCCTTATATTACCTTTCGATATTTCTGGAGATCACGCGTGACATTTTCAAATGTACAGATATACAAACAAGAAAGTACTGCCATCAATTAAGACGCGTAGCATAAGTTGCACGAATGGATGTGCGTTCATGCACGAATTAAATTTCAAATGACATTTTGTTTGTCAATTTCGCATGAATTTAAGTGCCATAAAAAACAAATATATGCGTCGACAGGATTCAGAACAATTGCCAAGGGATACCGAACACATTCAAAGAATATTTCTAAGAAATGAAAAACCAATACAGGACCGGAACTGTTGCTATTAATTTACCGCCATTATAGTGTTTCCGGGTAGACTCAGCCGACCTGGTGAACTCACCTACGTTCTACCTCTTGTCTTCGTTTTAAATTCTTTTCTTACATGCCATGTCAACATAATGACATAAATGTCTAAAAAACATGGCAATCGAAGTTTCAATTTTATATTTGTGAAATTATCACAGATTTTAATTGTTCGAAATTTATATATTATAATTAGGATAAGGTTGCAATTATAGGAAGTCGCTCTTATTAATTATATAATTGTTTCTTTGTTAAAATTTGCTGTTTTTATTCCAATACTGATTTGTTATTCAAATATTCGTTTCGTTATTTGTAATATTTATTAAAGTTTTTTGTCAGTTTCGTACTCGAGAATAAAATA
Organism: Potamilus streckersoni; assembly: GCA_016746295.1. Lineage (NCBI taxonomy): Eukaryota > Metazoa > Mollusca > Bivalvia > Unionida > Unionidae > Potamilus > Potamilus streckersoni. Next base: position 2,689,742 of record JAEAOA010001748.1, on the reverse strand, counting down.
TTTGGCAACGAAATCTTTGTACTAAAAAAGTTATAAACTTTCTTTTGTCTTCATGTATGGTCTGACATTTTTAATTTTGTAGATATTTAAATTAACGCACAACAATATGAGCAATTTTCTTATTACATCTCATGCATATTTAAGCTAATTTGGATTCTTTGATCAAATCCAGAATTGTAGATATTTCAAATACATAAATAGTATGAAAATATGAAATTGGTAATCTTCAATTATTTTTTTGCAAAGATAGAAATACTTTCTTGCATGTTTTAAAAGTAAGTTTAGAGTCAGCGTGTTGTCTTGATTTAGTAATCATAACTAAAGCTACATTTCTAAGAGTTCTCTTACAGACGATATCAAACCCGGACAACCATGCAACAATGAAATGTCCACTATGACGTCCTTCGCTGAAATCACACCTAGTTACTTTGACGTTGATGAGGATGTCAACATGATCTCACCATCACCTTTCGATCTAATATAGCTGTCAGGATTGGCGGACATCACAAACCATTTCGACATAATTGGTGTTGACGAAACTTTATACAAAAATTCAAACTTTTGTTAATAATGGACTTCTTAGAGGGCATTTGTCACTAAAACTAGTTTAGCCTGCATTTTTTGCTTGACTGGGCACATCTCTTGGTTTGCATAAAGATTACTAACTGAAATTTAGCTGGATCTTAACCTATATGTCTAGAATGAAAAGTTCCATTTCATTTTCACTAAATAAATGAATTTAAATTAAATGTTAATTTTATTATGCTCTCTTATCTTCGTTTAATTATATCTCCTTACTTGTTACTTAAGTATTTGCATTATTGTTTCCATATCACTCGTATTAGTGTTATTAATACACGAAGAAAACACGAAAAAAAAAAGTTAAACACCATCTTTCAAAATGTGCCAAAATGAACATTAAATGACAAGTGTTTAATTTATGTTTTTCACTTTACAGACACAATTTCAAATCCCGACAAGCACCGCTACGATATTATCTCTAATTACTCTTAGGGTCTGGTGTCGAAAACGAGATGTTAAAGCTACGAGTATAAATACTGTATTGTAGGCGTGATTGACAGGAGCAACGGATACTGCTGACATTGAATCTACGCAGTATCGTATCATAAGGTCCCATGATGCCGTAGAATGCTGAATCTGACATGTCCGTTTTACTTGCCTTACTTTGTTTTAGCCGTGTTATGACGCAGCCTCACCGTACAAGTCTCATTAGATAATCAGAGAGATAACTCGTGGAATTATGCTATTAGATCCAAGATTTTATCGAGATTCTTAAGGTACTTACTGGGTTAGCAATAAATAATTGGATTTTTGATTCGCGGTTAATCAAGTGAATTTATTGTTCCAATACGAAGATAGAGAAATGTACATGTGTTAAACATTACTACAAACAGGTGTTCGTTAGTTACCGTTTATAATTGATTTCTGCCGCTTGATTGCTGTTTAATTGCCTTTAGTTTCAGGTGTAAAGTTACAAGTTTGCTGGGATTTTTTTATATTCAAAAGTTGAATACAGTAAAAATCGCGCGCCAGTTCGTGTCGTGTATATAAAAACACACATCGTAAATTAGACTTGAATTTTGACCAATTGCAAAATGTCCGAGTGTTTCACGATGTGTATAGTGCCGTCTGCAATTAAATTGTTTCAACACTTGAATAAACATGGAACCATACTCAGTAATCGATCATGTCGAGTTGTTCAAATATCACAAACGGACAAATAACGTAAAGGTCGCATTTTTGTTTCGAATCGGAAAAATATTATTAATATTAGCTTCGTGAAGCTACCTTACCAATTGTAGACAATGCAAAACAGTTAACATTAGCAAACAAACATGAACACCTATACTGGGGCCGATCATTTCTTGGGGTGGGGGGTTCTTACATACATACATACATACATACATACATACATACATACATACATACATACATACATACATACATACATACGTACGTACGTACGTACGTACGTACGTACGTACGTACGTACATACATACATACATACATACATACATACATACATACATACATACATACACACATACATACATACATACATACATACATACATACATACATACATACATACATACATACATACATACACACACATACATACATACATACATACATACATACATACATACATACATACATACATACATACATACATACATACATACATACATACATACATACGTACGTACGTACGTACGTACGTACGTACGTACGTACGTACATACATACATACATACATACATACATACATACATACATACATACATACATACATACATACATACATACATACATACATACATACATACATACATACATACATACATACATACATACACACACACAGACATACATACATACATACATACATACATACATACATACATACATACATACATACATACATACATACATACATACATACATACATACATACATACATACATACATACATACATACATACATACATACATACATAGTTTTTCATTGTGAAGATAACATTCTTAGACGGGAAATGCAAAGTTATATATGAAAAAGAGGGTGAACAACAAATAAACAAGAACATACCACCACGACCCTGCAACATCACACACTTTTCTTTTGCTTTTGCCACAACCTTTTCCCCGTTGTGTAAAGACATCAGCGACATTTTAGAAATGAAATCCCCTCCCCTCATCAAGAAGAATTAATCTGAGCATAAATACAAAGATGGGAGAGACTGTGTCAGTCATGAATTTAAACATGGGAGAGACTGTGTCAGTCTGGAATTCAAACACGGGAACGTAGTTTTGCTGTGATAGATACTGCAGAGCAATGAATCTAAATCTTTTTTCACCCGCATATATGATGCGAATCATCAGCCTATATATATATATATATATATATATATATATATATATATATATATATATATATATATATATATATATATATATATATATATATATATATATATATATATGTGTGTGTGTGTGTGTGTGTGTTTGTGTGTGTACGGGTTTTGTGTGCATGTTAGAGATCGAATGTTGCAATTTTTGTTATAGTCGAAATACAAGGAAGGTAAATATTTAAAGATATATACGAAATTGAAACAGAAAAGAAATGAATGAAGTCACACTGATTTCGCTGCAGAAATGAAGACGAGATGTTGTTAAACGCTGATTTATGTATAATCTTGTGTTGTATGCGTGATTAACAGTAACAGCGGAAGACGTTTAAATCAAAACATAGTTACTATCGTATCATAACCTTCCTTGGAACCGTAAAATGCTTTAATGTGACCTCTCCGTTACGAATGCATTCCTCTTTAATAGCCGTGTTTTTAACCCGCACACCCCTTACTTTCATATCTCCGTTAGATACCCAGAAAGATAATTCATTGAAGTATGCGACTAAATCAAATTTTTTAACTAAACCCATAACTTGGCTATACCTAACTAAATGGTTTCTTGATTGACTGTGGTCAGGTGAAATGTACATACGTTGCTCATTACTGCACACATGTGCTCGATAGTCACCTTTACAATTGATTAGTGCTTGTTGATTGGTATATAATTAGTTCTCTCCGTGCACAGACAGGTTTCTGGTGAGAGATTACAAGTTTATTGTACGTTTCTCTTGTTCCAAAGTTAAACATTGTCAAAATCGTGCATCTTTTAATGTCATGCATGCAAAATTGTACCCTTTACAATAGATTTTAATTTTAACAAGATGCAATGGCGCTCGATATTTAACAATATGTATTGTGTCATTTTGAGTCTGTAATTCAATTCTTTCATAACTTGTGCAAAATATGGATCCATTCTCCTCTGTACCTATTTATCGCGTTTTGCTCAACGGTCAAAACGACACAAGCCGACGAATAAGAGACAATAAATTGATGTAATAGACGCGTTTTAATTTACAATCGGTCTGTATTTGAAATATTAGCGCATTGTAGATATTTTACTGACTATACTGTGTTGTAAAAAGGAAAGAAAAACAAAATCCTCACTTCTTTTCGCCTTTCCCACAACCTCTTGCCCGTTGTGAAAAGACTTCAGTGACATTTAGAAAACAAATCCCTTCATCAAGGAGGATTAATCTGAGCATATATTACAAACATGGGAGAGACTGTGTCAGCCCGGAATTCAAACATGGGAAACGTAGTTTTGATGTGATAGATACTGCAGCAAACAATTAAGCCATTTCCTTTTTACACGTACATATAGAATGTGAATCATCCTCTCACGAGAAGACTGATTGTTACAGTCTGGACTATTTACCTAATAAATGTAAAGCTCTTTAGAGAGTTTTCTATCGACTATAACAAGACTTATGCTTAAAACATTGATAGACAAATCATCTCAACAAACATAAAACACACATCATCTTACTTTTACATAACGAACAAATGTATGTCTGTATGTATGTCTGTATGTATGTATGTATGTATGTATGTATGTATGTATGTATGTATGTATGTATGTATGTATGTATGTATGTATGTATGTATGTATGTATGTATGTATGTATGTATGTATGTATGTATGTAGACCCAGATGGTTGCGTGTGCGAAGTGCGCGATTCCTATAGGCGCTAACGCCAAATAAAATCTGCCAACCATTCTGACATCTGTGGAAATTTTCGATACTATTGTTTTGGAAAGGCGCCAAACGTTCATCGCACACTCAAGACAAACACCATCCGTCGGGCCTGTATGTATGTATGTATGTATGTATGTATGTATGTATGTATGTATGTATGTATGTATGTATGTATGTATGTATGTATGTATGTATGTATGCATGTATGTATGTAGGCCTACGTGAGCTCCGAGTGACCGAGTGGTCTAAAGCGCTCTCCGTTACTGATCACTGCCATCTCACCTGTGTCTGCGTGGGTTAGAATCTAAGATTCGGCGAATGTGGATATGTGAAAAACTTTCCAGAGCTTCTCGTGGGTCGGTGGTTCTTTTCCGTGTGTTTCCCGGTTTCTTCCTCCACCATTATTACTGGCCGCCATGTATAGCCTATTGTGTGCTGATAAATGGTATTAAGCCCCACCACCACTACAACAAAAACAAAAAAAATGTATGTATGTATGTATGTATGTATGTATGTATGTATGTATGTATGTATGTATGTATGTATGTATGTATGTATGTATGTATGTATGTATGTATGTCTGTATAGTCGAAATATAAGGCTGGTTATTATTTTAAGGTTCATAACAATAGAAATATAACTTGGAAAGATCAACACAGCAAAAATGTGCTAATGATTTTAAATCAGCAAAAGTAAACAAAATGATCAAACATAAACATTCTTTCAACATTATAGAGAGCTGCATTTTTGTTTTAACAATTAATGAAAATTTCCGAAAACATAGATCTGCGAGTTCTAGTAAAAATATTAGCTAATCTCTAATTTGATTAGGGGCTCGATTAGGAGTCCAAACATACTTTTTTTTTACAATGGCTTATTGATACCATAAAATAATGCGTAATGTAATTTATGCCGATTTTTATCATTTTTTCCTTGGTTTATTACTACGTGTACCTAACTATATAATAGTAATACGTACATGCATATTATATTCTAATTTCTTATAAGTTCTGAAGTACAAAGAAATAATTTGTTAAACAACCCCGTTAGATTAGATATAATTCAATATTTTAGGGATGTGGAAAAAGATTAGTCTTTCACAGTCAAGAAAAGATTGATATATTATGTATTATTAAGGAGTAACCTTTTATTCGGTCCACATTACCGGGTTTGCCCTGAGAGAACGAGAAGGTGACTTTACTTAGTATTTGTTTCATGTATATATCACAAACCTTGAATCTGATTCTTCAGCAAGTGATATATTCTTGTACAAAACAGTAGTTGTACATGTTTACCGTGAAAAGCCTGATTTTAAATATTGGAATCATAAGCACCGAATAAAGAACTTGTCCTTGTTGCCCCAATAAGGCTGAGTCGTAACACATTCAATGTGAAAATCATTTCCAACATAAAAGACGTCTCGATCACATATGCAATAGAAATATATCGTCGTGTTGATGGCAGGTGTAATGTCAAAATATATTAACTTTATAGGTTGGGCTACATAAAGCAAACCTGTGACGTATGTATGCATTTATTTTCTATGATATACTCATTTTTATATTGTCTTGCGATATACTTTGAGTTTGATAGTTCGATTTGCGGTCGAATTTCAAAGTTCCTGCTAAACTTAACCACAAGCAGGCATTCTGTATCAAATATCACTGCCTAAGTGTGAAGTCTATGGTGTCCCGTGTACAATGTATGACATTTAAGGCCTTCCTAGAATGCACACCTCAAATGGTCAAATTATTTGATCGTAACATATCAATTCGACATTTTCAAGCTATATACAAATGTTTTGTTTATTTACTTAGGTGTGTGCTCTTTTTATGTATGCGTAACCTATATGTTGTATTTTTTAGCTTTCGGATCTTATTTTTTACCAGTGTCAACCTGTAAACGAAACTTGTAAACAAAGTGCCCTCTCCTCTTATTCCCTTGCATTATAAAAAAGATAAAATTTAAAGAACCAACAACCACTACAACAATCAATCTATTAAGTAAAATCTCACTTTCTTGTGGATTATAATGATCTGTTCAATAAATGCGTAACTGAGTAAAAACCCAATGTACCAATAATCATGATTTCCTGTTAATTTATTCATCGCCCTTCCATCTGTTCATCTGTCTGTCTCAAGTTTAATAACATTCATTTCAATTTCTGATAGGGCCCCACTTCAGCGAAAATTCATTCCATAGCCTCTCGAAAAGTAAAATATATTTTGGCAAACGTTGACACTTATGCATCGAAATGCGATGAAAAGTTCGCTAAAACACCACAGCTGCGTCGATGTGTAATGTTTCGAAGCAAAATAGCATGCTTGACGAATAAAGCAATACGTGGATGAACTAGTCTGCTGATTGCGATTATTATGTGGCGCGTAAAAAGGGAAACACCTGGCAAGGCAATGAGAAAGTAAATGCAACCACTTTAACTAATGGAAACATCTCCATTTTTTCGCAGTACGTTTTTTATTTCACTGTGTTTTCGAGTGTGCCGAGATTAATTGTGGCAGATTTAATGTACACAAATCTCTTCCACGCCTATGGAGTCCATTTGTAAACCAGTTTTTATTCTTCTGTCAAACATTGTCACGTTTTTCCTTACATCACTGTAAAAACATAAAAATAAACAGTCACTCAGTTTAAAGGAGGTCAGAATATCATTTTTTTTTTCTTAGATAAAACATTGGGATTTGGATACGGGGGGTAGGTGTGTGATCATGTATCGCTCGTGAATACACGAATACATGGCCGTCTCGTAAGGGTTCAAAATAGTTCGATCTGCTTCTAAATGTCGCATAACTTGTAAGATGATGCAGTTTAAACCATATATAGTCTCTTGATAACCTTTTTACTTTTTTAAAATCTTCACCAGCGAAGGTTATGAAAAACTAAAAGGTTTTTATTTTCCTTAAACGTGTTGTTGTTGTTGTTGTTGTTGTTGTTGTTGCTGAAGTCAGTTTTTAAACACTGCTGAGGGAAAGCACAAATACATATCCTACGTTTGGATTTGAATCTACGATAGTAGGTTTCTAGTCCCTCCGATTTTAAATTGCCACAGCTGGCTGAACAAGTTTATTTACTTTGTTTATTTTTGCTAAGGTGGTGCACTACGTCTTTATACTTAAAACATAATTGACCAATAAGATACATGTCTATAACTCAACCATTCGGCAGTGGCGTCACTAGGATTGGGGTCACCCAGTGCGGTAATTCATGGCATCATCCGCATGGACCTCCTTTCTGCACGAAAATTCAAACATTTTATTGACAGTCATTTTGGTGTCTCTCCTCTGATGGTGTCACCCAATGCAGTCTGCACCCGGTTCACCCACCTATTGACGCCACTGCCAAGCCATTGGGAATTGCTTTTTTACGTTATAGTAATAGCCATGATTAGACATCCAACCTCTGATGCTAGGCAAACCAAATTCGACTCTAGATGTGCGGTCCAAGGGAGGAAACTCGCACAAGTCCGTACTGTATTAAGAAAACAAAATATTGTTGACTTAAAATTAACTTGTAGTCTTAGAAATTGATGTTTCCACGAGATTTAAAAAAGTTATCTCTGTTAAGCATTATCCCGAACGTTGACAGAGAGAAATAGTGACGTTGTTCAAGAAAGCTGTGAGTTTATCACACTTCCAGCAACATCATAAGCCTAGTTTAAAATGAAAGCTAATATTTGGCTTACAATGATACAAATTAATGCGTAATGTTTTAACGTTATTATAGTACCTGAAAACTGCAAATCTGGGGAGATGAATTTTCAGTGTAATAAATATTTCTTTTCCAAAAAAATTGAACAAAAAAATCAAACAAAGAAACAAAACAGAAATCCAAAAAATCAACCGGATACAAAGTCTGGGTTTGTTTTTAATACGTCTCTTTTTTTTTCTTTTAGACCAATCTGGATGTTAAGCGGCTAGGACAAACTTTGTAACAAATGCGATCAACTCGACACGTGTCATAAATTAAGATGGAGAAGTTGAAATCTTGAGTGGGCGAAATATATTCTTACTTCCCAGTCTGTTCTCAAGTGTATTCATACCTTCTAACGGGTCGTGGGTATGTGAGAAAACATGCCACCAGTCTCTTCTCAAGTGCATTCATATCTTCTAACTGGCCATAGTACACAATTAATTTTACTATATGGTCTCTACATTTGTTCCTCAGTACTGAACTTTCCACTGTGTGACAATCAATACAAATCATATGTTAATCTAAAATACCTTCAAAGATGACTTTACGGTTTAGTTCTTGTCAAGGGTTGACCTGCATTTTTTTGAGAGGCTGAATTGTAAACAAAACACCAGGCAACGGAACACAGATTTCACTTCCGGATCATCACCATGACCTTATTACTCAATGTGCACTGTCGCCGAAATACACACAGACAACCACACCATAAGATCTCATTTTAAAGAATAATCAATTGCCTTTAAATCCTTACCAAGAATGCCAAAATCTAACTCTAGTATCACCACCAAATTTAGACCGGAAAAAAGTGATCTAAAAATAGACTGGGACTACATTCGTGGGTACTGAACCGGATTTTATTAATTGTGTACTGATTCCAACTGGTCGTGGGTATGTGAGAAAACATGCCAGTAGTTTCCTTTCGGTTGATCGGGGTTTTCAGTTTCTTCCTCCACAAGTTATACAGGCTGCCATGTATGGCTTAGAATGTCCTGAAAAATGGCGTTAGACTCCGTTATAAAAGCTCCATTATCGACGTGGACAGGATATTTTCACATATATTTGCTTACTAAATAGGTTAATTCTTAACATAAAGGAAAAGTAGATCTGTTACGTTTACTGAACACCCAACCCATACACCCACGCCACCATAAAAATATCCCAAACATGGGATATGCATACATAAATAGAAAGAAATAAAGTTTAGACGTCGTATCCGCAAAGCTTCACACTATTGATTGCTGCGATCACGGATACTGTCAGTAACCGTGTATTTAATTTACCGGTACCTACTTCATTTTTATTTATAATCGGCATTTACGCTATGCTGAGTCAGAACTTGTCATCAGGTATTTAACATAATTTTTTTTTTTACTCAAGTCCTTTTTAAACTTGTGAAACAGTTGGTTGTTTTCTTCTGTGAGCAGCTAATCCCTTTCAAATAGCAGTTTTAGTAACAAAAAAGTGAGTTTTTCTTTTACTGTAGATCTTACCAATGTATCAGTTTGATTCTGAATGGTTATTGGAGAACAAACAATCGGATTTAACACACCTGCTGTTGGAAAATTATGGGGCTAAATTTACGTTATCATCTCTTACGCAACTTCCCAAATTGGCATTAATTATCATGATTTCAACCTAACAGATAGATAGATAGATAGATAGATAGATAGATAGATAGATAGATAGATAGATAGATAGATAGATAGATAGATAGATAGATAGATAGATAGATAGATAGATAGATTTGGTCGCATAACTGCCCGAATGCAGTTTGGACGTAAATTCTATAATCTATATAGCTGTTACGTTGTATACATTTGATTGTAACTTAACAGATGAATTAGATTGTGTCTATTCATAAAACTATCATACTCATTTCACACAAGTTTTTTAATTTCCTCCTAGTTGTTATTTAACAATTATACTCACTTATAAGTCGAGTCCAACTGCAAATTGCGCGAACCCAGATCTACCGCTTAATGTGCAGATAGATCTAGTTCAATGCAGTTTGTCAGGTGTTATCAGTAGAACAAGAAACATAGACCCTGATCTGCAATCGCATCGTGCTGCAACATATTTTGAACTTTGTTGTTTGCAGTTTCACTCGATTTATGAGCGAGTAAAGACGGTGTTTATATTATATTATTATATTGTATTATTATTATTTTATATTATATTATTATTATTATTATTATTATTATTATTATTATTATTATTATTATTATTATTATTATTATTATTATTATTATTATTATTATCATTATTATTATTATTATTATAGATAGACAAATTTTATATATATATATATATATATATATATATATATATATATATATATATATATATATATATATATATATATATATATATAATGTTAGTAGTAGACTATACTCACACAAACGCGTGTAACAATTGGTTTCATGGTGTAATGGTTAGCACTCTGGACTTTGAATCCAGCGATCCGAGTTCAAATCTCGGTGGAACCTAACTTATTTTTGTACCACAAACTCAATAAAATCAATTCACAATGCATGTCAGCATTTGTTTTTCTTCATTTAACGATATCAATACAGTGTTTTCACGTTTGTTATATCGAACTTTCAATAGTGCACTGAAACACGAGTAGGCTGCTACTGTGTAGTAAAATCTTTATATTGTAAATCATTTTGGAGACCATGATTTTTTGCAAATAGAGTAAATTCATCATACAATAAGCGACTGATTTTATTATTTCCTAATTTGGAAACAGGTAATTGAATAGCTAATGCGTGTTCAAAATGGCGAACGGTTCAAAATCGTGTTGCCTAGCCTGACTCGAGAAATTTTCTTTTCTAGAAAGTGTAATTTATAGTTTATTTAAAAGTATAGCATGGGATTGTATCAGTGAAGCTCCCTCTCTGTACAATATTTGGACTTTATCCTGCTGAACCAGTCCGACATTGGATTTGTTACGCATTAATGCAAGTCTTGCTAAATTTTGCCTCAATTTAGTTTTGCCGCTACCTTAAGTGAAATATAAAACCATTGAAATTCGCTCGAAAGATCTGCACAGGACTCACAATATTCGAACATAAGATTGATAAGCATGTGGCCGTGAACGAAATGTGAATAAAGGAATTCACGGTACGATTATATACACGCTGTTTGCTAAAGGATCGTATAGAGGGATAGTGGTCTATCGTTTTTGTATATGAATGCAAATCTAAGTATATTTTCAGCAAGCGGGTAACCTCTCTTGATAGTGCCAATTAGATTTATGAATTATTTTATCAGCTGTAAATGCTCAGCTTCAACTGACGCTAACTTGAATATATGAATGTATTATTCATTTTGTACATTTAAATTTTTTAACGTCAACAAAAATTACACGCATGGAAATTAGATGTAAACAAATAATATTGAGGACTAATGCGACGAAGAAATTATAGTATTTCGCCTTAATGTTAATATTCCATTAAGCCATAAAGTCATCTTTGTGTCTAATAATATATTATTAAAAAAACGATTTGAAATCGTGGTGCCTAATGCTTTCCTAGCATTTGTCTGTTGTGATTGTACACTTCCATGATTTTCTTGGTACAGTTGTCAAAATATGTCATTGCTTGCGACGTGTTTTGTTAAATTATACGATGCTGTTGTCAACAAAAATGCTGGTTTATATTATCTATCTATCTATCTATCTATCTATCTATCTATCTATCTATCTATCTATCTATCTATCTACCTACCTACCTACCTACCTACCTACCTACCTATCTATCTATCTATCTATCTATCTATCTATCTATCTATCTATCTATCTATCTATCTATCTATCTATCTATCTATCTATCTATCTATCTATCTACCTACCTACCTACCTACCTACCTATCTATCTATCTATCTATCTATCTAGATATCTATCTATCTATCTATCTATCTATCTATCTATCTACCTACCTACCTACCTACCTATCTATCTATCTATCGTTATAAGATGCACACTTACATTTTAATGGATATGGAATTGAATATTAAGCAGTAGAAACCCACAATAACAACCAATTTATTCAGCAAATATTAATTTGACACAACTAATGTAACGTTGGTGACATTTAATGCGTTATTATATTTTTGTTGATTCAGTTGCAACGACAGAAAACTCTGTAACTATATGCATACTACAGTCATCAATGTAAGTATCTGTAGTATCGTAAAGTATCAAGTTTCCCTTCCTTGATTCTTTGGGCATTGGCTTTCTAATGAGGAGTTATTTTTTTTTTTAATGTGAAAGTAAGCATATAAGAAAACCATAACCGTCAAGTAACACAGTAAAACATAAATAGTACTCACACTAAATCACAATGATCAAATAACATAGTAGAACATAAATAGTATTTATACTAAACCAGACCAATCAAGTAACATAGTAGAAAATAAATAGTACTCACACTAAACCACACTAATCAAGTAACATAGTAAAACATAAATAGTACTCACACTAAATCACAATGATCAAATAACATAGTAGAACATAAATAGTATTTATACTAAACCAGACCAATCAAGTAACATAGTAGAAAATAAATAGTACTCACACTAAACCACACTAAGCAAGTAACATAGTAGAAAATCAATAGTACTCACACTTAACTACACTAATCAAGTAACATAGTAGAAAATCAATAGTACTCACACTAAACCACAATAATCAAGTAACATAGTAGAAAATCAATAGTACTCACTTTAAACAACAATAAACAAGTAACATAGTAGAAAATAAATAGCACTCACACTAACCCACAATAATTAAGTAATATAAACATTCAGCAAAACATGGCAATCAAGTAGCAAAACAAAAATAAAATAATTGATCATAGAGAAAACTACAATAATTGAGTAGTATTGAAGAAAATAATAAGTAACATAACATTAAAACTACTCTTGTCCAGTAACACAACTTAAATTAACAAGTAATTCTAAAGAAAACTCAAATAACGTCAACCTCGTGTCTTTGAATACGATTAAATTCGAATTCTCAACACATTGAAAGATGAAACCAAGTTATAATTTGTTAAAATCTCGAATAAAGACCACTTTCCAAGTGAAGTTGTACGAAATGTGATGAAATGACATCACGTACAGAATATTTCCACCTACTGAACACGTGAACCAAATGATTTTGTCCTGCTAGGCACATAGAATTTGATTTTACTTCTCTTAGCGTGCATTCATTAACCTAGTATTGCATTTTTTATGTTGATACATTCCGTACTTTCAGATTATTCTGAACCCCGACTTGACACCTTTAAGGTCTCGTACACGTGTAAAACATCGGTGTACGTTATGCGCATGTTATCTGTACCTGCTTATGTGAAGCCTGCATTTGTTAAGCACTCGCAGAAGATCTCTCTCTCTCTCTCTCTCTCTCTCTCTCTCTCTCTCTCTCTCTCTCTCTCTCTCTCTCTCTCTCTCTCTCTCTCTCTCTCTCTCTCTCTCGTATCAATTTTGAGGTTTTATCCAGTGTAAATCTGTTATCAATTTTGAGGTTTTATCCAGTGCAAATCAGTGAGATACGGCTATTTTGAAAACTGGATAGCATACATTACTTGTAGGGAAGATAATGAAAGAATTCCTTTGATACGCGGACAGGAAAGTAATGATGTATTTGGATCACGAGCATGTCAGATGGACCAACCCATTTCTAAAACTAGACGGCTAGATTTAGACAGACATATTTAGAGACAAACATATTTAGATATGTCATAGTGGGATTCAGAGAGAGAGAGAGAGAGAGAGAGAGAGAGAGAGAGAGAGAGAGAGAGAGAGAGAGAGAGAGAGAGAGAGAGAGAGAGAGAGAGAGAGAGAGAGAGAGAGAGCACGGTTACAATCGAAAGGGAAGAAATTCGGACATTTGTTTTGTCTCTTCTTCATTATATTGGAATATTTAAGCTATAATAATAATAATAATAATAATAATAATAATAATAATAATAATAATAATAATAATAATAATAATAATAATAATAATAATATTTTTTAATGTTATCTTAAATTAAATTAAATTTACAAATAAATAAACTGATGCTCCTCACAATATGAGTCAGGGTGACTTTGTTTGGGAGTGATCTAAATATGATCAGTTAGCGCCAACTACATTATTGGGATTGTTAAGAAAATCCACTTTAATCTGGCATGATTTTTGTCATGAGAAGATGGATAAATTAAACTTCGTTCATCATTATTATTGAATACAATTCCTTTTTATTGACTTCAAAATGTCAAATTCAAACAGTTTTATTGGGCACAAGTTCCCGATTTCAAAGTATTAAGAGGAACTTTTGTTTATATTTGCATGTATAAAATGATGTATTATATCTGAAGAGCGATACTGCGTATGAGGTCATTTTGCGTGAGTAAAATGCAATCTCACACGGGTGGCAGAAATGTTATTTGTAAGTTTTCCTTAAATGACATGTTTCACTTGTTTAAATGCAGTTTAATCCTTGTAAACATCTCGCCTAATTTTGAAATTGCTTTCAGTACTAAAGAGAGACATGAAAACTTCCAAAGGACAATTAACATGTGGGAGGCAAAGATACAATAGTTCTTTTAGTCTCTACTTGTTATCTAAGTATTTTATTTTATGTATTTGCTGACTGGTAATATTTTTGGTCTGTTCAAAAGATTTGCTTTGTATACTAGTATTTCCAGTACAACATATTACTATTTATGTAGTGAAAACTAATATGTTCATAACATATTTTACACGCAAAACTGTAATGAGACTAAAAATAATTACCAGATCAAAAATCTATAAACAGTTTCAATTTAGTTGATCTTCCAAACAATTCGATATCTCACTATGAAAAAAAGGAAACGTAATGTGCTAAATGAAATATTTTGTGTTGTTATGAAGGTTTATTACCTAAGTAATGATTAAACAGTGGTGCACAGTTTACTTACCACCACAATCGAACTTGATTGGAACAAAGCAGACCTCACTGAAAGTTTTATGTCTCTAATAAAAGCATCAGTACAACCGTAGAAACTATGGACACAAAAAATAGCTATTAATATAGTTATGATACCTGGAATAGTTTGTATCATTACCCAACTTTAGTATGTAAGTATATAAATTAAAGTTATAAAGCCATGAAGGTTCTGGGAGTCTTGCTTTGCTTTACTATAACTGCAGTTACAACGTTTAATATTTTTCAGATTTTGACCTTTTATTGCTCTCAGACTTTATAATAAAATAGGGTTTTTGTTAGTGTCATGAAAAGTTTTACGCTCTTTGTCACAAAATTTAGCAATGCAAAAATTCGTTAATTTCCATAAATACTCATTGATACACAGTCTTTGCTTGGAATTGTGCAAACTTTTGAAGAGATAATTTCGCAGTACAGCGTGACACGTAACCATTATATTTGACGCATGGGCTAGACTCACAATAAATTGCTGACTGCGAGAGATGAGATCTGCTCTGTTTGGGGGTGATGCATGAACTTAATTATTAGTAGAGTCCATTCAATACCGGTTTGACAGATATATCAGCATAGGGTTATGTTTAGGGAATGAAAATGCTGAGACAAACAAGAGCAAACTTATTAGAAAATCTTGGGCGATTTGACACAAATGCCCAAAAATAATATCTATATCTATATCTATCTATCTATCTATCTATCTATCTATCTATCTATCTATCTATCTATCTATCTATCTATCTATCTATCTATCTATCTATCTATCTATCTATCTATCTATCTATCTATCTATCTATCTATCTATCTCTCTCTCTCTCTCTCTCTCTCTCTCTCTCTCTCTCTCTCTCTCTCTCTCTCTCTATATATATATATATATATATATATATATATATATATATATATATATATATATATATATATATATATATATATATATATATATAATTTTCCATAATAGCAATTAATAAAGTCGGACTAGAGAGGATGGAAGTGTGCTAAAATATTTGGCTGTAAGTAATCCCGACTTGATAATCTAAACGTGTGTGGGGGAAAGGGGAATCCCAGACGAAATTCAAGGTTTTACGTTAGTCTCCCTCACAATATTAGTGAAGCTGAGTTTTTCTGCAGAAAAAGGAAGCTGGTTTTAGATCAGTAGAAAGAACTCTTCTCGCTAATTAAATCTTACAAGGACAGAGTGTCTGGAAATTTAACAGTCCGAAAACTAGAGAAAAGACAGAAAGAAATTCTCTGATGATAAACTAGCAAGGGCTCGGGAAGGCAAAAATGTTTTCTCTAAACTACATAAAATATGTTCGTTTATGTAAGTCTGTAATTATTTGCTGAATTTATTCGTATCAAATTTATACTGATTTTTTCATTGAGTTCAGTAAATCATCGTGCATTCGTGATCTTGAATGTTATATGATATATGCATTGTAAGAATATCACATAATATTTCGTTGGTACATTGGATTCATGTATGATAAGAGATGACGTTTCTATATCTCTACCAATGACTCGCTAAATAGCAAAGTAATGTAGCTAGACAAGGAGTGAAGTCCATTAATTTGTTTGTGTAATTAAGCTGTGAATCATTTTCAACTGAATTTATGGTATTAGCACTAGGAACGTGAGCTAAAGATATAGTCAGCTAGTAATTTACAGCCCACATTGGGATATAATGGTTTTTCTATGAGGTCTAGTTATGTCATAGTTCCAAAAGGAATTCAAGTAGCTGGTAGAAAAGACATAACTGCACATTAATAGTATATTTGTGTATCAGATCAGGTAGCGAAGTGACCATAGCTTACGTATGCTGATTTCCGATAAGACAAAATCTGACTTAAGAGTGGGAATCGTGCTTGATTCCAGAAGGTTGGATATTATATTTTATTTGAAGAAAAATAGTTCCATGCCTGTCTCGCACAGTGGAGAAGGGTGCAGTTCAGAGTCAATAACTCTGATGAGCCGAATAAAAGCTCGCGCAAGAGAGAGAGAGAGAGAGAGAGAGAGAGAGAGAGAGAGAGAGAGAGAGAGAGAGATCTATCACCAGCAGTGATATGATAATATTTGTTTTATCGATGTAACAGAACGGCTAATTTGAATTTCGCATAAATTTTATGACTATTTCTAAGAAAAAGTCAATGATTGAAATGTGTTTAATTTCATTTTGTTTATGTAATTAATTAAATTGTTTATATTTTAATCTATTTGTTCTATTGTATATCTCGGCTCAGATCTCTGTTATTCCATCCATTGATGTCATATTTTATTTTATTGTTTACTCGATCCGGTCAATAAGGCTGTGGTCGATGATCTTCTAGATGACGTTACCCAAAACATCATAAGGAGAAGGGTGTGGGGTGCGGGTGTATCTCATTATCATCCATATACCTCGTGACATTGGTCAATACTCGTTTACAAGGCAAGAATGAAATATGAATCAAATTTATGCAGTTTTGCAATTAAGCTATGTGTGTGTTTCAATTTAATGACTATTACTGGTTTAATAATAACAGGGAATGTGTAGCACAGATGTAATTGAGATTTATACCGATAGGTGGAACTCAGCATAGAGCCTTTAATCTCGACAGTAAATACACCACTGGGAGTTATTTATCAGTGAAAGATGGTTCATAGATCTTGCAGTGGAAAGGCGATGGCTTTGTGATCCTGATGAAATTGATTCTTCATGTTTTCGCCTGGAGGAATTCTTGAAGGAAAAACTATATGGGTGCTGATTACCGATCTCGCAGGTATCCAAGACAAGTATAAAGCGAAATTCAAGTACCGCGCCTTGCAGTCTCGAAGACAAGTTTTAAGCGAAATTCATGTGCCGTATCTCGCACGTCTCCAAGAATAGAAAGCAACGAAATTCTCGCGCAATTTCCTCTCTCTCCGACAAGTATGAAGCGAAATTCATGTGCTGTATTTGGCACGTATCCAAGACAAGTATAAAGAGAAAATGTTGTGCCGTAACTCGCATGTCTCCAATACAAGTACAAAGCAACATTTATGTGCCGAATTGTAATGTATACGGTGAAACATAAACAAAAGTTATCAAGGTTTTGCATCTAAAAATTACCCTTTGGATGTGAAAAATTTAGTATAAAAATTATTTATTGGCTCTACCAGCTGAGCTACAGAAAAGGAAGTGTCTGTTTATAACAACGGTGCACTAAAACTAATCGCTACAAATAAACATTCGCACAATTAGAAATTATCTTGCCTTTCTATAATCGTGCGTCTTTTAGAGTAACTTCTTCACCTTCTTTATTCACACTTGAAGCCTGAGCAAGATGAAGAACCGAAGATGTTAAATACAAAAAGAAAAGAAACGGAATATTATATGTGCAAATAATTCAATTTTTCTTGCTCCTATGCTTGCTAAAATTTCTTAAAATTTTGATGTAAAAACAAAATGTTAGCTTGAAACAGACATTTTACATTTTCATTGAAAATGTACTAAACATTCACTCCATTGGATTACGTTAAGACATAAAAGGTTTACTTGCATATATATATATATATATATATATATATATATATATATATATATATATATATATAAATATATATATATATATATTATATATATAGATATAGATATAGATATACATATATAAATATATATCTATATATATATATATATATATATATATATATATATATATATATATATATATAGATATAGATATACATATATAAATATATATATATATAATAAAAGTGTTAATACACATATCAACACGATATACAACAACATAACACATTTGTGTGTGTAATCATTTTGTATTATATGTATCTATTGGTGGGTCTTTGTAAAATCTTTTTAATGAACCTTAATAATAACCGATACAATCCGATAGCCTACACAATCTGATAACTTACACAATCTGCTCATTATAAATATAATTCACTCATATGTGTCAAAAGTTATGCTCATGTGTTGCATCGGTTATTGAGCAAAATTTCCTTTGTGGAAGCATATATTTGTTTCTGTGTATTATATTTGAAAGGTGGATCACTCTTGACATGTCAAATATTGATATTCCGATTCATAGTTTGATTCACTAGTATAAACAAACAATGTTTAATCCCAAAAGACCTGAATATAACGTAAAGAAAATGTCATATATGTATTGAACAATTAATCAGATATAATTTGAAATACCATTAAGACACATCCACTTATTATATATAAAAGTTCAAAGACCGAACCTTTCATATTTAGACTTTAAAAACAAATGTTTACTAGACTATTTTTAGTAAACTAATTTTCAGTCTGATGTGCATGCGAAATAGATTCTATCGTTTCTTTCATTATCGTTGTCTGTTTAATATATTGTCTTGTTAATTTTAATACAGAAAAGTGATTACAGGGTCCAAGACTATTGACAAATTGTATTTCTCAATGCGCTGTCGATAAGCTCTTAATGTTGTATATAATTCGGCATTAAATGTGTGTGATTTGTGATTTGGATTTTTGACGAAGTTTCAACAATTTTTCAGTCATATTGCTACGATGTCTGCAGTGTGGCAGTTTATAGTGATGTCTAGCACTGGGGCATCATGCCGCAGACATGTAGCATGATGTCCCACATAGTCACATTATCCTGACACCAGGCCGACCAATCCTAGCACTAACCTCTTGATGCTGAGAGCCAAGCGAGGCAGCTGTTAGTACCATTTTTGTAAGTCTTTGGTATGACTCGACCTGGGATCGAACCCACGACCTCCCACATCCGAAGGGCATTAAATGTACGTGTCTGTGAAAATATAGGATTGAAGTTAAAATGAACAAATGATTGATTGTAGCTACTAGGCATTATAAATGACAATGAAATTCAGGAGAAAATGAATACCGTATATGATTTTAAAAGAAAAGTCATGTACTGTACGTGTTGATCTCCGTTTGCCAGTATGCAAAGCTTTATCAGTCAAGACAAATTATAAATATGATAGATCTAGTGCAGTAATAATCTTCATGCAAAAGATCGAGTAGCTGTAGGTTAATCATTTCGAATGAAGCGTTAGCACGAGAGGTGCGCATATATTGGTGGTAACGAAGGCTTTGTAAGAATGGGTGTTTTTCGGGCGGGAGAAGGGACAGTCTCCTCCTCCGGATTCTTTTTAACAATCCATTGTACAGTACCTACCTACCTACCTACCTACCTACCTACCTACCTACCTACCTACCTACCTACATACATACATACATACATACATACATACATACATACATACATACATACATACATACATACATACATACATACATACATACATGCGTCATGATTTTGACTTTGCGTCTGCGTTAGAGAAGGCCTTCTTCGAATTAATTATCTTATATCATGGGTATACAACCTTTATGGGTAGGCGTCCACAAAACAATTTTGTTCTCATTTACGGGGCCATCTATAAAGCTTTTCACTACCAGTCAGCGCAATTTAAGGAAGGTTGGCAGACCGGATTGAAATCGTTGGCGGTCAGTATAGAAACCTTTGGCGGGCCGTATATTAAATACTAGCTTCTGGTTCCCGTATGACATTGACACTGATTGACTAAATGCCTGAACTACTTTGTTTCCGCCAAATTAGACAAAGTTTCATTTTCTTTCTAACCCTGTACTATGCTATGTTTCTGAAATTTGGGGTCACGAATATGTTTTAGTGAAGCATTTAAAAGACGCTTCTGAAGATAATATTTATGTTTCTCACTAAACGTAAATAATAAAGTTACTAATGGGGAATGTGACGGAAAATAATTGTCTCATATTATTCTAGGTGTGTTACATATTGGTGTAAATTATTACATGTGGATAGGACCAGATACCCAGCAGAATACTACAAGATGCTTAAATCATTAGATCCTGTTGCATAGACATCGTATGTGAGACGTTTATTATTTAGATATATTTTTGGCTCTGTGTGGAGATCACAAGCTGTTGGAAACGGCAGCTTTTTTTGCAACAGAATTGTCTCAAAGACTGAAGGACTGCATTGGTCAAACTTGGCATGATGACATCACACATTCAACCGTGAAAAGTGTGTGAGAAGTGTGGGTATTATCAAGTATTTCTTTGTCAGCTTTTTGTCAAACATTTTGCTCTTGATACTCTCATAATACGTCCATTCATTACATTGGATTCAGTTAGTCTTTCTTGGTTGCTTATGTTCTCAAGAAACTACACTAGTTAGTTCATGTTTTCAAAATTGTCATTTTTGTTTTCATGGGATCTACCTATATATATTGCTCCTGAACTTTATTACCTAATTAGGACGTTCGAACATTTTTTGGGCTGGTATTAGCGACATGCAGTAATAAAGCGTTGCTCTTTTCCAGCGTAGTTTGCCACGCGCCCTCGTCTGCAATGGTGACAAAGAATGTTCATGATGCATCGATACTAGCAGTTTGTGCTCATTTATCTATCTTGTCTCTGCTAATAACCATCATTTATTAGTCTTGAGTTCGTGTGAGATCTCTTGTCCAAAGTTTTATTTGCTGTTTCTTTGAGATGGATTGTAATGCACGAATAGCTATGCTACGATTTATGTGATCATATATATAAATTGTCACTTTGATACAGTCTTTCGGAAGCTTGAAAGATGCTGAGTCCCTAATCATTTTTTAATTAATTTCCGGTTTTTTATTGTATGCCTTCTCAAAGATTTCTTTCTTTTGGGAGACAGTTCCGGTGGCCTAGTGGTTATAAAGTCTGCCTCGGGTGAAGGATGTCGCGGTTTGGACCCAGGTCGAGTCATGCCAAAGACTTTTAAAAATGGTATTTGTAGCTGCCTCGCTAGGCGCTCAGCATAAAGAAGGTAGTATCATTAGGACTGGTCAGTCTGGTGTCAGAGTAATATGACTGAGTGGGACATCATGCTACGTGTCTGTTACATGATGCCCAAGTGCTAGACAACATTATAAAGTGTCACAATTGTTAAAGCTACGTTAAAAATCCAAATCACACACACACACACAAACACACACACACACCATCTTAGTTGGAAACATGATATATTAATTTTGTTTTGCAGTCGGCTCACTTCAGAAAACAATTCTGCCTTTTACGTCTTCCTAAAATAACAATACCATTTTCAGAAGTCTTGTTTTAAAATTTTTGAAGTCAAGAAACGCCAATTAAAATGAATTTTCCATGCTTCTTATGTCAGCTCCAGTCTTTGAAATGTATGCTTAGCATACACTTGGTACAGACATACCATGTATACTGAAGACTGATTTTCTGGTGATTGTCTAATCTTGTATTTCATAAACCAGTTTATTTTTGCTCCGAGTAATAAAATACACAAGCTATTGATTGGCAGCACAGTTGTTCTTCAAATGCTTTTATCTAACTTATAGAAGAAGATAAAATATTCAAATGTTTTACTTAATTGCAGCTGTCGCATCAATTTAGGTTACAGTGCTCTGGCTAGACGAGTACTTAACTTCAATTGATACCTCGTGATCCCTTCATGTATTATTATGCAATTTACAGTCGTAGATGCACAGGTACTTACGTCTCCATTCACCCCTGGAGAGCCAACTCAGATAAAATATTCCAATAAATTATAATTAATGTACAAGATATCAACAGAGAAATTATAGGTCTATATTTCTCCAGTCATATTAATATGATTTTTTTTATGGATTGAAAT
Source organism: Potamilus streckersoni (assembly GCA_016746295.1). Lineage (NCBI taxonomy): Eukaryota > Metazoa > Mollusca > Bivalvia > Unionida > Unionidae > Potamilus > Potamilus streckersoni. Next base: position 2,666,777 of record JAEAOA010001748.1, on the reverse strand, counting down.
AATTTGTATAAAATTAATATTATGTGTTAGTAAACTTAGGTGTTTATAATAAGAACAATCAACATATACATTTGTCGGCAGATACCCATGGTGTCCATAAAAACATCTACAATTTAATTGTATAAATGTAGTATATCGTATGAACTATTCTCTTTGGCAACACAATCATTGTTGTACAAAATAATATGCATGTTTATGCTTTAAGACTTTCATTGTCAACAATATGAGCATCAATTAAATATAAAACTTTTTTTTAGCAATATGCTTAGTGCTATACACGTTTTTGCTGTAATCTAAAATTACGACTTTTCATTTTGCCATTTCAATGAATCAATATCACTACACATTCAGTAGAGTGAGATTAAAACGAGATGCAGAGTGTATAACAGATGTTTGCAGTGAATATAATTTCTGTAATAGCTTGGTATCATTATAAGAAAAATATCTTAATGTCATCATTTATTCAGTGCTTTATATATATATATATATATATATATATATATATATATATATATATATATATATATATATATATATATATATATATATATATATATATATATATATATATATATATATATATATATATATATATATATATATATATATATATATAAACTTTTCAGCCCATTAAGCTTTGCAACTTGTTTCACTTAACATAAGAACAAGAAACTTTGAGAAATAACTTGTTTGTGGGATACAATGAATGTCTTGTCCACCTTGCATTGCACAACATCCATTCATATCTTTACTGTTTCAATTAAAGGTACAATGCAAACGCCCTCCATAAGCACGTTTATATTATATGGAAAAAAAACCTTATCTACCCACTATTTTGAATAAAAGTTTAATTGATAATTACACACAAAACTCATAAGATTTTGAATTCAGTATGATTGTGTTTATGAAAACATAATTTTGAAAAGACCACACTTCATTACAAAATACTGAAATACATCAGTGCGAGTAAAATGTTATTTCCACAGTGACGATACCACCTTATTATTACTGTGTCTATAGCAAAGTTAAAACTTCTTTTATTTTTCCATTTAGGAAAAATGTCATTTTTGTGTATTATTCAGACATCCATATTTATTTTTAGACAATTTTTTGAAGCGTGATATGAAGAGGCCAAATTCGTCAAACGTCGCTCTCCCCAATTTTAATGTAAATTTTTAAAATTTCCTTTTAGCAATATATTAAATCAGAAAAGTTAAATGCCTGTTCACTCAATCGATAAAACCCATGGAAATCGATGGTTTTTAGTTGTTTTTTTTTTTTTGTTCTCAGTAAATATAAGGAAATTGTTCACTAATGAAGTGGAAACATTGTATTGTCACTCATGGTTTCGCGAATTGGAAACATTTTGTATTGTCGTTTGTTGCTTCGATACTCGAGACAATATACTATTTCGTTTCTGAAATATTTCCCTGTTTTATCCTATGTTTATCACATACTCAGTCGACAGTTATTGATGTTATAATTTAATGCTAATAAAACTCTTTGACTCAGCTTTTTTAAATATTATATTTGTCTAAATTGAAATTAGATTTATGTATTTTCTTTAAACAAACAGGATACATTCTATACAAATCGAATGATAAGAATTAGTGAAAGGGAAAAAAAGCTGACATTATGAAATGTCAATAGTTTTATGAAAAATTTGTTTCATTGATGGTTCGTATTTTTATTGTTTTATAAGACTTCTCTAATTCGTAATTCGGTCATCTTTTGTTTTCTTCGAAATGTCCATCATATAATTAGAATAATCCCCCACCCCAAATGAAACTGAATTACTGTGATAATGGACTCAATTTTATAACGATTTTGTTACGCTAAACTTTTGTTTTAATTTTTTTTTTGTTCTGGCTGTTATAATGGCATGATTAAAACCTTGAATAGATACAGTTTTTTGAATGATAATTGGATATATTTTCATCGTACTTATATAGATTCTTGCAGGAATAATTAAGGTGGTAAATACTTATGTATTTCCACTCATACAAATATAGAACTAAATGAGAATGTTAGTCCTGTTGATTCTAAAGGCAGGGCAAGTCTAAAAGAATTTTTTTTTCTGACGTCGTTTGCCATTATATTTATTTTTTGTAAACGTTAATTTGTTTGCTTATATGAAAATTGTATATCGACATTTGTAACTCACTGACGTAGGTTATTTGATGACACATTTTCACGAAAAGGCAAAGACTATTTTATTTAAAGGAAATACGTGTAGTCATTTCACTTGACTGCATTATTGTGAGTTGATCTTTCTAAGATGTTATTATGAAGTACTAATAGACCGCGAATGAATCATACATTTGGAAATTTGATCGTTAAAAATGCGATTTACTCTGAAGCACCGTGAATGAAATGTATATTTCGATTTTTTACACTGTTTATTATACTAAAATAGTGTGAATGAAATGTACATTTCGATCCTTTTATCATGTTGTTTTTTATACTAAGACACTGTAAATGAAATGTACATTGGGGTATTTTTTGGGTTCCATAATAGGAGATAATGTCATATGTTCTTTAAAAATACAGTGATATCAGTGAGGATTTTGTAATCTTCAAACTGATGCATGATACACATACATTGCTTTTTGTTTATCGTACGGAATATTCATCAAATAATTTCAAAAGGTTGTCACAAATGTTGCAAATCACTACCATACTATTAAACTTTTAATCATGCATACCTCCCTCAGACACATTTGCTTAAAAAGCATTCATGAATGCTTCGATTCAAAATGTTGCAATTTGAGAAAGACAAATCTTTCTTCGTTTCAATCCCCATATCTTGTCTAATGTCATCTTTAGCTGCATAATTAACCTCAACAAAGAGCATATCAAGGGGAATAAAAAAAGACATTTTTTACCCTTTCAAACTGACTTCAGTTTTGTGTGTTTTTCTACATGTTTTTTTTATGCAGATAACCTTTTCTTCAGATTCAGGCAAATGCTGATATCCGCTAATCTCTGCTACAAAAAAAAAATAATCTCGGTATCACGACATTTAGGAAAAAATGAGCATAAATTAGCATGAATACAGTATACAAAGTTATGTGAAGTTAAAGAATGCTTGTTTTGAATTCCAAATTAGATTTCTTTCTTAATCAAATTTCAGAAACATTCCAGTTTTTGAGTTTCTGTGGACAATAAGACGAGGACGGATACGGATAATAATAAATGCATTCTATTTAGTATGCGTCTCGTGAAGTACTTATTAGGCTGTTATATTGCGTCCCCCAGTAAACTGGGTAGAGATATATTATTTGATTGAGTCAGGTTGCCCTTTTCGCTATTTATTTATGAGCTTTTTATAGACTAATACTAAACTTGTCTCGAGTTCATATCAAGGTCACCTAGAAATGACAGTTGGATGAAACGACGTCTAATTTAGTTTTTCTTTTCCTTATGGGAAAAGACATTAAATTGATATCAAAATCTAAATCAGTATTTCTCATATTAAACTCCAACTCCCAAGTCCTTCCCATGCATTATTCATTATTTTACTTGACGTGTTTAAGTGCAAGTATTGAAACGAAACGATCTTGTGATACGCCATATGTATTGTGTATAGAAAAGTCAGCATGACGATTTCCACATTAGAAACCATCACATTTGGGTGTTTCCATAACGATCGTAAAATTCTGTTCGGCTTGGTGTTGTGTCAAACTACTCCGGAAATAATAGCATATTTTAACGCATGCGGATTTCAACATGGGTTAACTTCTAGATGCATCATTTTGCACGTATCATATTCTCCTTAGAAATATACTTCGTTAAATGTAATTAGTACACAAATATATACAGCTATTGATCTAAGATAAAAGTAGTGAGTGACATTTTATCGAGTAGCTGTCCCAAATGATTTTTTTTTTAATGGAAGCAATCTATTTTCTTTAACAACCTGAGACGTATCGTAGGTGATATATATTACGAACTGGATAACCCACCATATTCCACCATATTCCACCGTTGGGCACTTAAATACTGCTGATGCAAAAAAGTATCTTGGTTTGTGTTTTTGTCCCAGCAACAACTAAATGATCTTTTTATTTATAATAACAGAGAACAAAGGCAAATAACTGAATAAAATTACAGGGCGGCAGTTTTATTTCCGTACTAAGGATGTTTGGAGATGGTCTAAAGACTGTAATCACCTGTTTAGCTTTCCCCATCATAGACGCGATAATGATATGTTGAATTCCGCTATATCATGGTCATTTGTAAGTGAATCAAAGACACTGTAACAATGTTTGGACATTAATAATCTGGTGAATATTTATTAGACCTTTGGAACCTCCTGCTAATTGCCATTTATAGTTATGTTGGTCGGTTTATCTATCCGTTAGTTAAATAAATGGATTGATTGATCATAAACGATACTGCCTAATGGATTCGGATCCTTAAACGATAACATTTATTGCCTTCCTTCAATTTCTAAGGCAATGTAACAGTTCACCGACCGAATGTGTTTTATCTATATTAACTATTTATTTTATTGAGCTGATATCATTTTGTTTCATAACAGGAGCAAACAGACTTACAACTGAATAATAATAATAATAATAATAATAATAATAATAATAATAATAATAATAATAATAATAATAATAATAATAATAATAATAATAATAATAATAATAATAATAATAATAATAATAATAATAATAATAATAATAATAATAATAATAATAATATAAAGCTAAATATACTGTTTATTTGAATAATTCTGTCACAATCAGTACTAAATACAAATAGCAAATACTATTTAACGATAGAAGACAAAAGTATATTTTAAAATCCTGGTATATACGTGCAGTCAAAAAAAATTAGAGTTAATCCTATTTCATGCATTGTGTCATAATGAAAATCTCCCCTTTTTCATGCGCACATATTTTTTAAAAAAATAAAATTAGGTATGTTCAGATTAAGGGCTATTTTACTGCTATTGAAAATAAACGATTCCTTAGATATTATGAAATAATTTGTAATCATGTCACCCAGTATCAGATGTTAGACATCATCATCATCATCATCATCATCATCATCATCATCATCATCATCATCATCATCATCATCATCATCATCATCATCATCATCATCATCACCATCATCATCATCGTCATCATCATCATCATCATCATCATCATCATCATCATCATCATCATCATCATCATCAATCCAGATCCTTTTTTTTAAAAATTAAATGTGTTTGTGAATTATTCACGGAGTGTAGATACTAGATGTTTCCTAATTTTCGATTGCACTAACTTAAATTGTATTATAAATGTGAATTACATCTAAATCACCAGAAAAATGAATTTACTGTCAAATATTTAGCAAAATGTTGGATTTTGTTTCGATTTCGATTTCTTTGTATCATGCCTTAATACTGAGTGCCCAAATTTAATTATCTGGATGAGTTATAAGGGGCTAAGAGGCACAAGGGCTCCTATTGTTGTCGACAATTGACCGGTCACAAATGTACTATGCAATATAGAAGAGAGAGGATACGTCTCTCATTGCTCGCGCGACCTATTTAAGAATAAATGCTGATATTTCAGGCTACATTTCGTGTAACGTAAACAAATTGGTATCGATGTTTAGCTCAGGCATTCGACTTTGTATGCGTATCCTATGTTTTGTTTACTATCATACCTTTAAGGAATGCCAGACCCAGAGGTGTAGCTATGATATTTTGCGCCCTGGGACGAACTATAAAATTGGCGCCCCAGTCCCCTCCCCGTTTAATCGCATTATTCTATTTTACTTATTATAATGTAACGTTTCAAGCCTCATTTTGGCGCCCTTTACCTTGGTGCCCGGGGACATATGTACCCCCCTTCCCCACCCTAGCTACGTCTCTGGCCAAATCATTTTCCCACGGTACTGTCTGACGTGGACCTGATCGCGCTCGTTTAATATGCAAGTGAAATCCCGCTGAATGGAATACTATTCTCTCAATGGTTAAAAGACAATGATGTCCTGCATTTGTTTATAACTTTTTTTCAGTTGGCCAATGAAACGGCGTATTGCATTCCGCTGAGTTGAAAAGACCCCTGTAGAAAATTGTAGAATATATTAATATTTATTGGAATTGTCAAACTATATGTGTTAATAATAAATCATTGAATTTAACATTTTCTTTAAAAGAAACAGACAATCAATTTCATGCTTTGTTTCCAAGAGACTCACAATGATCTTCACATTTCGTTTATATAAGAGACTGACAGTAAGTTTCACATTTTGTTTATGGGAGACTGACAATGAATTTCACATTTTGTTTCTAAGAGATTTGACAATGACTTTCATATTTTTTTATAAAACAGCTAAGGTGTAGGTTTTCACCACAATTTAGACGCATGAATAAGTACTTAAGACTTAACTTTGTGTGATACTTAATGATAAGAAAAAGTTCAGGATTTAATTTTATGGGAGTATAAGAAACAAGATGGATTTAAATCGTTATATATGGTGAGTAATGTACACGTTCAAAAGACATCTTATTATGTTGAACGTATGAACTTGATTACTTCTTTGTAAGTGGTATGCGATACGTATCTTTTAATAGAGCAAGACTATCCCTTAAGGAGTTATTAATGGGCTGTTTATGAGGTACATGTATATTCTTGCTTTATTTTCTAAAATCTTGTCAAGGGTTCACATCTATGTTACTTCTAAATGATAGGATGACTGGTCAAACAAGGATAATGTATCATGAATGTAGATGTATTGAAATGAATTTTATGTGACATTTCTCTTGAAATACAATCTAAAAGAATAGATCTCATATTTAAGCTAAAAATATTCACTGATGTATTATTCATGTTCATTTTGTCATGTCTGTAATTGTTACCTATTTCATCGGGAATCCAAATTTGCATTGCTTTCTTTCTCAACGGCTGGACTTGGTTCCGTTTCAATGACCATATTAACCTTAAACGGTCGCCCTAAACCATTTGCTATTTCATACAGTCTATCTCTATGGGGGCCAGGGATTTTAAACTCTTTTTTAAAAAGAAAAACGAACTTTTAATGCACGCTGTTTCATCTAGATATAATTTCCTTATTTTTTTTGTTTGTTTTTATGTTTATTAGCTTATGATGGAAATATTATCATGGAATGTGTTATGTCATGCAGATATTAACATATCAATAAAGAGTAATGTGTACCATTGTCGTATAGATTTCGAAATGCTCTACACCATTGAAATCTATTTTTGAGTTTGATTTCGTTCTGTACTTTATTAAATAGATAGACAAATAATGTCATTTCTGGAACTTGCATAGTCTCTGACTTTATATAAGTCTAGCATTGCACGCAAAGTTGTGCGCTTAATAAATGTTTGTTTATTCTATCCAGTGTTGAGTGATCTATTTTGTTCAGTCGATAGTTCAATAACATGGCTGTTTACAGTCTCTGGGAATGAAACCAATTAAGTTGTTGAAAATTACAGGGCGACAGTATGTACTTGGAAAATTACAAGGCGGCAGTGTGTACTCGGAAAGTTACGGTGATTACTGTCGTCTGTAACAAGCCCTTAAGCTATTTACATCAAATGCGAAGTGATTATATGTTCAGTTTCGGTACCAGAACCATTATTATAATTAATATTTACTAATATTGTCTGAGTCAAATGAATCAAAGGAAAACTTGATTTTTGTTTAAACGTAAATACTCCTCATTGCTTTAATGTGACGTCAATTATGTTGCGATATTTCATGACTTTGTCACTCTTCTCTAGTGAAATGACTAATGGTATTTGAAAGGAACTGATTCATGCAGGAATTAAACCAGTTCATAACCATATCTTCCCATTATCATAGTACAAATACACCACTCTCTGCTTGCCTGTGTTAAATATTTCTTTCTCATACGCTGTGCTGCAAGCATCTCTATGAGTAAGATCACTATTGACAGACCAAAGCTACTTCATTATTTGTAATGTGTCTTTGCCAGAGATATTATATTAATTGCTTCATAACATAGTGCACAAATACATAAAATACTGATAAAAATAATCCCATTTCAGTGGTTTTAAGAGTATAGCATCTAGTCACATTTTGCATTAAGTAGATACTAAAGGTTTTTCTCGTCAAACAGAAAAACATTTTCATCTCAGTTTTAGGTATATCTTATATACTCCCTTCTAAGTCTGTTTATTAGGAGAAACAAGTCGAACAAGCAACATAAGCTCTGATTTGCTTCCTCAAAATGCTCCAGAAGATCAGAGTCAATGTTGTTTGCTATTGGACTCTACTTATAAGCCGGTATATATGGTAAATTTCCGCAACTCCTCAGCAAGTAAAGTTAAATCATAGAACGAATTTAAGGCATCTCATGACAATGAAAGAGATAACTCTTGATACGTTTGTAATTTGTTATCGTTATTTGTGTCAGCACTATTCTCCCTATGGTATTTAATATAGTTTCTTCAGGTGTATATAATTTGACGAGATTTTGTGAGATACATCTAACATTTAAAAACTACTACTACTAGTACTACTACTACTATTACTATGACCACTACTACTACTACTACTAATGACGACGACGACGACGACGATGATGATGATGATGATGATGATGATCTGAGATCTTTCAAAATAAAATGACGTGAATAATTTTGGGCATTTTATCTTGTATTCTAGGGGATAAATGGTCTCTGTCCTATATTTTTGGATAATATTTCAATAAAGATGCAAAGCTAAAATACAAATATGAGCATGTGTCCAAAAATTGGGCGTCAGAATCAGTAACACGAGAAAATGTATAAATCAAATACCCTGTTACATAATCTTATATATGTCCATTGAAAGCTTCTAAAGTTTTCAAAATTTTGTATTGTAGGCAACCCCGTGAATCATCTGTCTTAACATGACACGCCTGAACTAAAAGTGAAGTGAAATTTACCCCCAAAATGACTTGTTCTGACCACCGCTTATTTCATGTTTATCAGGACACACAAATAAAGCTTTCAAAATAATTCATAAATATTGATTGCTCCAAGAAAGCTGGAAAAGATATTAAGGTGTATAAGATACACAATAGCAAACAGACTTAAATTGCTTGAAATACTTTGTGGAATATTAATAAAGCTGGCAGAACCTTGTCGGGAGAAGGAACTTTATCTCTTTAAACACACAGACACACAGACACACATAAGTATGTATGTATGTATGTATGTATGTATGTATGTATGTATGTATGTATGTATGTATGTATGTATGTATGTATGTATGTATGTATGTATGTATGTATGTATGTATGTATGTATGTATGTATGTATCATTTTGCGAAAATCGCTCATTTGACCCGAAAGATGGACATTCACAGCTTTTATAGCTGATCAATGAAGCATTTATAATTTTAATTCTAATTATTTATAATGCGTGTAAGCTGATGCAGCAGAGCAAATTTGAAAGAATATTCAAAACCATTTACTTGAATTGCATTGACAAATGTTAAATGTCTAAGGAATTATCCTTTGAACCATCGCTCCTTCAGATACTGGAATTATCTCCCCATCATTCGTAACAAGAACAAAACACCATCAATTTATTAGCATAAATGGCGCGAGAGAGTCTGCAGATCTTTGATATATTTGGTTGCATCTGATCCCATAGAAATTGTGCCAGGTCTAAGACTAATATACCTTTTTTTAAAAATAGTTTGAAAGGAGTCAAACCAAACAGTGAAAGATAAAATCAGAAACAGAGCCGAGTTAATTGTTCTGAAATGTAAATTAATGACTATGTATATAGCTCACTAAGTTGACTCGGTTCGGGGCTGTGGTACCTATGGTTGATGCGCATAACTCACATGAGGTGTAGTTGGATGGGGTAGATGTGGAGGGAAGTCGGTTGTCAACCTTTCTTCCCGTTTAGCTGAATTTTTAACAGATTTATTGGGAGAAAAGGGCATTTGGAGGGACATAATTGTTGCAAAAATGTAAAATCAATAATCTTATCATATTTTTAAACAAATTTTAGTTTATTTTCATGCATGCAATCGCCGTGTCTACAATATTACCATGTCATGTACGATATATTTTTGTCTGTCTTTTTATAATTGTTTCAGAATTAAATTTATTTACGGTCTCTGTCAACATTCATTCACTTCACATTACCTGCTTTGGGTGGGCAACAATAAAGTCATCATTTCATGCCAATTCATTAACATTTGATGGACATCACTAATATTATATTTTTATGTTTCTTTCCAAAGTTGCAAAGGCAGCAAAAGTATTAAATTCATGTAAAATATTCATTTCATGATTTTGTTTGAAAGGTCAGCAGTCATACACCATTACTGTTCTCACTGCTTTATGCTTAGATAATATTTTAAGAGAAACACGTAAATTGATATCTTCAAGGAATTTACATTATTTCAGAACAAAATCCGTGACAACTGGCAACATGGAATCACAAAGTGCCACAGGTGTAACATTGGTAATGACGGAGATTAGTTTCCGTAATGGTATAAGAGATGGAAAAGAGCTCGATTTCCTATATTATTAGTCGGTAAATGTTACCTTAGGACCAATTGTTGTGTAGGTCTTATCAGGGATCCGCGAGAAAGACTGTATTATTCATCTTAATACATTCTACACATTCATCCATTTTTAATGATGATGGACGCTAAGGGCTTTTCTCAAGTGACCTGGTCCTGAACTCGTTATCATATTGACATAAAACGTGCTGGGATTTCCTTTTAACTATCAATAACAATGTGCTTTTTGTATACCAGTCGTCCTCTAGGAGTGGGTGACTCGACTGTAAGAACACCTTGTAACAGGGCGGAATGCGTTTCAAGCTACAGTTCATTGGCGATTCGATGAGCAGTAACACTAATCTTTATCTTGGAATTATAGTCTAAAAATAATTCCGATCCAAGAATTTATTTTTACCTTCTTTAAAGGACAAAAAAGTAGGAATGAAATTAATAGCTCTGCTTTAGCTTGAATTCTGTTTGACAATTGATATTCTGCTCTAGCTGGCAATAATTTTGCTCTTGATCGATAAAAAACATTTAGGCAGTAATATGTCTTTTCAAAATACGCACACGCACAGAGAGTGAAAAGAAAAAGAGATATGAAATATACTCCAAGGACTAGAATATGAAAGCCTTTTACTGTACCCTCTGTTTTCATCTATTCATTGTTATTTTAGTAATTTTTTTTGCAGCTATTGAATTTAGATAAACTACACATTGTAACATTGTAAAGCATCATTCAATAACTTGTTTTCTTCTCCAAATCGTATTGATCTATCTTGAAAAATAATGGAAAAGAGCGAAAGACAAAAAGCAACATTTAAACAAGGCAAGCAGTTAATATTATAAAGTAACTTCACAGAAGAGAAAAGATACATGCACGGTGGAACTTGGAAGGCAACTTGAGAAATGTTCGCATGCATTTAAAGGAGCGAAGCTGAACGTGTAATGACAGAGAACGACTGTGTATCATTAAAATAAATAACACAGCACGAAGAAATGAAACGAATTCAGACAACAAAACGTATTACATGATTGGTAATGGAATGTCTGTTTTAAGACTCTTGTTCATTTAAGGCAGAAATTCACCTAAAGTTCCAGCTGCAAAGAGAAGAGCTATTTGAGATTACTAATAAGCTACTATCAAGGAACAAATGTTCACCACTTCCAGCCACCTTCTCTCTAGTCGACCTTCTTGGCCTGTTTGCAAATTTCTTTCATGACAAAGTACAAACCATCAGAGATAAACTTGGCAACAGAATTTCAGTTGAATCGTCATCAACATACAGCTGCGATACATAATTTCAGCTGCAACCGTTAGCAGCATTTGAACCTGTCTCTATGGATTTAGTACGTAAAATCGTGATGAAGAGTGCACCAGTCATGTGCACTGGATACGATTTTGACGTCACTACAGCTAGAGTGCTTGGATCCAATATTGTCTTCACTAAGTGATGTTATAGATACGTCTCTCTCCTCTGGGAACTTCCCATTATTTTACAAAACTGCCATTGTAAAGCCCCTGCTGAAGAAATCAACACTTGACCATAATGATCTAAAGAAGTATCGTCAAGTTTCTAGAATCCCATTCATGTCAAAATTCTTAGAAAAAAGCTGTTCTATCCCAACTTGTATATCATCTGAATTCAAAGTCTTTTTAGCAATGTGCAGTCTGCATATCGTACGGGCCCCAGTACTGAAACTGCTCTGCTGAAAGTAGTCAACGACCTTCTCTCTGCTTCGAATAACGGAAAGACTACAGTCCTCACTCTCCTTGACTTGTCTGCGGCATTTGACACTATTGACCATGATATCTTACTTCACCGTCTCCAGCATGTATTTGGTATTCACGATACAACCTTACTATGGTTCAAGTCCTAATTGGTCTACAGGACACCAATTGTGTCCGAAAATAGAAAACACACTAGCCCAGTTGATTTATGTTGTGGTATTCCAAATGGGTCTGTTATTGGACCTGTTATCTTTATTATATACACTCAGCCACTTTCACGTGTCATAGATCTTCATCCAGGGTCTCAACAATTGTATGCTGATGACACCTAAATATACAAATATAGCCATTTAGATGAAGTTGAAGCTACCATCCAAAGCATAGATAGGTGCATTCCTGATGTGAAAATCATGAATGACATGTAACAAGCTGCAGATGAATGATGATAATACTGAAACCATCCTGTTTCCAAAACAAAGACTTTCTCATTCACATCCATTACCTTAGACAATAAATATCAGCAACACCAACATTGAATTCAAGCTGTCTGTGCGAGCCCTCGGTGTCACTCTTGACAGTATTCTCTCATTGCATCAACATGTTATTAACATATGAAAGGCTACATATCTTGAGCTGAGACGCATCAGCTCCATTCACCAGTATCTGTCAGTTGATGCCACAAAACCACTTGTGTGTTCCTTAGTACTTTCAAGACTATAGTATTGTAATTCAATTCTGTCTAGTTCATCTCAATATCTCCCTCAGAAACCTCAAAAAGTTCAAAACACTTCTGCTTGAATCATCCTTAGAGTGTCACGATCAGAGCACATCTCTCCGCTACTCTGTACCCTACTCTGGCTATCCATACGATCCAGAATTAAACACAAAATTTGTTCTCTGTGCTACCTTTCACTGACGGGTTCCAGTTCAACGTACGTATCTGACCTCACCCATGTGTACACACCCTCAAGATGCTTACGCTCCTCTTCTGACACTCGTATTCTCATTATTCGTACGTTCTTTTGCATACCACGACCAGCAACGTGGAACCAATTGCCCAAAGCACGTAGACACAAAGACACCGTGATCTCATTTAAGCGCGCTCTTAAAACTCGTTTATTTCAACTGGTAAAACAGTCATAAAGACCTAATAATGCATCCTTATAAACTCGTTTATTTCAACTGCAAGAACAGTCATAAAGATATAATAATGTATCCTTATAACGTATCCTTACCTTAAAAATTTACTGCATGTTTTTCTGTTTCCAATTTTGTGGTGTTTGTTTTTATTTTTGTAATCATATCATTATATATGTTTTTTATTCTTTTTAAGTGCTGTCAAATGTCTTAAAGCGCTTTGAGCTTCAAAAGATTAGGCGCTATATAAAGTCCTCTGTATTATTATTATTATTATTATTATTATTATTATTATTATTATTATTATTATTATTATTATTATTATTATTATTATTATTATTATTATTATTATTATTATTAAGTAAGGTTGTTCAATTATATATATATATATATATATATATATATATATATATATATATATATATATATATATATATATATATATATATATATATATATATATATATATTTCTGTGTTAGATGACTACATCAGAAAATGACACTAATGATTGTTATTTGTGCTAACTGGTGTCTTCCAATTAAAACGTGCTTTAGTAATACTTTATTTTGTACAGTGTTTATGACAATTGCAAAGAAACTGCATAGAGGTGCAATTAACAGACTGAATATAAGCGTAAAAGACGAACATGGAAAAGTAATAGATGTTCACGACATGACTGTAATATTTGTATATAGTAGGAACCATTGAGACAAACGTACATGCAAAGATACATTACTGGGTCAAATATAAACTGTAACATATTTCTTTAAGGACTGTGTAGTCAATTTAAGTGACCTAGACAGATAAACTGATGCATCAAAACAAAAAATACGATTTGTAATGAGAAATATTGATAGCCAAATCTTAAATACATTTAGTGAAAACAATGTGAAAGACATCGAGACATGGAGGGGACAAATTTTTAATAAACCAATTTTATTCAAAAGAGTTCTGATGAGAGAGCATTTCTAAAGCTTAAGACTGTCTGAAAATAAGATTCAATACCTTATCTACTTTTGCAAAACAACTACAGTGACCAAGAAAAGAGTACATGTAGATTATTTACCTAATGTAAGGCAGTTTAAAAATAGATCGAGCACAGGTTAAACTTTTAAACAGAATCTTTGCAAAGAGGCTTTGTGAATATTAAAATAGATCTGGAGAATCGTGGTACCGTAAAGTATATCTAGTAGAAGTTTCATTAAGACTGGAATATTGAAATCAAAGGTAATGATCGAGATATCGGAATGCTTATTAATTATTGTATTACATACGTTATTAGCAGGGCCGGCATTAGGCAGATTTGATCGATTTTGTCCAATCGGGCACCGCGCTTACAGGGGCCTCTCGCGTTAGTATTTTTAAAATTTTATCTATAGAAAGAAAGTACTTTTAAAATGATGGAAGAAAGGTTTATATTCAATATCACATAAAACTTGTTTTTAAGTATTTCCAAATGCCGTGCTCACAAGGGAGCCCCGTGTGTAAATCCAGGGCTTACGCCAAATGATCCAAATGGAGCCCCACGTTTGCTATGGCCGTTCCTGATTACTGGTTCAAGATACAATATCACAATTAGCACTATTTTATTATCATTGTTCCAGTAAAAGAATGCTTTTAAAGAGAAAAAGAACAAGATAGATAACGTATAATCAGGCTGAATAAAAACTTGTTGATAGAAAAAAAACAACATAAAAGATGTTCAAACAATTGCACAATGAGGTTGACCAATCGAAAACTGATACTAGAGAGATAAAAGATTGACAAAGCTGTGAAAAGAATTGAATCTGATGTAAAGTTATGACGTCACCCTATTCCTACATTGGTAAAGCTTTCAAGGCAAAATTTGTTAACACGGTTAGCTAGAATGATTATCGCTGGTACATTTTAGAACAGAACCAACCGAAGGAAGGAGAGTGGTCCAGTGATGTGTAGATGGATAGTTGGATAGATGACACAAATTAACACGTAATAAACTGACTTCATTTAAATTTAACTATTGGTCCACAAGTGTCATTTACCATCTACGCTCTTGCGTATCGGCTTAATCAGGGATAAGAAAACAAAGGCTAAGTGTAGAGAAAAATAAATACATTTATGAAATTGTAAATGACAAAGTTTCGTTTGTCTTTATATACAACGAAATTTGTTTTAGGGATTCATAATAATCTAACCCTTTTAACTAAGGAATCTTATAACAGTTTGAAAATTTTTATTTTCCAAATAAAAACTACAACGATTGCGCATAGGATATATATATATATATATATATATATATATATATATATATATATATATATATATATATATATATATATATATATATATATATATATATATATATATATATATATATATATATATATATATATATATATATATATTTAGAAGTAATGGAAATGTCACAAGCAACCATAAATCTGTACCGTTGTCATGCGTACCGAAGTTATCAATGCATAAGCAGAGTAATTATTATTTTTTTACATCTATAAAAATTCTGTAATGTATACACGTATACTAAATAGTGACCAATTAATCATCGAAGTATTTAATAATGAATGGTTTTCTTTTTTTTGTTTTGCCAGGAATGTGCCACATTTGTTACCAATAACACGTGTCTCCTCCACCTCACGAAATCAACTGTCAGCTTCATAGAAACTGGTCAGACACCATAAATATCTGTCAAATGTCGAAAGTGCAGGCGATGTTGTCTTACTTAGTCAATGGTTACATCGCCGTAATAAAAACGTCTTATGACTACGATTATAAAGATAGACTTTCGAATCAGTGAGCTTTACCGATTTGCCGACTGATTATCCTATTTCCTGCAGAAAATCAAAAACGTGAATTCATTATATATTATATAAAGCAAAGGGGAGAAAATTACTCATGCATGGTTCCGTCGTTTCTACAGAAAGTTCACTGAAAATATCTTAAATGCTGACACAATAGTAGTACTAACATAGTTTAATTCGTTCCTTAATTGTACTTTTTTCTTCCTATTTGCGGTTGTCAGTGGCAAATTTTTTTAATATTGACGCATCCATGCTCCAAAACACATTAGACGATTAACAAAACTGCGTCATCTATAACGGAAAAAGTACAAACTAGAAATTAAATAGCAAAACTGTGTTATCTATATCAGAAAGAGTACAAATTAGATATAAAATAACAAAACTGCGTTATCTATATCAGAAAGAGTACAAACTAGACATAAAATAACAAAACTGCGTTATTTATATCGGAAAGAGTACAAACTAGATATAATATAACAACACTGAGTTATATATATCTAAAAGGACTACAACTAGACTTAAAATAACAAAACTGCGTTATCTATATCGGAAATAGTATAAACTCGACATAAAATAACAAAACTGAGTTATCTATATCTGAAGGAATACAACTAGATATAAAATAACAAAACTGAGTTATCTATATATGAAGATGTATAACTAGACATAAAATAACAAAACTGAGTTACCTATATCTGAAGGAATACAACTAGACATGACATATCAAAACTGAGTTATCTATATCTGAAGGAATACAACTAGACATAAAAAACAAAACTGAGTTATCTATATATGAAGGTGTATAACTAGACATAAAATAACACAATTGAGTTACCTATATCTGAAGGAATACAACTAGACATAAAATAACAAAACTGAGTTATCTATATCTGAAGGAATATAACTAGACATAAAATAACAAAACTGAGTTATCTATATATGAAGGAGTATAACTAGATATCGATTTTTGCCTTTAAGTCAGATACGAACATTTGATTACGTTTTTGAAAAGATCTAGAAAGTACTTGATATATACATGTATACAACCAATTGTTCTCATGACATCAAAAATGCTGCAATTCAAATTTATCTGATGATGTAGCTAAGAATAACATAAAATTGTATTAATTAGTTAGCTAATAAACAAGAACAAACAATGCAAGATAATGTATTAATAAATTCAACTTTTGGCGAAAGGATAGTAGAATATAACGATATTATAATAATTTCATTATTATCTTTTTGTATTTAGCCAATAAAACGTTATATTTTATTGACGGCGAGAGGTTAATTATCCGTTTGCAGATTCATAGGATGAAGGCTTAAATTATAATCATTACATTCTATAGTTATTCCCAACTACTTCTAGCACTTACTATTTAATTACAACAAAGATGAATGGCAATAGAGAACGAATGTAGTGCTTTATCAAACTATATCACTTTAAATTGTTTCAGTGTATCTTAGTTACTACTGGTTTACAGTCTATACTCGTTTTAACGCCAACATTTGATTGGTGGAAATTGGGTTATGATTTTCTTAGTCATAAGGAACAAGGGATATGCAGAAAGGTTGAGAGATAGAAACCGAATGTGAAGATTGTTAACTGTAATATAAATAACAATTTAATAAGTTATTGATTTCTTCAATTTTATCTTTGACTATCTCAAGAATGTAAAAATTGTAGTCTTATTCTATTTAGTAGGTTTCACTTTAAGAAATAAAAATGGCAGAAGCCCATGTTCCTCGAAAATAAAAGTTGAAATTAATCATTCCCCATTTTTCATTAAGGAAACATGTTTTTATGTCATAAATCTATATCTCATGTGACAGCCTTAAATCATACTTAATGTGGAAAGTGAATGCACAAAACGCATTTGACATTGGTTAAATTTCAGAATATATTACAGATAATTATTGTACAAAATAATTCTTAATGGACAAAAGGTGGAATTGAATGCCAGGAGGCTACAAATGGTGTTATAAGGAAAACATTTAGCGTGATAAACTATATTATAGCCAGTATTTAGATTGGCAATCGAGGAGAGAGAATAACCTAATTTAAATGTACTATTCACTATAATTTTGATTCAAAGATATTTTATGATGAGTCTTCCAGTGTCGTCGCGAAAAATACGTTTGTCCTTTATAGCTGTGGTTATTCAGTTCGTTGGAAATAATCTTACTCGTAATAAATTTTGTCATTTAAAAATCAATAGCGATAACACATAATCGTCTTGAAGTAATTTATTCACCCGATCTTTGGACCCTATTCTTTGCATCAATGGTTTATCAATATTTGTCTGCTTTCGAAGTTTAGGCAAACATGACACGTAGCTTCATAGTGAGGGCTATTCTTATGTAAGAATGGGTGATTTTTATGACTGTGTCTCGTATCCTTTAGTCTTCTTACATCATATTATGATCAAATTGTAAGGAACGTGTCACACAGGAAATTGATATCTAGTCGTGCCGTACATTTAATCTTTTCCCTAGACTGGATGTTTGTTCAAGAACAGAGTTGATACAAGGAGTTAAAATGATCTAATTTTATCTGGGATGATTTCAAATAGACAAAAAAAAAAAAGATAAAAAAAATTGTGCGATTTAATCATGCTGTTTAGTCACTCTTTGTGCAATATTCAAAGTGTATTTTATTTCTCACACGAACCGAAAGCAATGGTAGTTTATATTGTCACGCTGCCCGCCTGAGATTGTCATGTGTAATAAATGCCGTGATCTCACCGAATTACAGAGCGTATAATGAGCAATTGAAAACTAACGATAATGTTATCGTAAAAGCCAATACTTTTTGTAAAACATAAGTTGCAAAAATGTTCAAAAATATATCGCTGCGATGTGTAAAATAAGAGCGTACAGTATTAGAAAAATTTGGAGCTTTATGTTTTTTAAGTTGAGCATCTTTCGTAGGTTAAATAAAATGAAGGAGACAAAAGAAGAGAAAGATCGAACCTTGTGAAGAGGTGTACTTATACTACAGGTTCATGAAGAGGCCTACATAATGGCATATCATAAAGCTTCTTGAAGAGATGTGCACACAGACATGTCCTGATGCTTCTTGAGGAGGCTACATACGCATATTCTGTAGTTTTCTTGAGGAGGTTACATATGCATATTCTGTAGTTTTCTTGAGGTTACATACGCATATTCTGTAGTTTTCTTGAGGAGGTTACAAACGCATATTCTGTAGCTTCTTGAGGAGGTTACATAGGCAGGTCCTGGAGCTTCTTGAGGAGGTTACATAGGCATATCCTATAGCTTCTTGAGGAGGTGTGCACATATATATGTCCTGCTGCTTGTTGAGGAGGTGTACACATACACCTATTCTGTAGCTTCTTGTGGAGGTTACATAGGCATATCCTGTGGCTTCTTGAGTAGGTGTGCCCATTGGCATTACTGAAGCTTTTTGAGGATGTGTGCACATTGGCATTACTGAAGCTACTTGAGGAGGTATACATATAGGCATATCCTGGTGCTTCTTCCTTCTATATACATTTTCCAACCTTTCTTAGCAACTTTAAATAAACATTTATGGCAAAATTGATTATTTTTTAAAATGTTCGTTTAAAGCCAAATTTCTGAAAAGCAGGCATAGTCTATATTCTTCTTCCTCTATACTTTTCATAAATCTGTATTCTTGTCATTATCACCATTGTCATCTTCTTCAAGCAAAGTTTAGACTGGAATAGTTCAACAAGTATAGTGTTTTCTTTTGTGTATTAATATAGAAGGTAAAAGGTTACTTAACCACAGCTGAATGGACATTTTTCCAATATTGACGATTTCAGATCAAAACATCTGAAAGTTTTCATTTTCCCCCAAAAAATAAACAAAAATAGTCATAAACGTTATTTTCCATAGCCGCTTATACTACATCATCGAGTATTGTGCAAAGTGACATTTTTTCAAATATCTATCTATCTATCTATCTATCTATCTATCTATCTATCTATCTATCTATCTATCTATCTATCTATCTATCTATCTATCTATCTCTTTCTATGTATGTATGTATGTATGTATGTATGTATGTATGTATGTATGTATGTATGTATGTATGTATGTATGTATGTATGTATGTATGTATGTATGTATGTATGTATGTATGTATGTATATATATATATATATATGTATATATATATATATAAATATATATATATATAAATATATATACATACATATATATATATATATATATATATGTATATATATATATATATATATACATACATGATCGAACGGCGGATGAGAGTTGACTTGACTTATAAATGAGTATAGACGGTAGTTCTGTATGACCTACCATCTCTTGTTAACTGTTACAACTGTTTTATTTTATAGTCTGATGTTATGACAAGTAGAATCCTGACAATAACAGGGTTAAAAGAGAACAAAACATTGTCTTTTTCCCCCCACATAGCATTTAATGACATCGGTTGTGAGTAATGACGCCTCATTCCTATGTGTGAAAAGTTCAATAGCCCAAAGCATAATTTACTGAGGGAGCCAGTGCGATTCCTATCGAAAATGGCCTAGCTGTATTGGCCGCTGATCAAAATATGTTCGGCGAATATTTGCATAAACTGTCTAGTTAATGGATTGACTTAATCAAACCACATAAAATGTGTGTGTGCGTGTTTGTGTGTTTGAGAGAGAGAGAGAGAGAGAGAGAGAGAGAGAGAGAGAGAGAGAGAGAGAGAGAGAGAGAGAGAGAGAGAGAGAGTGTGTTTAAACGTAGCTTTAATAATTTGAGTCATATCACAACGATGCCTGCAATACGGCACTTTATACTGACTTCTACTACGGGGCCATCGTTCGGCAGACACGTGACATCATGTAACGTCCTCTCACGTTATCCTGACACTAGGCCGACCGTTCCTAACATTTGCATCTTCATTCTGAGCGCTAAATGAGGCAGCTGCTAGCACTATTTGACAAGTCTTTGGTTTGACTCGGTCAGGGTTGGAAACAGCGACCTCCAGAATCCTAAGCGGACGGTATAACTACTTAGGCCACCGAGCGATTACCAAATAATTAACTCTTCACTTTCAGTTTTGTTAAGTCCGACATTTGTATTTATTCTCATGAAGATAGTAATGTTCTAAATTCTATTTCACAAGCACGCTTTTTTGTCTCTGATTAAATTAGGACCACTCCGATGGTCTTGTGGTGAGAGCGTGCACCTCGGATGCGGGAGGTAGCGGGTTCGAATCCCGGTCGAGACATATAAAAAAAATTGTACTAGCAGCTGCCTCGCTTGGCGCTCAGCATTATGAGGTTAGTGTTAGGACCGGTCGGCCTTAGAGCAGGATAAATATGACTAGTGCACACATGATGCTACATGTCTCCCGCATGATGCCCCAGCGCTAGAAACTTACACTGCAGGCATCTTAGGGATATGACTAAAATATTATTAAAGCTACGTTAAAAAATCCAACACACACACACACACACACACACACACACACACACACACACACACACACACACACACACACACTCTCTCTCTCTCTCTCTCTCTAATTTAATAATAGTCATTTTACAATTTTGTTACCATTTTCAAATATGTGAAAATATTAAATGCCAATTTTTTCCTTGTCATATAGAT
This sequence comes from Potamilus streckersoni, assembly GCA_016746295.1. Lineage (NCBI taxonomy): Eukaryota > Metazoa > Mollusca > Bivalvia > Unionida > Unionidae > Potamilus > Potamilus streckersoni. The sequence goes on along the minus strand of JAEAOA010001748.1, from coordinate 2,644,975 downwards.
TGATGAACATACGCGTGAATTGTTATCAAAGAAGAAATGCGATTTTCTAAATGCAAATATGATGTAACCATGGCTTAAATCAATTGATCAGTTGAATTAATGCCATTTACTAATTTATTCAAATAATATCATAACCACGACGATCATACAGTGAATCAAATTTACTTGAACTCACATTTTTACACACATTTTTATGTGCCATCTTTTTCTTCTTCACTTGGAGAATGACAGTTAACAAGGGCATATCGGTCGCTGACGGGTAGAGAGTCCAGAGGCCGCAGAGAAACGCGAGAGAAAGAAGCATGCAGCAGCAAACCAAGCAAATCAGATCTTCCCGGTACGTCTGCTCAAACTGCAATAGGGATTGTCACTCACGCATCAGCCTGCACAGCCAGGACAAACAATGCCTAAACCCCAGAAATAGACAACACTCCAAGGGCGCTACTCAGATGGTCTTCTGATGATCTCTCTCTCTCTCTCTCTCTCTCTCTCTCTCTCTCTCTCTCTCTCTCTCTCTCTCTCTCTCTCTCTCTCTCTCTCTACTTACGCATAGTCTAAGGGAGATAATCTTAATATTGTAGTTTTTGTTGTAATCAGCTGCAAAATTTCCTTATCAATTGGTTTATTGCTTGTGATATAGTTTTTGTTAGCACACTTACTTTTGTGTGTCATATTTCTTCAAACTCTTTGATGACGTTATTATTTTCATTTGAAGTTGTTGAGGAAGAATGTCAAGGTATGCCGCATCAATGTTTTGAATAAGGCCTCAGTATGAATTTGAGGTGGAAACTCTTGACAAGATAGACCAGCGAAGGAGAGCACATGGGACGAGAGAGGATGGGAGGCTAGGTGATTGGGGAATGCAATGGGATACATTTTGAGATAAAGATGCTTTCATTTTTACAGATAACAAAAATTTAATCCAAGATTATTCCATTTGCGGGCTGTTAACATTCTGATTTACTGATACCTGTGATAGCACATGTACACATATAATCAGAGGGTTCATTAATGGGTTCGTGCCTGATTTACATACCAAAGTTAAAAAAAATAATTTGCAAAGTCATATTACATTTCTTGAAGTGTGCTAAGTATTTGTTTCTATATTACTGATATGGTAACTGCAAAAACAATACTTACATTAATACATATTTACTTTAACGCATTCCAAGAAACTAATAGCATCAATGATGCGTAACATAAATTCTAATAGGACGAACGTCTCAATTTGCTGCAGTAATATCCAGAATTCACTTCGAGAGTGCTGACGACAGTATGATGTCCTAACGCACCCTGTCACCTAGTGATACGGATAATTGGTCACATAAAATTACGGATGGCTTACTTGAACTGAAAAAAACAAACAGACTAATTTGACTCGTTGACAGATCACCTTTCGTTACAATTTACATCCGTCTAGAAAATAAAGAGGCAGAAAGGTTATTTCATGTACAGTTGCAATCTTTTTTTTTTTTAGTTTTAGTTTGAATAGTTCTTTCATATCTATGTAATGTATGATACCCAATTTAGCTGTATTGTAACTATTGGGTGGGGGAAGAGTTATTGGTCGGACATAATATGTGAAGTTAAGCCTATAAATGGATTTTGAAATGAACGAATCACAAGAACATACTACAAACTGTTTTACAATTAGCTATTTTATGATGAGTTTTGCAGAAAGTACGTATACCCTATTCTCTTTGTTTCAGAAAGAAAACAAGAAGAGCCATAGTAGTTCAGCTGGTAAAGCGCAATACTCGTAATTGCGGATTCGATACCAGCCTAAGACAGCCTGGTTAGGCGACTTCGGTTTGTTCCTAGGAAATACATATGGCTTCCGTTTTTCGACATCATATAGCCAATAATGTTTTAAAAGTGTCACTAAAAAGAAAACAAACACTTTTAAAGGGGATAATGGCACGTAGACGATACGTTTTCTGTTTCATGTAAAATATGGTTGTAAAGTGCGCACATTAATTATCACTGTCAAGGTCACACCACAGAACTCCATACTAGGAAATTATTTCCCTTACTTAAAGTTTCCTTTGGAGAAAAACGTACATTTTGTGAACTTTTGTATCAGAAAAACCCCAAAGATTGCGTCTTGTGAATATGGATGATAAGATGCCGTCACTTGTTTCTTTGATTAAAGACATTATTTATTTATTTATTTATTTATTTATTTATTTATTTATTTATTTATTTGTCTCATGCTACCAAGAATAAACCTAAAGAGCATTGCGTGATGAGATAAAGGTCTGAGAGAGAGAGAGAGAGAGAGAGAGAGAGAGAGAGAGAGAGAGGTTGACGACGTCAAAAGTTATTTTGGTCTAGTCAGCAACGTTGAGTAAATTCAGTAACGTTTTGGGCAGATGTGTATTGGCTAAACGGTTGCTTTGTTCACCGATAATGCCGTGCAATAAAACAAGTGTTGGCAACCTATGACACGCGTGCCAAAGTTGTCTCCCCAGACTC
>JAEAOA010001748.1:2625000-2640000 GCA_016746295.1 Potamilus streckersoni | reverse complement strand
CCCACATATTGTGAACATGCGCATGGTATGAACATAACATCACCTGTTTTTATTCATTATCAATAAAATAAATACTAACTGAAAGTATTATAGAAAGAGTAAATAAAAATGTATCAGCTTTATTCACAAATGTATTACGCTGATTGCAATATTAAATATGCTATACCTATCAATTTCAACTTTAAATACATATTAATCTATCAAATGTGTTGTGTCATATTGACAAGAATAATATCATAACAACAGTAAACAACCATCAAAGTAGATTTAGTTTAAGGATAAACAATACAATCCATTGTGTCAGAATTCAGAACGAAATTTGTCATCGATGACATCGAAAGATAAATGTTTATAGACAAAAAACTACCAATGAATTCGCACTCAGCGACAATACACAAGATTAATCTGTACTTGATTACCAATGTCAAATATATCAGATGATATTTGTGGACAAAATAGATTTCAATACATGTAGGTTATATGACACGTAGATCTAATGAAGATGCCGCTCTGTAATTGATTGATATGCCATGTAACGCCTAATACTGGCGTGTTGGCGTGATAACATCGCCAGATGACACAGGTTTCTGCGTAGCAAAAACCTCGATCAAAGAAGTGTCTATGAGGTAAATAAGATAGGAACATTTTGGGCAGCTCTATAACACGGATTAGTTTTCCATGACATAAATTACTCCTTAATTTAATACCGAGCACTTATTGATCACAGGATGTGGACCTTCACCTCTTCTTTGGTACAATATTAAATCATTACAAACTTTGATCATGCTATGTTTAGAACGTCGTATCAATAAACGGTCTTATTTTGAAACGGTTTGGTATTATTCATTGAGATATATATGACAAAGAATAAGACACGTGCTTGCCGTTAATGTTTCTTTACATGTGTCACTAAGGCTGGTTTAACAAGACTGGTAAAATATTTTTTAAAATAGTCATGCAGAAATGAAGGGAATAACATCATTGTCATATTTTGTACAAAAAACGCAAAATCTTTGATCGGAAAGAATACTTTGCTCATTTGATTATAAATTTATGAGCTCGTTGGTTTGAATTTGAATCCAACTCAAAGGTTAGAAAAATAAAATCAATTCTAGATATATAATTTTATTCTATATGCACACAACTCTCTCTTCCTTGTGTCCTTTGTAAAGGCATTTAACTCCGATTGTCTTACTTTGGAATAACCAAGAATGCGTTAAAAGTGGCGTTAAAACAAGCAACAACAACATCAAAACTATCCAAATCACCAGCGTTTCTTTTCCGATGTGGTAAAGGAGGTACGTTGTATAAATTATATTTGTTTTTAAAAAGGTGTTCTTACATTCAACAGCTTGTAAATATTCGTATTTACATACAAATGCATAATGTGTCAGAGGTAGAAAGAAGTTAAAACAAGAAACTATTAGACAAAGCGGTAAGAATATGTCCCCAAAAGGTAAATATTATGAACACTTCGTTACCTTTAGTATAAAACTAATTTGCTTTCGCGTTTTGGTAGATTCTTTTTGTAATTATTGGAAAATTGAAATCTAGATTTGCAGGTAATTTTATTCTTACCAATTTGTAACCATGTCTTGAACATCTTTTCCCAGACTGCTTTCAACCTTGGAATTTCTAAAGCCCCCGTATCCTTTTTGCATTTAGAATTGGAAATGGAAATGGGGGTTGTGTATGGGGCGATCGCTAGCAATTTACAGTATCTGATCTTACTGGTGTATTTGTATAACAATCAAGACAAAGCTTTCAGTATAATCATCAATACTCAAAACCATGGTTTCAGCTTATCTTTAAATGAATATAAATATTACACCAAAACCGCGACTATATAAAGATATATTACTGTATCTTTTCCGCCATCAACATGTTGCAATGGCATTTTATTTAAAGAATTAATCAGTCGAAAAAGACAGACCGGAATATGTTAAAGAGAAGCCAAACCAACGAGTTTATCTTGCGTCTGCATCAGCTCCAACTGGCAGTAATACCTGAAATTGGTTCTCCATTTTCGACATTTTCATTCATATGTACACACTGAACATGCAATAGATGTGTAATAGTCCACCATCCTTCCTTTTCAAAGATGACAACCCAAAGAGGTGCGACTTTTGACAGTGAACCATGAATTGTGATCTCTTTTTTCAACAACAGGCAAAGTTTAAGTAACATATTACGACAAATCTCGTTCATCCATCTGAAAGAAAACCAAAAGAGAAATCAGACACTTATAATATCTTGTTAGATAAGATTTTATCACTTATTTCAAACCATTCCAAATTACTGCGTATAATCTCCGATAGCTTATACATTTTACAATACTTTTTAACAGTTTTCAAAAGTAAAAGAAATCGTATGCCTATCCGGATTTTTTTTCTTTCGTTGCTGAATTGTATCTAATCGAAGTGAACGATTCTAGATTGTAGATTACTTGCAATGATATATATCGTCAACTGTGCCATAACTGTCTGATATAGAGTTTTGGTTTGGATGGATTTTCAATTTTCGATTCCACCGATACCAAGGATTGGATTTCTGTTATCCGTATATCAAAGCTAGCAACTCCCCATGTATTATACTATTCATTACCACCTGCGGAGACAGAATATTAAATCGTTTTAAGACTAATTTTACAGGATGGAAAATTACAGTCTGAAAAAAATGAATACTTTGTACATCGAAATATTTGTCCCCTTGTTGACAGTTTACTGTAATAACTCTATTAGTCTATTATTGTATTCCACTTTCGGAACTGTGACTCTTATTTTAGTTACAATAATATTTGGCAAATCAAGTCCAATTCAGCAATGAATCCCGCGGGTTTATCATAGTTGTCAAAGGAATTAAGTGGATATAACTTCAAAGAGACGCAAACAACGTCAATGAAAATTATATTCAGCAGAAATTGATTTCCATGTCTGATATGTATTGCAGATTTTATTTTTCGTTTCAGAGCACAATGTGATAATTTTTTTTTGCCTCAGATATAACTTACGTAGCTACACACAATAAAGTGTCGTACACACAATCTTATATTTTCACATGTAATAATCTACGAATAAAAACGAAAATTATTCTGGAAAACAAGTTTCATTCTTAAGTACATTATAAACCCATATCAAAATTTTAGTATCTGTAATACGTGTGATAACACAGCGTGACGTCACAAGACAAATGACATCATAAGGTCATGCTTAGGAAATGCAAAACGGGTGATGCATCCCAATTAATTTTCAAATTCATTTCACTACACTATTCTTCGATTGGGTCAAATAAATCATTAATTTTTCAGAACAGAACCTTACCTTTATGATCATTATGAAAAGAGTCAATCTTTTCCTTGCAAAAATTCGCAGAAACACAGAAATGGCCTGACTGCTTATAAAAGTTTCGTTTGAAAACAGTATCTCTTTAAAATCTTCTACAGGTACAAATAAAGGACATTTTAACGAGTGACAAAGCGATGACTTTAAATATATCGATTTTGGCAGAACAAGATGAAATGTATTAACGTAGGAAAAGCAAAATTTTCTTTTTAATATATACAAAACTTGCTTCAGAATCGAAGGTCACAATATTAAACTAACGCTTCAGCAGAACACGCGTACCCCTACCCCGATTCCTAAATTCGTCTCAATTTCATAGGCTAATCATATAAAGATAACTCAAGAAAGCAGTAGGATTTAAATTACCAAATCTGTCAAAGTAAATGACATTATTGTCATTTTGTAAACTATTTAACTGTATCTGAAAACAATGCAAGTCCGATTCAGCCATGCACCCTAGCGGGATTTTACGAAGTATTGTCAAATTTCTATATCGTTGATTATTTTCTTTAAGTCTTTAATGAAAGGCAGTTCTATTAATTTGTTGTTGCTCACAAAATTCTCGTTTTTGTTGTTGCATGCACAACTTTAGTAGGCACAATCAATATATATATATATATATATATATATATATATATATATATATATATATATATATATATATATATATATATATTCATATACATATATATATAATTTAATTACAATTTTGTTAGTTTGTTTTAAAAATCTCTTTTTGATTTCTGTTTTATTACATGTTTTTGCAATGATAACTTTATTCACTGCATTTGACATTTTTTCTACAAAAAATCAGTTTAACTCTGTTAAACCTCATAAACACGCAGTAGTTTGAAACTATATATCCTCTGGTGAGCTAGATTTCGGAATCAGTTTCAGCTCTATTGTAAACAGGTTTTTTTTTTTGTAAAAAATGTTTTCATTCTTTAATCCTATAGTAAGATTCGTTCAGTAAAATCGAATCAGTAAATGGCCTCTGTGATAACTAATATACGATGTTACTACGTTTCTTGAAAGGAAGTGATCACGTGACCCTATCATGTGATTCGTTTTGCGTTTCACTTGGAGCTCAAATGTAATTGGGTTGTTGTCAGTTAATTTTTTCTTTATTCGGAATTATTTATTAATTTCTCTGGAAAACATATATAAGTGCTGTTCATCAGATTTTTTGGACAAAGACATTTATTGGATTTTTTCGGAATTCTAAAGCCGGAATATTAACTTAAGTGATTCAACAAGGGACTGTTGACTCGAAAACACAAACTAGGTTATAGAATACGTCATCGCCTTCCATCTTGGAACTTCATCGGAATTTGAACTTTGATTCATTTAAAACTTTTTAGTAAAAGGACTTATATTTTTCATTTCTAGGATTAATGATTGGATTAGATTCACAAACCGTAAGTCTTTTATTCATATTTTTACCTTGTTTTTTTTTGTTGAAAATTTATAATTCAAAACAACTGAGGACTTTGTTCAAAAAGTACATTTTCTGGCGAAATGAAAATTGTCGTATCACTTCTGATTTAATTCTGGTGACAAACAATATCTAAGTCTTTGTATAAAAAGAAAATGATTGTATGGGGTAGGGTTTGGGTAGGGTGGGGTATGTGGATCTTGGGTATAAAAACCAGTAGAATTGTATATTTTGCAATAGGATACCTATACAAACTAATAATAATTACGCTTAAGTCAAATAGCACTGTATGAACCACATACAAATTGTTTTGGAACCACTACTATGATAAATTACCAACTGGAGACAAGAAGTAAAATCGGGAATTGATCTTGATATTATAAACTATTTCAGTCTTGTAGCTTTATCCAGTTAGTAAATGTACCATACAATGTACCGAACGACAGAAACAAATTTATAACAAGGCCGCTATATAACGTTGCGATTGGTAGCTTGATTGCTCTATATTTATCTATACGAGTTTTATATTTCGCCAGATGAAAGAGATAATAAACGACCTAAACAATTATCATTATTCTGCCTTCCCAGAGAAACAAAGCAATGAACACAATAACAATTTTTGGCACTTCTCAACTATTTATTGTCAAGTGATATCAAACTAACCTCAGTTGTGTACAAGCGCTTGATGTATTGCTGTATAGTAGATGGTCCACATCGATCTCGCTCAAGGCTATCGTGTTGAAAATAATGTTAGCGCCTTTGTGGGGAAATAACTTATCGACGGTTTATAATTTCAATAACAACATATAGTAATCTCTTCCACATCTCGAAAAGAACATTAAACAATAATCTCTAAGACTGTTCAGAGCTGAACTTACGTTTATTAATTCAAGATCAATCATGACTAAGTGCTCAATGCATTCAACAATATATTGACATGAAAGAAGTCAGTTAAACACAAGTACTGAAATAATTGGTAAAAAAATGAACTATATTTTTTTTGTAAAGAGGCCCACATTATCAATAGCTGGATATGAAAACCTACCATACCGGAATGTCACTATGATATAGTACGATGTCTTAGTACTTGCGTATACTATGAGTGACGGTAGGTTCTTCTTGTCTAACAGTATCATTTTCAGAGATCAAACTCATTTATCAACAAAGCGTACGTTAGATGTAGGTCCCAAGTTTTGGATGATGGACTTAGTATAGTAGAATAATATGATATGTTTTCAAAGGATTGAAACATATACATCTTGGTAATTGAACTTTGATCTTGTCAATCTGGTTTTAAAACATATCTTATGCTAATGATTTACTCTATGAGCAGTGCTAAAAACAGTTATGTATATCTATCTGCTCCAATCACTCGAGAAGCATTTATTTGGCATGTGACATGAGAGCATGGTTCCCTCTCTCCATTGCTAGATTTTGCAATAGTAATATATTATAGTAAATAAATTTTAGCTTAGCTTCTTTTATAAAAGGTCAGAAAACATTATTCTTTACAAGACATAGACACAGTTGTTCAAAATATGACACAGAAAGAATGGTAGTAGTATAGGTAGTTGATAATCCTCTCTCAGATACCCCCTTCCCAAAAACGTTCTATTAACAGTTTTGTCAGCAGCCTTTTTATCTCAAAACGAGGACTTTTACATGATAACACATTTTCTAACAAAAATATGCTTTGCCGACGCATTGGTGTCAAAATTTTATATTAAACAATATATATATATATATATATATATATATATATATATATATATATATATATATATATATATATATATATATATATATATATATATATATAATGTCATACTCAATCAGACATGTTGGATTTGATCTCGCAAACAGATTTTGTAAAAGATTTAATTTAATCAAACCAGCCTCAGGTTATACCATTATAAAACCTAGTGTAATAAGCGATTGCTTTTAAAAAAAGTGGGTTTTCTTAGATCGTCGCAATATAGGTCACTATGGTTATTCGCGACTGAAAATGATATGAGAATTGTGGGTTGGCAGATGATGTGATGACATTTATAGATAACATGGTCGATATATTATTTGATAAGGACATTTCTAAAGCCACAGAAAATTGACATTTGACAAATTTAGTTTTAGATACGATAATTATTAAATTTTTCTATATTTAAGCAATACAATTATGACCAAATTCCATTGTCATCGCGATTTAATCATAACGTCATTATTTTATTTGTCTCAAGTTTAATTTCATCCGCTGCTGTTAACAAAAATTTATCAATGTTATCATAACATCAACAAAATAAAAATTATATCCTAGCAAGCAATTTCAAACTATTTCGGCTAATACTTTTTTGTTTAGTATATTAACTCGACAACGATAGTTTATTTCATCGAACATAATTTATATTATTTAAATAAAAGATTATTACAATAACGAACTTATTCGAGAGACTGGCTCAGCTATACTCGGAAGATTTTGTTTCAGTGCATAATGTTGTATTGAAAAATATCACCGATGACAGATTTGCTGGATATACTGAAAATGATATTATGTATAACCTTGAAGATGACGAAGATGATGTTGTTTGCAAAAAAAACATTCAAGCAGACCAGCAACTGGTCGATATGATGTTAATTACCACATTGCCATAAAAATATTAAAATTTAATTTTCGTGTTGCTGAGCATCAATTATTTTGTCAGCTTATAAGGCCATTTTTAAATGTAAAAGTACTGGGACGACTAAGAAATATAAAATATGATAAATGATGCGAGAAAATTATAATTAATTTATGTAAACCAGTAAAATGTGGATCAGTGCTACGAAAACAGGAGCAAATTTATAATATTATTCAGTCGCAGTCGATGCAATTGCAGTCGATGCAATCGACTTAGTTGGTATTAAACTATTAAATTTATCGCTATATCCGCGCCATTTAACTAAACTTTTGTTGCCGCGCTGTTGAATAACTTTTTCAATAACAAATACATCTTGGTCTGTTTTTGAAGTTCCTGTTCGTAAAAACTGCCAGCTATAGGTTCTCCTAAAAAGTCTTTCAGCGAATATGTAACTTGTATTGTTAAAAGTACTTTATCAACAACAAATGCTTCCTCGCTCCAGTTCGGAGTAAATCCCTTTTTAAATGTTTTTTTTTTTTATCACAGAAATTCTAACTTTATCACAACTTAAAATTTGTGTCTGCGGTACATGTTTTCGTTAGCTAGTATTGGATTTGCAATCGCATCATTTGGCGACATTTTCCTTTCGCCAAAAAGGGTTCTGTGTTTTGTGTGTTTGTAATCGTCAACAATTTTCTGTAAGTTGTCGATGTATTTATTCGTGTATTTAGCCGTCAAATACTTAATGAATGTTTTCGGTAAGCGTGTGATTAAATCGCTCGCCAATGACGCATTTTTTCTCATTTCCAGTAACGTATTTTTTAATGTTATTTTGTTTCAAAAACTGCTTGAACCTTTTATTAAAAATCTCTGCTCCAAGATCAGTCCAGATTTTGTTTGGTTTACTTTCTTCAGTTGTTTTCATGTGCTTTATCGCGTCAATCATTGATGTCCCTGTTTTATCCGAGACTGGTACGCTAAATGCATATTTACTGAAAACATCGACAACATTAAAAAAGTATTTATTTGCTTCGCCATCAGCGCCAACGTTAAATTGAGTTAGATTTGACATATCAACTTAATCTATCACCCAAATGTCATTAGCTGCATTTGCAACAACCTTACGTCGCGGAAACTCTTTTCTATCAGGTCTGTGTAGCTCAAACGCTAGCGACAACATCGCTAAGTCATCATATAAGTCTCTGCTGAGTCCGAATTTTTATTTTGCTCCAATAAAACCCTGGACCAGCCGACGGTCAACACGCTCTCTTATATTTTCTGGTTTCATTTCGCGAAGTTTATCTAACATTACTTTATCGCAGCTTTTGGTTTCGCCACTAGTAAGTTCAATATCTCTGCAACAGATATCATGACGCATTACTATTGTGTCAACTGGATTGTAAAGCTATTGTCCTGGCAGTGAATTATCATTTTCGTCAAGTTGCCCATCAAGCGGATTCTACATAACAGTATATTTATGACCCAACAATGTCCAACCACCTTTCGGTTTCGGATGTTTCCCAATTAATTTATGTATATCTATACAAGATCCAATTACTTCTCTGTTGTTGTATTTCTGGCAATATATAAAATTTTTATTTTGCTTGAGACATAAATCTCTATCTGCATCGAAGTTGCACTTCATTATTTATTTAGTCATCTACTAAAATAGCGTCCCTGACAACGAATCGTGGGGAATCCAATATGTTGACATTGTTATATTTATAAGTTTAGAAAAAATTAATTGCGATCTCATCATTAGCGTGAGAAGGATTTTTGTCAAATGGCAAAATAAACTTAAAAATCTGGATTGTTGGTCATCTGTTTAATGAACATTATGCAATAATAACCGCAAGCGGAAGTTCCAACTGGCTGAATTTGACTAGAAGAAAAATTTATTATTTTGTATTTACTCATATATCGTTTTACATCGTCACTTGGTGGAATTCCGAACGAGTCGAAATAGTTGTTATCAAAAACAGCTACCCAATATGTACCCAATCTGTACCAGATTTATCATTAAAATCTTGTATATTTATTACAGAACGTTGGTGATGTAATCGATGCATGCTCACCTTTCAAATGAACTCCGTGAAAATGTTTTATTTTTTTAAGTTGATCAAGTATATGAAAATTACTTAAAGCTTTGTTCCTGGCAGCATTTGTCCTCTTCCTCGTCCTAACAGTCCCGGTAATAGACTTCCTGATAATCCTGGTAGTAATGGAGTTGTTGGAAGAAAACCACCTTATCGCTGTCGTGTTTTTTTTTTCGTTGTCTTTCATTTTGTCGTTGTCTTAGGTTTAGGCATTATTTTTATCTTGAGAAAAATTTTTCTTTATTCCACCGCCAGAAATTCCACAATCTTCAACTGCCTTTTTCAGTTGCGCCAGATACTGCCTCAGACGATGATGCTAGCCCTAACAAACCTAATACTGGCAAAATTTTAGTTAGTAATGTTTTAGCTATCACATATTGCTGGACCAAAGAGACTGCTGTGTTTTGACATTGCGGTTATTTATGTAGCGCTTAAATTTAAAACGAATTTTTTTTTTTGCGATCGTATTTATTTACTTGAATTTTGGTTAACAATATTTTTTTTTAAACACCCAAAACATCATGGTTGATCTTTAAGGAAGCCGACTTCTACTTCGCAACAGCAGCTGATAATTTTTTAACTTGACCATCGTTTAAATGTATTTCTTTCACAATAGATTGTGTCATCTTATATAACGATTACAGATTAAACTTGTACGGTCATTTTACCCTCAATGGAGTGAATTGTAACAGATCTGTCGCTTTACCACTAACGCAGGTACGTTGGACGACGCTGCTGGAGCGGCACCGAGCGTCCTATTAATCTCATTATCAGCGGTGCTGTCTACTAACATCAAAGTGAAATATACGATAAAGTGCACGAAATTCCTCTACTGATATTTGAGTTCCATCTCCAGCATCTTGATAATTTTGCTTCGAGTCGAGTAAATAAATGTAAGGTCTAGTAATGTTTTTATTAGCATCATCTGCAAAATTAAACTCTATCGCTCGCTCTGGTTTTTGCTTTGAATATATTCTAGCATATATTCCTCTAACATCAGCCTTGTCAAATACCATATTAATTTGTAGTTGGCTTCCACGTCAAACTTGTTGATGAAATGCAACCAAGGATTGATGCGGCAGCTGTTCATTTGATGTTGTTGTAACTCGACATGTGTTGTCGGTGGTATTCGGAACCGCTGTTTGATATATTTTATGTTGCTGAAAATGAATTTCTTTTTCGTGTGTTTTTAAAGCATAATGTTTAGTTTGGACATTTAACGACTGACGGGATTATTCGTGGCATCCACAGCACAAGCTCGTTAAAATTCTACACGGACGAACTAACAATATCGTTTACACAGTAGCATCAGGAAAAGCAACATGGTCGCAGCAAAATAAACACATCGTAAAGGTCACTGGCATATATAGTTTGTCTTTAGCAGTGCAAAGTTTAGTATATTTACATTTCCATGGCGTTATTCCACCGATTCTTTTTTTTCTGGGACTGTATCTATAGTGTTAAACAAGGATACAGAAGAATTGAGATACAGAAGGATACAAGGATACAGGGATACAAGGATACAAGGATACAAGTATTGAGATACAGAAGGATACAAGGATACAGAAGAATTGAGTTGCATCTGAAAGTACAGAATTAGCTATTTAAATGATGGAATAAAAGATCTAAACAAATATTATATAATAAAGAAAATAAAGTCGATTTTAATCATATTTCAGAAAACATTCCAAAACAAGATGTTGACGCTCTAATGCAATATTACAGATTCTATAATAAAAATCTTTTTTTGGGGAGTATCAAAAAATGTTACAAATACTACACAAAATACTTCCAGTAATATTATATCTGCCGCTGCTAATGACCAGCTCTGGTATAATTTCAAGTGGCGCCTTATTAAGTCCGTTATTGTTAATATCTGGCGTCGGCATTTCTCTTGCAGCAGCGTGTAAAAAAGTTGAGCCTCGACTCGCGACTAAAAGAAATGCTTGAAAAAAGCAAGTATTACTTATAAAAAAATTACTTGATCTGTATCGATCTTATTTGTGTGATATAAAAAAAGATATGGATGATTTAATACGCAAGTTCCACATTATTGAGAGTATGTGAAAAGATATTCTGCAATGAGAATTAGCAAATATAAAAAAGATTATAAAAAAGTAGGTGTATAATTTTCTGTGGCTTTATCAAATAATATATTGAACGTGTTTTCAATAAATATCATTACATCATCTTCCCAACCCGCAATTCTCATATCATTTTCAGTCGTGAATAGCCACAGTGACCCGTATTTCGGCGATATATGATAACCTACTTTTTTAATGCAATCGCTTATTATACAAGGTTTCATACAGGTATATGTCTGATTGAGTATGACAATATATATATATATATATATATATATATATATATATATATATATATATATATATATATATATATATATATATATATATATATATATATATATATAATTTGTTTAATATAACATTTTGACTAATAAGTACACAGTAGTAGAGATAGTTAATCATCCTATCTCGGAGACACCACTGTCCCGACAAAACATATTTTTATCAGAAAATGTGTTGTCATGTAAAAGTCGTTTTGAGCTAACAACGGCTGCTGACAAAACTGTTAACATAGAATTTTTGGGGGGTTGCAGGGGGTCTCTGAGAGCGGATCATCAACTACCTATACTTCTATGGCTACCTTTTCACTTAAGACCGCTCCGGTGGTTATGTAGTTAGAGCGTCCGCCTCAAATGCAGGACGTTTCGAGTTCGAACACCGACCGAGTCATACCAAAGACTTATAAAAATGGTACTTAACAGCTGCCACGCTAGGCGCTTAGCATTAAGATTTTAGTGCCTGTAAAGGTCAGCCTGGTGTCAGGATAATGTGACTGGGTTGGACATCATGCTTTATGTCTGCGAAATGATGCCCCAGTACTAGGCATCACTATAGACTACCACACTGCAGATATCGTACGATATGACTAAAAAATTGTTAAAGATACATTAAAAATCCAAATCACACACACACTTTTCACTTATTTAATTCCGAATAAGACGTAAGTGGATTCTCTTTTGTAAACTCTTGACATCGACTTTTAAACCATGGACAAAACTCGATTAGTAACAGTACTTTTCTCATGTATTTCTTATGAGACAAGTCCAACTGCAAATTACACAGACCCAGATAAGCTGTTACATAATGCGCGTGCATATCTGGGTATGTGCACTTTGTTAAGAGTTATCAGTAAAATAAATAATATATGCCCTGATTTGCAGGCGTATTATGCTACGGCAGATCAGGATCATTGATGTTTGCAGCCGGGGTTGACTTATAAGAAAGTATTTATGGCGCCATACAAATAGATTCCCCAAAGACAAATGCTCAGCCACTATCAATGCTATAAGAATACATACACATTCCCAAGAAAGACAGTGTCAATAGCTTGGTAACAAACAAACATTGTTACTAGGTTGAACTCCATTATAATAAAAACAAACAAGTGTGGCAGTTTTACATTGAAAAAAAAGATAAACCAAACGGAGTTATAGTTTTTAAACGCAGGTATCCTATAAAATATATCGGAATGTGAAGAAAAGAGTATTTCTTTGAGGATTCTATCTCTTTGTTACTATCAAATTAATTTACACTGTCCCAGAATGACACTTTGGGCTGGAATGTAGTCGATAAATTGTTTATAAGAAAGACAAACATAAAGAAACTAATATATTGTTAGCATTGCCTTCATTCATAATCTGTATAATTGCTATGTCATCATTAGGTTGTCTGGTACATGGATTGGTATTATTGTGGTTGACCGTAAGCTCTTGCTAATTTTACATAAATAGCGCTTGACCGCTTCTTGAACTTTTGCATTATCTTCACCATGATAAAGTTTGTTCAACAATACGCTTCATGACAGCAACAATAAAATGTGGATGGCCCTTATAATCAACAGCTGCAATAAATGAATTATGAGAGAAATTATACGGAAGTACCCTTTCGAGCCGTGCGATTCAATGCGTGTGCAAATAACAAGTGTATACTGATTTGATCTCGAGATACCTAATGTTCACTATTGGCTGCTGAATAGGTTTAAAGGACAGTGATATACGTTTACTGATTATTTGCATCAATAACAAAAAGTACAGAGAAAATCACTGTGTTGGCTTGTGTGTTTTTTTTTTTTTTATAAAAAAAGCACATTCGTAGCCTAGCTGTGGAAACACACATACATATCGATCTGGTATTCTGAAGTTTTAACTGCTATTAGAACAGATATTTATAGAAGTCATGTCAGATCAAGGCGGAAACACACGTATGGATTTATAGAAGTCATGTCAGATCAAGGCGGAAACACACGTATGGATTTATAGAAGTCATGTCAGATCAAGGTGGAAACACACGCATGGTTTGTTTTCAAAATAAATTATGCATGTTGTAAGTTCAACTTAAATCCGACTTGTTTTTCAAATCTTTATTGCTCTACTGATTATTCAAGATTAAGCATTGTGATTTTGACCTTGACAAGGAGGTCGCGATGTCTGTCTAAAAGCGATTACAAGAGGGAGTCCGGGTACATAACTTATAGAAAATCCATCATATAAACTTTTACAAATGTATGCTACACATCATAACATGTTATTAAAAAAATTTAAAATCGGGTCATCCAGGGGTAGAGCATTCGGACGGGTAGTGTTTGCCAAACGTTCGTGCTAAACGTGCGGAAAAGCTGCTAGAAGCCTATGCGTCAAACATTTGATATCGCTCCTTATCAATTATTATTACTTCAATGTATTTTAATGCAAATGATCAGCGCGGGGAGGCAAATGGAGATTTTTGGTAAGAAATGGTTACGTAGAACCAAGCATAAATTTGCTAGCCTTGTTTTAAGATTAGCAATGAATGCTGACTGTTCAAAGTAGAAAGATTACTAGATATAGGAAGCTTCGAGTGTTGATATAGATACTTTTGTCCGTTTATCTAGTTAAGTATACAACTAAGTTGTTTTTACGCCATTAATAATTCATCATGAATATGAAAAATATTTATTAAATACATTTAAATACTTTCAATAAGGAGTGTAAATCAGGCGACAAATATGTAGTCAGTAGGAATGAACAATTTCAATATTTAAGATCAGCTTACATCACATATTTACGCACGTCGTCGTAACCTGTTTTTATTAATAAAAGGTATCTACGATCGTTTATGTCTATTGACCGTCATATATTAAAACTAAATAGCATAATCATCTAATCAAGTGCTGTTTTGTACCGATTTCTGTAATTTATTGTAAATTTGTGCCGTATCCAAAGTGTCAGTGAACTTTTTACTGTAAAAAAGCGGAAGGGTGGATATCTTCATCTCAAGTTACACATTCGTTTCTAGTGAATAGAAATTTGAGACAATAATGACCTTGTAAAAAAGATGTTTACAAAATCTCATTTGAACACAAATTGATTATTGACTTGCTCTTAAAACCATGTAAAATTTAATGCGCACTGGAATTACATTAAGACGAAGGAAGAAAAGAAGAAATAAAAC
>JAEAOA010001748.1:2442500-2622500 GCA_016746295.1 Potamilus streckersoni | reverse complement strand
TAGCATCATAACTATATTTATTTAAATTTAGAATGCACCAGTTCAAATATTTCGCGTAGAAAAGATTCGACAAAGCTGGTAACAATCTCAAATGTCAGGACAAAACTTACAAAAAATATAATTATGTCCGCTGAGGTCCATTTATTTTGCGCTTAATTGTGTTCTCCTTTGGAGTTGGTACAAATGTGAAAAGCGGACTAAGAGACATGAAGAACTAATTCGTTGAAACGAAACATTATTCGTCATTTTTGAAAAACATCCCACTTAAATAATACACTGTTTTCTTAAGACATATATTAATTTCCAAATAAATAATTCAATCAACTTCTACAGAACAAAATTGTGATTTAAGAAAAGCACGTTTCCAGAGAAAAAAAAACAGTATTGTACAATAATAAGATTGTATTTCCCCATATTGAAAA
Source organism: Potamilus streckersoni (assembly GCA_016746295.1). Classification (NCBI taxonomy): domain Eukaryota; kingdom Metazoa; phylum Mollusca; class Bivalvia; order Unionida; family Unionidae; genus Potamilus; species Potamilus streckersoni. The sequence continues at coordinate 2,622,078 of JAEAOA010001748.1, read as the reverse complement.
GACATTTAAAATAAAATATCACCTCATTATGAAAAACGAAGTAGTATTTTTGTAACAGAATACAAATTTTGTATATGTGAATAGTTTTTTTTTAAAGTAAGACATTATTTTTCTGTAAATCGAAAAACAATTATTTGAATCCAAATAACAGGAAAGAAACATACCGCTGAACATGAACAGGCTGTTGGAAAGTAATGTTTTCATCGACTAAATATCAGCCGCATTAGGTTTTTACAAGAGCTCTCTCTTTCTCAAACCATCATATATATATCAACATAATGACGTGGTCCCGTATCTGTACTTAATGATATACACAACCATTATTTGAATGTTTATTGACTTTGATAATTAAGTGTGAGCATGGAAATCTTTATGCAAAAAAGGATTACTTGATGAACTCTTATCCATTTAATTTATACATTCTATTAAAATCTAAGAGTTCTCAGAATATTCTATTAATTTTTTTTTTATAAAACATCATTTTCAAATCGAAAATTACTTTTGTATCTTTCATAGCTTGTTCATGATTTTTTAAAACAGTTTTAAGGCATTATTTATATTAATATCAATTTCACGTCAAGCATTAGCTGCATTGACTAACATTGTTTTTCATAATTATTACTGATTCCCCGAGTGACCTAGTGGTCTAAAGCGCTGTTCGTTACGGATCAATGCCATCTCACCTCTGTCTGCGTGTGTTCGAGTCCAGGATTCGGCGAATGTGGATATGTGAGAAGGCTTGCCCGTAGCTTCTCGTGGGTCGGTGGTTCTTTCCGATGATTTCCCGGTTTCTTCCTCCACCAATAATACTGGCCGCCATGAATAGCCTATCGTGTGCTGAAAAATGTCGTTAAGCCCAAAAACAAAACAACATTATTATTACTTATTTCAATGCATACTGATCTGAAAACCGTCTCTGTAGCAATTTTGAAAAAGGAGGTAAGTTTTATAATGAGCGAAACAATTTAATGCCGCGAAGAAATTTAAAGCTCGCTGTGAATTTCGAATACGTCTCAAGAGAAAAAATCATTTAATGTTACTGGAGTTCTGCATCCAAAATTATGCATTAAATTCCAGAAGTGGCATTTTGACTTTTTGACATTTGTGATGACAAATAGTAGAATACATATTATGTTTTTCAGGCAGCAATTTGCATCACACTGAATCAAAATCCTAAACCTTGAGGATATAATTTTTTTTATATCTTTTCTGATTCTGCTAGGTAAAGATTGTTTATCGCTGTGTATATAGCTTAAATATAGTTCTTCCTCATAACTATTTTAAATTTTTTGTAGCATTTAGATTGAACTCCATTGTAATCAAGTATAATGTATTTGAAAAATTTGTATGCATATTGGTTTAACTTTTATATCAAGATAATAATGGTGTAGAAGTATGGCCTTGCATAGATGTATCTACAAACAGCAGCATAAAAGTGTTCATAGCTTATTGATGACATAAGTCCAGTACTGTTCGTTGTTCAGTTCAATATTTATATTAGGAAAGAAGGTATTAATAGTTCGCAAAAAACTTGTAACGCGGGTACAAAACGTAACTCTTCTAACGCGGGTACAATACGTACCTAAAGATGTAAAATCAGCAAGTATATGATAATAACATACCGAGGGATTGCTGCATCTTGCTTATCTCTTACATGCTATGCTTGTGCATGCGATTTTATTTTACTTTTAGCTACTCTTTTAAATGATATATGTATAGGTGGCATTCAAATACCAATATTAATTCGTCTTAGACCATCATTATATCAAGCTTTTCAACGACCAAGATAATGATAAATAAAATAACATGCACTCAATTCAATGATTCATGAAACCTAAGTACAACAGAAAGGAAATTATTCTTTTTGTAATAAGGTTAGTTTGCTACCTTTAACTGGCTGCCGATTCATTTAAAAAAAAGTTTAAGGCAATAGATAAAGAATATGTTATCTCAATACACGTTATTTAAAGCTCGTGATTTTATTTTATTGCCACCGTCATTCTTGTCATTGAGATATAATTCTTTATTCACTCGCAATTTACAAAAGTGATTATTAAAAGATAAAATTTTGAAATGATCACACTCCTATCAAATACATGGTAGCAAATTTTAATCCATTCTTGATTCATTTTAAATTCATATGAAAAGCAATCAGCATTAAGGGCACTTAGTACAGAGCTGAACTATCTCTGATGCTAGCAGAGACAGATTATGTTCGAGAAAAGGATTAAAATTAAATAAAAAAATGTTTTTGTTACAAAAATATTTTGTCTATACAGCTACATACTGCATGACTACCTACCTACCTACCTACATGCCTGCCTGACTGCCTACCTAGCTACCTATCTACCTACCTACCTACCTACCTACCTGCATGCATGCATACATACATACATACATACATACATACATACATACATACATACATACATACATACATACATACATACATACATACATACATACATACATACATACATACATACATACATACATACATACATACATACATACATACATACATACATACATACATACATACATACATACATACATACATACATACATACATACATACATACATACATACATACATACATACATACATACATACATACATACATACACACACACACACACACACACATACATACATACATACATACATACATACATACATACATACATACATACATACATACATACATACATACATACATACATACATACATACATACATACATACATACATACATACATACATACATACATACATACATACATACATACTTAGGTTGTATGTATTTCTCATTATTCTTTTACCATGTGAGATATTTTGTATGTTCCCGGCAAGAACAATTTTTTTTAGATGCACTGATTCCACAACTATTTCGACCAATTGAACATGAAGCTAGTTGGATAGTGGAGTTTAGACAAAGGCCAATTGAATGCCTTTATTAAAATATTTTGATGAACATCATTGGAATTTCTAATGTCCACCAATTTAGTCTCTGATAAGTGTGAAATTCAAATGTAAACTTTTGGACATATGTACATCCTTATCCAATAACCGAATATTTTGAATACTTTGAATACTGGAGATTCGAGTGTCAACACATGTCAAATATACGGATATTCGACATACGAAAGTCTAAAATAACATTAATTTGATCTTGGAGATTCCAACATGTAATGACCAAATTCCAAGAATCTGCTCTGTAGCCATGATAAAAATATTTTTCTAATGTGGGTTAGACAGAATTGTAGTCTGTGAGTTTACAGCATGTCTTTTAGATTGAGAGACTTTAAACTTTTTCGAACTGATCAACATCATTTTAACATTAGTCGATTGTCACTAGTCTTATTTCAGCATATGAAACACTTTGTAAGTACAAACTGAAGTACGTAACAAGTAGATTTCATTATACCTAACTCAAATTCAGATATGATCGTAATGCCTAAAGAAACATGTTATCTACGTCATCTTTGTAGCTACGTGACAGCCCACATTTGTAAACGGATTGAACATTGTAAACGCTTCAAAACTAGGATCTTTGTAAGGTAGCTGTAACTCTCACAGTAGTTGATAGGATATCGTGACATTATCAATAATAATAATAATAATAATAATAATAATAATAATGATAATAATAATAATAATAATAATAATAATAATAATAATAATAATAATAATAATAATAATAATAATAATAATAATAATAATAATAATAATATCAGTAATAAATATTTGATAATTGTTTTAGCTGCTTTTATACAAATTAATAAACAAATGCACCGGATATAGAATTCCTTGCTTGGGGGAAATATGAAAAGTGGAAAAAGCTGGATATTTATCCCATCAAAAAGATATCTGAAAAATTACATTCCTTTATTGCATTGGACCTTAGAGTATTAGTTTTGCTTCCTTACGACATATACAAATATTTTTATTCAAAGGTAAGATTTTTAATAGAGGCACAATGTTGTTGAAGTTATGTAAAATTCAGTGCAATGCAATTAAATTTTAAATTTAAAAGTTTTAATTTCCCTATGCATAGATTCCGTTGCAGAAGAACTTGGACCAAAATTCCGAAAACCACGTCCCATCCTATCACTAGGGAATGCTGGAGAAAATTGTCTGCTGGTGAAATTAATTCAGTGGTAGAAGCCATTCAAAATAGAATATTTCTTTTTTACATAATCTGCTGAAGACACTTAACAAATTTTTTCTTAAAATTTTACTTAGGTGAACAATGATATGACACTCGTAAAATGTCAGCAGGAATACTTCAGATTTAAAACATGGACAACAATATGATGTTGGGGGTGATGGTGTATTTTGTTATTGAATGGGTAACATTGCTGGCTACAACAACTTGAAAAAGGCATCCGACAGCTGCAAACCAGGACTGAACTCTGCAATAAATATTGACATGGTAAATATTTTTTTTCTACCAGCAGATAGAAAGTCCTCAACAGTTCATCGAGGGATCGACATCGAAATCAAGGAAGGGAACATTCGTAGGACTTATGGACACAAAAAGGACACAACCACCACTACCACCACCACAACCACCACCACCAACAACAACAAAAATGGCAAAAGTATTACAATCACAACTGCCCACGATTTGTCTATTACAAATCATTATAGAAACAAACACTAATTGATATTAATGATGATGGTCCCATAAGTTATCTGAACTTAATTATGAAATACGTTATTAATATGTTTGCCTTTTTAATTATGCATAAATTTTGTGATAACAACTTGTAAGCAAAATCTAGTTTGTCTTTGAGCTAGATCTTCAACTTTGTCTCGTAAAGTTTAAGTCGAGTTTCAGCAAATTGGTAATAACGACCATATAAGTTTATATTTTTGCAAAGAAACATTAAAATATTAAAAATACTAGATCTGATGAGTATTTGTTACTTGAAGTATATGATGTTGCAATTAAAAGTCTATTACTTTGAGATTTCATGTAAAGAAATGAAATTTAGAAGAGGTGGGTGGTGTGTTTTTGCTTATCATTTCCTTTGTCTTCTACGTGTCTTTCAAACTGCTGTATACAAAATACGCTTTATTTAATTGTAGGAAATATGTGCATCTGAGCATGCGTGGATAATCAGCTAGAAGAAGTCGGAGCGCGTCTTCATTTATTTCCAGGCTAACATTTTAGACATGAAATTATACCAATCTTTAAAAACTATAGAAAGGAATCTTGGAGAATAACTTTTTATTCTGGTTTCTGAAACGTACATACGATCAACAGTGTATCAGATCTATTATACTGCATGCTTAAATAAAGTGGATGTCGACAGTATGGCTATGTATGTGGTGTGCAAAACAGTAAGGAAGACAAAGCCATCCAAAGATATATATATATATATATATATATATATATATATATATATATATATATATATATATATATATATATATATATATATATATATATATATATATATATATATATATATATATATATATATATATCGACCCACGAGAATCTTATTGCAATCTTTCTCTCTTATCCACCTTCGCCGAATCTTAGACTTGGCAGTTTTACCTGTTTGTCTAGTTCGCTCATTACCAGTGCGGCTAGATAGCCCGCAGTACATAATAATTTTCCTTGATGGTATGAGAACATCATGTTTCTATAATGTCTGGGATACTAACGTGTTGTCATTTGTAAGATTCTGCAATGTCTCTCATTATGGAAATGGAATTGGTCTCTTAGAGGTTTTAACGTATTAAAACCGCCACAATAGAGCTCTGTCCAGCATGAACACGGTGTTGTCAGCAGTGATGCATAGTTATTCTTTTCTCTAAAATTTGACCCTATTTTCTTCTGCCCATTTCTAAACTTTTATGCTCATCTGCAGTTGATGTTCAATAGTATTCGTACTCTTTCATACTCTTTGATCTACAGCAGATCAAAATCTTAAAATCTTATACATATATACACATATATATACATACATATATACATATATATATATATATATATATATATATATATATATATATGTATATATGTATGTATATATATGTGTATATATGTATGTATGTGTTTATATGTATATATATGTGTATATATATATATATGTATATATAGATATATATATATATATATATATATATGTATATATATATATATATATATATCTATATATATATATATATGTATATATGTGTATACATATATATATATATATATATATATATATATATATATATATATATATACATTTATGTGTGTGTGTAAAAGATATTTAGTTTGCTATTCAAACACCTCTTAGAAATAAATGCTAAGAGGGATTTACAAAGCATGGTAGTTTAATTTAAAAGATTAATTTTATGTTAGATCAAGCTTTCCTTCATTAGTCGCGATGAATAAAGTTTAATCCAGTTTGCATGCAATAAACAGAGACTTTTGAGTGAAAATCAGTTTCAGATTTAAATTTATTACCTTTAGGTTGACATTTGGTGGCATTTCATTATACAAAGGATCTCTGCCTAGCTCTGATATCAGTAGTAGTTTTTATGGAAAGCAGCAGGTACCCGGCGGTGATCAAAATCTTTTCCTATATTTTTATATAGGAAACAATTAGCGGCTCCAACAACAATTAATGACTCTTATAATGACGGGAAAAAGTAGGAGGAGGGGAAAGAAGTAAAAAATAGGGTTGAAATGGATGAAAAGAGGAGAAATAGAGGTGGAATTAGTAGCAGTAGTGGAAGCAGAAACAATTGTAGTAGTAGCTGTTGTTGGAGTAGCAGTAGTGGCAGTAGTAGCTGTTGTGTAAGTAGCAACATTAGAAGCAGAGTTTGAGGTAACAGGTGCTGGTGTGGTGGTAATTGTGGTAGTTTTAAGCATACCGCTGTTTTTAAAATCTTCAAGCATTCTGTAAAAAAAATTCACTATATCAGTTTTAAGATTAGGAAATTCAAATTCAAGACGAGAAGTGTTTATAGAGTAATTGTAGCTGTTTGACCATCAGATAAAGCATTTGTATCGGCTGTATCGGCAGTATCTGTACTCCGTGACATGTACTTGCAATATGCATAGAACCGGATTTTGTGGTAATATTGATTTTAGCTAACGTTAAGATTTGAACTAACAGGTACATAGGACACAATAGATGACAGTGTACTGACAATAGTTTGTTATATGATTAATTCTAAATAAATAGCTCGCGTTATGTATAAGTAAAGCGCGCGCTTATATGTGTGTGTGCGTGTGTGTGTGTGTGTGATTTGAGTGTGTGTGCGAAATAACTAGGTGACAGAGTGCATATTTACCGATTTTATACAATGATATTAAACCCAAACCTTTGCCTGAAGTCAAAATACCATATTAAACCATAATAAAATACGTCGATCTATCACGCAGAAAAAAGACGGAGAATATGACAAAATAGAACTTTCTTGCACTCAATAACCCTTGAAGTCAATCAAAGCAACAAGGAATCCTTGCATAAATCGGATTGCTAATATCTTTAAACTCAAATAATAACGATAATAATAATAATAATAATAATAATAATAATAATAATAATAATAATAATAATAATAATAATAATAATAAATAGGTTTGGTGTTTTATTTTACAAGTGTTGAATGATTTATTGAGTTATAAAGTACTAAACCGTATTGTAATTGACAATTCGTACCACGTCTCCTGTTTGAAACCATTACAATCCGCGTGGAGTTCCACCTGAAGTGTAACTCAAATAGAAGTACAATTTGTTTTCCATCGGAAGTAACTCATTATACATACGTGGTGTATTCAACTACATTCAAGGACCTAGGTGTTGCTTATAATATTATTTCAGCATTGAAAATGATGCGATAAACAAGGCCTGGGTTCTGTTGTTTGACAAGATATCTCTATTTTTATATATTTTCACTATTTGCTTAGAATTAATAAAAAGAGTAGAGTTATCAACTGGTCATATAGTGCACTATTTTGGCCTATTCAAACACACGCACTTCTTTCATCGACGGTAATTACAGAACATAGTTTCCGCTTCTGAAAATGCGAATAAAATCACTATTCAATAGAGCAACTTAGGCAAAATAAGTGTGTGCACCTTCTTCAAGATATTTTGAGATACTTATCTAAATATATGATACAAATTCTACCAATTTAAGCCAATAAAAGTTAGATCCAACATTTTGAAAGTAAAGCATTCTTTTGTACTGAAGATCAGTTGAATTTGGGGTACCTGTTGTGCATCATACATATAACACAGTCGGTATAATTTCATAATTTATAAACAGGTACTTATTATACATATAGTAGGCATTTTATATACAGATGAGTATTAAATAATCCAAACTTCAAAGGCTTGAATTCAGATAGAGTTTCTGTTCCCCACACATTTTGTAAGTCAAAATCATATCGCACTGTATTAGTACTAAAACGTTCGTGGTATTGAGGATTAATCTTCGTTATATATGCAAAGAATAAATTGCACATGTGATTTATAAACCCCATCACTAACTATAGTCGTTGGAGGGAAGCCTTTTCCTGTGTATCTGAGTGAAAGGTAATTATGCAAAACACGGATCGACATTGGAAAATTGCTTGAACAACTTAATTTTGATTGGATGCTGTGGCATGCCATCGCATCCAATAAAATTCACATACCCGAAGCTGTGAAGTATGTGCTCGATATGCCAAGGTGTAGATAGGCTTATCGGAACCTTTGCTAGCGAAGATGATTCGTGTATGGCCCAGCAACATCTGCATGTGCTAACATTAAACATTATCCCTCTTCAAATGGTCTAAGGAAAGCAGTTCTTGGCATTGTTACAAGTTCTTAATTATAAATATAGACACAGTTAATATTTTGTGTTAATAGTGACCACAGTCGTAATACTACAATGTGTTCAACGTCGGTATTGCTCAGAAAACAGAGAAATGTCTTAACATAACCATCAATATTGTCTACATTAAATTATTACGTATACGTCAGTTAGACACTCATGGCGTGAGGTCTTATAACAGTAGAATATGATGTCCCATAACATTAAAATATGACGTCCCATAACAGTAGAATATGACGTCCCATAACACTAGAATATGATGTTTCAAAACATTAGAATATGACGTCCCATAACAGTAGAATATGACGTCCCATAACATTAGAATATGACGTCCCATAACAGTAGAATATGACGTCCCATAACACTAGAATATGATGTTTCAAAACATTAGAATATGGCGTCCCATAACAGTAGAATATGACGTCCCATAACATTAGAATATGATGTCCCATAACATTAGAATATGAAGTCCATTAGAGTGGAATACATGATTTCCATAAAATTAGAATATAGTATCCCATAATAGTAACATATAATACTAACAAAAGTAGAATATATCCAAAACATTAGAATATGACGACCCATAACATTAGAATATGACGTCCCATAACAGCAAAATATGATGTCCCATAACACTAGAATATGACGTTCCATAACAGTAGAATATGATGTCCCATAATATTTGAATATGACATACCATTCAAGTAGAATATGATTACCCATAACAGTAGAATATGACGTCCCATAAAATTAGAATATGATGTCACATAATATTAGAATATGACGTTCCATAACAATAGAATATGATGTCCCATAACAGTAGAATACGATGTTCCATAGCATTATAATATGACGTCCCACAACAGTAGAATATGACGTCCTATAACATTAGAATATGATGTCACATAGCAATAAAATATGACGTCCCATAACAGTAGAATATGACATCCCATAACAGTAGAATATGATATCCCATAATATTAGAATATGACGTCCCAAAACAGTAGAATATGATGTTCCATAGCATTATAATATGACGTCCCATAACAGTAGAACATGATGTCCCATAGCATTAGAATAGTACGTCCCATAACAGTAGAATATGACGTCCCATAACAGTAGAATATGATGTCCCATAGTATTAGAATATGACGTTCCATAACAGTAGAATATAATGTCCCATAATATTAGAATATGACGTCCCATAACAGTAGAACATGATGTCCCATAGCATTAGAATAGTACGTCCCATAACAGTAGAATATGACGTCCCATAACAGTAGAATATGATGTCCCATAGTATTAGAATATGACGTCCCATAGCAGTAAAATATGATGTCCCATAGCAGTTGAATATGATGTCCCATATCATTAGAATATGACGTCCCATAACATTAGAATATGACGTCACATAACAAAAGAATATGATGTCCCATAAGAGTAGATTAAAATATTCTTAATAGAGGTGTAATTCCACAACAGTAGAATATGATGTCCCATAACAATAGAGTAAGTCCACAACATTAGAATATGATGTCCCATAGCAGTAGAGTAAGTCCACAACAGTAGAATATGATGTCCCATAACAATAGAGTAAGTCCACAACATTAGAATATGATGTCCCATAGCAGTAGAGTAAGTCCACAACAGTAGAATATGATGTCCCATAGCAGTAGGGTAAGTCCACAACATTAGAATATGATGTCCCATAGCAGTAGAGTAAGTCCACAACATTAGAATATGATGTCCCATAGCAGTTAACAACGAGATTATGAGGAAGAATATCAAGGAGATTGAAAAAGTTAAAGTGATGTGAGGTTGACTGTTCAAATTAATGGCTGTAACATAAATAATGCGAACAGAAAACATACTCTTTTTATATCCTTATTGCCCGCCAAAGTAATATTATCTGTTTTGCTTCAACAGGAAACAGAAAACAAATACGATCATGAAAACATCACAGAAGTCTCTACCTTTCTCAAAGTTATGTGAGCTATGAAATGTATTTTTACATTTAGCCTTTGGAGTTGTTCAAGATTAGACAGCGGGCACGTTTTTAATTAAAATAATTCATATTGTGATTCATTTAAATAGAGGTGATCCATAAAAAAAATGAACATCGTTGTTCTCTTTGGCAATATTCTGAAAAAAATTTCGCCATATTCGTAATTTGTGTTTACAACTGAAGGCATTGGTCGTTTTTAACTCGTAAAGTTATTATAACAGCATTTACATTGCGCCACACGTTGAAATTACAAAGAGAAGTACCGTATATATTAGCTTATAAGAATAACCCAACTGAAACGGCATAAATCCAGATTAATGGTAGGAAAAGACGATCTGGTTTATGCTGATTGTAAGGGATAATAAGTGGAACGAACAACACAGACCCTAATTTGCAGGTGCATTATGCTATTCCAAATCAAGAACTTTTGTTGTTTCCAGTATTTCTCGACTTATAAGCGAGTACATACGTGAAGAGTTTGTGCATCCTTTAAGTAGTTAACTTAAAGTGGATTTCTAAGCCAAATCCCCATGTACCCCCATTAGGCCCCACCCATGTTAGTCTAAACAAAATATGAAAACAACTTTAGTTGAGGCAACAATGTTGATTTCATTATTGATTACCTGTCAAGGACTCATCTTTGAATTATTATCGTCGTCATACAAATCAGGGTTGGTTTAGAAATCCTAATTAATGCGGTTTTCTTGCTTGACATAGCTAGAGATTTATATTTATATTTTACACATAATTAATGTACCTAGCATTCACATAAAATTCCAATCCGCTATTAATAACTCGATGGGATTTACAGGTCACATGTCTGTCTGCTAAAACGAATTGTGCTATTAATAAATTGCTGGATTTTACAAACAATTCGATAGTTTACACAGACACCGCCAATATATTTTTGACATTCACGCAAAATTTTTATGAAATGTATAGAAATTTACTTTAATAACTAATCTAAAAATCCACCTTGCTAAAATCAACACTATCAGACAATTTTTATCCTAACACAAATGTATTTATTCCATCAGAGCATTATCGTTCATTATTAAAATTACAAAGACCAGATTTTATAATGACACCAGTATCAATTTTGTGACATATTCATCGTATTGCCATAATCTAAACATAACTAGACAATTCGTCTAACGCAGCTTATAATTCTAGAATCCTATCACCTTACATACCACATTTCTTTTAATTCTTTAGCTTGTTCCTTAGCATGATTAACATCTCATTTTAGACAGTACATTTCACTACCCAATCAGATGATCTCTACGATACTAACCAAAAATGGACGTATTATTAGATTTTCTTATTACTTTTTTTATTATCCTCACAGTGAAGTCTGTTGTTTGTTATAATAATGTAAAAGATAAAATATTTATGTTTTTGTAAAATTCTTGATAATTATAATCAGACTTTATCTTGTACATGAGCTAGATAGTGTCAGTAAATAACAATTTTGCATCTTGCCGAAGATGCTGTTGTTCAAATACTAGAAAGAGTTCTTTTCCGAATTCTGATTTGGAAGCTGCTCGCAGTGCTGTGTTTTTTTCTATATAACTATTCATTTACTGTGATTGATTGAAATTTAGCACACGATGAACTTTTCTTTGATTTAGCCCATGATCAACTGCTTGTTTTACAATTTTATAACGACAGACGTATCTCCGTTTGTCAAGAAGAGTAGGAACTAGTTTTCGAACAAGATTTGCCACTAATGGTGGCACTAGACTAATAATTTTTCTGTTCATCGTATTCTACATTCTATAAAAGTTGAAAATATCAGGGTCTAATAATAGTTCTAATTTCATTTTACTGTGCTTGAATAATACAACCTAACTTAGTCCGGGTGCCGAATAATACCAGCTGGGTCAAGTACATAGTTATTAGCGCTGACATCTCTGAAATTTTCAAATAGATCTGCGAGCAACAGTTATCTGCGATAAAATACAAGTAATGATAATCACCGAGGTTTTAACAGCAGAATTAATCATATCTCGATCGAACATAGGCATAATTATTATCACTAACACTTTCAAGATTTAACCTAGAATAAAACTTATCTTTGTCAGGTAGAATAAAATTTATCTTTATCAGGTAGACACGTTTCATCAAATTTATCCCAATACTTGGTTAGTGTTACCTTCTCTAACACGTACACTTAAATAACCAAATTTATAATGCTTTTAATAACCTTCTTTGTTTCAATATATTTTATCATACCTTTATCGGAGGTTTCGTATAGATTCTATAATTGATGTTGTTGAAACTCGTCTTGCAGTGACAAGTTGATGATATTATGGTCATTAACACTGTCTTTGATATCGTATGCTCTCATTCGGTCTAGAATTCTTAGAACTGACAATGCTGACAGTCATGTTAGACATCTCAAATTTGATCAAGAAATATATTTATTCCCTGTCATTGAGGATAAATATGCCGATGAGCCAGGTTTAGTACAAGAAGATGAACGAATTTTTGTAGCAAGAAAATCACGGCATAATGTAAAATATCATATCTATAAAAAGATTAAAAAATTTAATTGTCCTGTCTCTGAACATCAGATATTTTGGGAGTTATTAAGGCCGTTTATGAACCGTGGACATTTAGAAGATTTTGGCCGTCGAAAAAATATAAAATTTGTCACTTGTATTAAAAGTTCGCATTCCTATTGTATCTCGCAGTCAATGTTAAATTTTATATCAGTTTGCCAAAGTTAAATTTCATTTCGCAGTAAGAGTAAGAATAAACTATAAAAAAAATGTGGTACGTTTACTGGCAACTCAACAGAAAATGAAACTACACCACTACTGCTGCCATTGATTTAACAAATTATATAGAATCTGGAGATACAAAGACGGTTACATTAAGTATGTCAGGTCATCGAGATCGAAACCATTAGACAACTTACCCACCTACCAGCGCAGATAAATCACAGGCCATAAGGTTGGTCCAACTTAAGACGATTGAAAATAGTAAGTTGTCAACAACTGGTGGAATGATGACAGGTAATTTAAGCATGCCAGGTCAGAGTGTGTTAGATTTTGAGACAACACATCTACCTATAGACACAGATAAGTCATAGGCAGTACGTTTAGCCCAAGTTAGTGCATTCAGTAATGGTAAGTTATCAATAGCTGGTGAAAAGATGACAGTAAATATCAACATGGGTAAAAAATGTAAATTTTGAGACTGAATACCCCCAGCTAACATAAATAACTCACAAGCGTGGTCGATAATAATAAGTTGACACTAGCATCTGCTGGAACAATGGCTGGTAATATAGATATGGGCAGGAAATTAATATTTGATACAATACTCAGTTTGGTAACACAACGCAGACCAATAACGACTTGTAATAAAACTCGATGATACTATGATGGAAAATCTGGAAGTGAGATCGAAAAGAAAAACAAATGCAGCAATTTCATCAGCGGCATCAGATTTAACAAATAAAAATTACGTCAACGATATGATAGCAGGAAATATTACATCAAGAGTTTTCAAAATCCAGCGATACGATGACAGGTATGTTAAACATGGGCTCAAATAAAATAATAACGCCTTATAATTCAGTCACAGGATCTGATCTTGCAAATAAATTATATGTTGACAATGAAAATAGTACAGCATCAGCGAATACAAATACTTCTGCAGATGGAAGTTAGCTTAAAGTTTCGGAGGTACAGTTACAGGTGCTATCGATATAGTTGCCAATAATATAACGTCTGCGTAAATACTTGTTTCTACATCGGATCTTACCAATAAACAGTATATGGACAATGTTTACCAATCGCAAGCGACTCGTTGTAGCACAAAAATGAGCTAAAAAAGTTTCAGTAACATTTCGCATCTTGCATACATACTCACACACAAAGCACCATACAAACGCAGAGGTTGCAAATTAATTTACACATTATAGTATGAACATTGGCGTCACCTTACCACTTGTAATAAATCTTTAATGGTATTCTATCATTATAAAATCATCCGTTGCGCGCATCCTGTTTTATTTTTACCTCTGAATTCATAAGTTCGAGCATTCATTAATGAGAATTACTTCTCATATTTGAATGCATCATTGTGTTTTTCGTCACAAAACTAAAATATCTGATTAATACATAACAGCAGTTTTTCAATGACTATAAGCGGGGTATCACGTAATATCTATGACCCATATAGTTAAAACGGCAATGTTACTGGGTGCAAATTGAAGTCGTAGTCGTTCAGTTGGCAAAGTGTCAGACTCATAATCCAAGAGTCCCATCCCAACCCAACCCAGCCCGTGCAGGGTCGGCTGCCTAAATGTGCCTTTGGGAAAGGCACTTAGCTCTTATTTTATCGGCGTGGTTATGTGTGTGTACGTGTGTGTGTTATTCGCCTTCTGCATGGAAACACTGACACAGACAATGCCGATAATGTTCCGTTGATGATCAGATATCCTTCCACGGCAATATTGTACTATGCGTACTAAAGCAGTTCAGAATATAGTTTTTAGTGGCGGCGATTCCTACACGATATGAGTGAAAAGGCTGAGATTGTTCCATATTATATTAATTTGTTAGAAACAGCTTTACTGTGCCTGCAAGCTTTGTTAAAGGTTAAGAGTAAACCCATCAATGCTAAGCATACTAGCACATTGTACATTTATCTTGAGAGTATGTATGCCTTAATCAATCTCAAATGACTCTACTTCTGAAAAATCCTTTATGATTGACTAAAAGAGGAACTTCAATCTCAAAGCCAAACAAGGAAGCGAGAAATCAGTCAGCTTTACTTATCAGACGTATTTTCTATGGATCAGAAACCTGTATAAAGATGTTTCATTTTCCTAATGATTGGTTACAAATTTCTAAATGACATGAAATATTAAGTTGTTATTCTACTTCTAATCAGTTTACCAACGTGGGAAAATAAATTTGTTCAACTTTGAAAGAAAAGGATTAGTTGAAGTAAGCGTTTGGTTGACTCAGCTATTTGCCTTGACAACTTCTTCTAAGCGCTCTTATATTACTATTATGTTAGGACTAACGGCTGTCCTTGACATCACCATACACCTTTAATCAATAACGATATATTTCTTGACTGATAATTCCTATGGCAAAATCGCGACAGTGTTAATAATATCCGAACGAACGCATGTGAAAAATGAACACAGTTATTTTATTATTTCAAAAAGACTTTAGTTCATTCAAGATAAAAATTAAGAGAAATCATGGAACACATAAACGTTTTCCAAAGATTCCAGCTGGCGAACAAATGCTTAAATAATTGATAACTGTGAGCTTCAAGATTTGTTTTGTTATTGAGAGAGTTATTTGGCAATATGGATACCATTGTCGATGTTGCCTGACTCCTTATATATCGTCAGTGAAACAATAAGATCAATTTCAGATTTATTCTTTCATAGCAGTGACGTGAAGCGACAAATACATTTCAGAGCTAATCTGATGGAAAAACGCCTTATCAAACTGAGAAATGAAAACAAAAAATAAAACAGATCGTATATTCAAATGATTGTATAAAAAAGAACAAGCTTAAACCAAGTTTATCTTATTGGTGGTTAATATTTTAATTCTTTTTCAATACTAAATAAAATTTTTTATGCGTATAATACAAAAAGGACAACAAGGTAGTACATCCAGAAAAAGTATTACCGGTTGCATCTTAAATATGTAATATGCGTCGTGTAATCTTGTGTGAGGACAAAAACAAAGCAAAACTCTAATTCAGAGCCTTGTCATGATTCTACAAATAAGGCATCGCGTCATATCAGTACCCTTGAGGTTCAGAGAGTGGTCATGACTGTATCAATAGGGATGTGACGTCATATATTACACTTGAGGTTTAGAGTGTGGTCATGACTGTATCAATAGGGATGTGACGTCATATATTACACTTGAGGTTCAGAGCGTGGTCATGATTGTATCAATAGGGTTGTGACGTCATATCAGTATTCTGAATAAACTTTTGATATTAAAGTATAATCAATAGATGTGTACTTGATCAACTCTAATTTTCAACTACTGACCGATTTAATGGACATATGTATTTATAGCGAATATCCTATTAAGCTACAAATTTACATTATGTCAGAGTTTTGCGATACATAAAATGACTGTCATATCAATATCATCTCAAATATATTACCCCTAACAGTCAAAAGGGCAAAGGTATCGAGTACAGATTCCATTGTTAAAGCTCATAGACGTTAAGATATAATCAGCACGATATTTTCTGATTTGAAACAGATTTAATTTTGCGAGATAAACATCAACACTGGAATGATATAGAAAAAATGCTGGGTTTGCACATTATGCCGTCATCTACTGAATTAACTTTATAAAGTATTAAAGAGAACGTCACAATATGAACCGTCTTGGTTTCAGCTATAACCATTTCTAACCAACACCATTGTCTTCCCAATCCTGTAACACAACTCACTAGGTCGTTCAAACTTCAATATTCTTAACAATATTTCCATATTTTTTTAAATACAAAAATGTATAGTCTGAATTTATGTTGTGCAAAACTTATCACAAGTGATGACATATAACTTAAGAGACACACAAAAGATAACTGAGGCTAGATACATTTCTAAATTGATATGCTCCATTTTGATGCATAGCGCGAGACTGCAAGACTGCTATTTATTGTACTGTAGAAACAACTACCATGTTTAAATATTACATGTATCTCAAAGAAATAAGTTCAGATAAAGATTAAAGGTTACATCTTATATTACTCTTCAGTTTAGGGTACCAGAGTCAGGTACAGGAGTAGTTTTAATAATTAAATAAAAGTATAATTTGAATCAGTCTTTGACTTATTTGTCTTGCAATGTATGATAATTCTGGCCAAATTGGTGTCGACCACTAATGTTACTTTTCATAGCTGGTTCTCATCCTCGGAAAGATTCTATTTTCTTTTTCTTTTAAAAAAGTTAAAATAATTATTAAATAATTATTATTTTGGTTTCATGTTACCCAATTTAGAGATGAAGTTTTCGTTATATCTATGTAATCACGTATAAATATTTCAAGTTATGTGTTATTAAAAAGCATTTATCTGCAAAAAACACCAAAAAATGGCATTTATCAATTTTGAAACCTATCAATAAGACAATATCGTACAAATACAGAGATGATCAAATGACACATTAAGGCTCTTCAGTATATTTAAATCAGTCAAATTATTATTAAAAACTATTTTAAGACCTTCAAGAAAGAAAAAAAGAAGAAAATATGTGAG
The DNA here is from genome assembly GCA_016746295.1 of Potamilus streckersoni. Taxonomy (NCBI): domain Eukaryota; kingdom Metazoa; phylum Mollusca; class Bivalvia; order Unionida; family Unionidae; genus Potamilus; species Potamilus streckersoni. Next base: position 2,603,974 of record JAEAOA010001748.1, on the reverse strand, counting down.
TAAATAGTTTTATATTTATTTATACAGATATGAGGTCACAAATGAATGCTTAATTAATTCCCATTTGATTAGACGTTAATTATTTACGTTTTTGTAATGGTTTTATAGCTTATAATAACTATGAAAGAAAGTGATAAAAGCCAATTCTGTTCCATGTATATCATATGTGCAATATTATTATCTGCAATATGTGTATACATTTCAACGCGTTAGGGATGCAATCGCGCCTGAAACAAATTGGTAAAGATATTGTGTTGAATTTTTTCAAATAGAAGAATGACAACCTTATTACACATTTAACACAGTGTAAGAAAATATTCATGAAAATTCGGCAAGACGAAATAAGTCTATATGATACATTCTGCATCTATTGAACGAATTTCTTTTGTTTACATAATGCAAAAATACTATTTTTAAACAAGCAAACGAAGTAAACGTTTTCTATACGAACAATCAGCACAATAATAAAAATAGTGTATACACATAATTCTACTATCATTGGCTTCAAAATTGGCATGCTGCATAAACTTGTAAAACAGCATTATAGGTATAACGCCAGCAATTATGTACGTTTCCATCTATATCAGATAAAATTAGGCATTTATTATATATCAAAACATAATGCCGTACTATGTTTCATTTCATGATCTTATCAGGTCTGCTCAATGCATTATGACACATTTTGAATACAATACAATCGGCATCATCACAGACATCGAACCACAGACAATCAAAATGGTAATAAGTATATTTGCTATATCTAATGATAAAACGATAATGACAGTATATAATTATAGACGCTTTATACTTTTGGATAATATTTAATGTTAAAAATTCACTAATTAGTGTGCTTTAATCACAATGTACTTATCATTCAAGGATCTTCAACACTTCTATGTAAGAATGTTATATTGTATTCCTCCAGTATATGACCTTCACCGACAGCACTCCAAGGATTTTTTTTACCTAACGTCAACTACGAGTGGGTCAAAACAAAGGTTTGAAAGTTTAATCCTAGGTGTTAAACTGCTCTCAAGGTGGAATCTTTCCGGTGTTACCAGGTACATAATGTGACAAACAGGTTTATCTTACCCGTAATTGATATACTTTTAGAAGATTATTCTTAGTCCCCATATCCAAAATATTTAAAAAGGGATTTCACGTTTCAGTAATAATTAATAAAAATAAGACCTATTTACTTTTCTGCAAAAGTGAAAATTTCTTTCTTACAACTTTTTCAGATTCATTCTCAAACTTTGAGAGAGAGAGAGAGAGTATGTATGTATGTATGTATGTATGTATGTATGTATGTATGTATGTATGTATGTATGTATGTATGTATGTATGTATGTATGTATGTATGTATGTATGTATGTATGTATGTATGTATGTATGTATGTATGTATGTATGTATGTATGTATGTATGTATGTATGTATGTATGTATGTATGTATGTGCGTGCGTGCGTGCGTGCGTATGTATGTATGTATGTATGTATGTATGTATGTATGTATGTATGTATGTATGTATGTATGTATGTATGTATGTATGTATGTATGTATGTATGTATGTATGTATGTATGTATGTATGTATGTATGTATGTATGTATGTATGTATATATATGTATATATATATATGTATATATATATATATATATATGTATGTATATATATATGTATGTATGTATATATATATACACATATATACATATATATATATATATATATATATATATATATGTATATATATATATATATATATATATATATATATATATATATATTTCTCAATATGTATGTCATCACGAAAACTTCAGACTGCATGTAGTTTTATCATTTAGCATAGTATTTGCGAAATACTAATTGCTGATATTGTAAAATTTTGTCACTTATAGATGTGTCGTTTACCGTTATGGAACAAATGTCAGGTTATCACATAATATATAAAAGCTCTCGAAGTGGATTAAACTTTTTTACCTTTAGAAAAATTTTGAATTTAACAAAAGGAGAAGAAAGACATTTCACAGTAAAGCTATTGTCATTCTGTTTATTTAAATAGTGTATTGTTTGCTAATAAATACATTGTAAAACACGCTTAAACGATAGCTGATAGCATAATTCAATGGTAATTATGAACAATACAGTGAAATGCATAGAAATGAAAGCTATTAGAATGGGATAATGTACATAAAAGATCCGCCTAATACCTACGTAAAATTATCATTTTGAAGATATCCTTTTTCATTCTTTGTTATTGTCAAATAATAGCGAGCTAAAGTATTACAATCCTTAGGAGATGAAAAACATCTGAATATGTGTACAAAACTGTCTGTGTTAACGTTTGAATTGAAACAATGCACGTTTAGCTAAATTCATCTTATAATCTAGAGAAACTTTTGAAAAGTGTTCAAGACAAGGTAACATTGTGATAGATATAATAATATTGTTATGCCTACTGCACATGATGTCCACGTGACATTACATCAGACGATTAATCTACAATGACATTTTTGAATTGCAGAGTTTGTTTTGGGGGTGGGTGAGGGTGGCACCAGATATATGCGCCCGCCTCTTCCGCACTTAGTCAAAAAAAAAAAAGAAAAATATTTTGTGTGTTTGTGTATCCTCCTAAGGTGTGTTGCGTTTTTCTCTTTTTAAACAGAATTTCGAAAAAAATTTTACAAAACAAATTTTTATGAGGTATTTACTTTCCTAGTGTATCTAACGTGTTCTTCATCAAAACATATTTCAATCTCCTGATCGGAATCCTCTCCTTTTAATTTCCAGTGACCTTTGCTAAGGATCCATATGTCCTGTGTTTGTTATATGCATGTTTGCTATATTTTATGCTTGTTATAGATTTGTGTGTAAGGACAACGTTAAATCAAATTCTTGCCAGGTTTTCCTTAGTTTATATAAGTTTATATATATATATATATATATATATATATATATATATATATATATATATATATATATATATATATATATATATATATATATATATATATATATATATATATTAATTGAATGAAGCAATGTAGAAAAACAATGTTTAACCACATGGCTACATTTTTGTTTTTAATTTTTGATTCTGTATTAAACATTCACGTATGCTTGCTGATGTTCTCACATCCCTTACCAACATGGAGAGACATTTTCTTTCCTAGTCGAAGGCTAATCTTTGTCCGGCATCACTTGATTGTTATCCAGCATCACATGGCGTCATGCTAGCACTTTGATTTCCGCATCGTCCATCCCACTTTATGAAGTCACCATTATGAACCTGTCGTCGCATTGTCTGCTATTGTTTTACTGGTGTACTTTCAGAAGCCTTGATTTTACCTCATTTCCGACTTTTCCTGTTAACACTGAAGCTTTCGGTGTATGCCATGTAACATAAATCTGAGATGCATTCGCTCAAGCTCAAACACTTGTCAGTGGATGCTTTGTTCTGTTAATGTTTTAACTTTATCAGCGTGGTTCTATTGTATTTTAAACCCAAGAAAATTTTAACATTTTAATGTAAAAAAAAAATCCAGAATGTTTATAAGTTTAGGATAAAAAATCCCATCACATGGATTTTAATTCAGACTAAGAAAATTCAATAAGCACCGATTTTGCCTACTGTTTATTGCCTTTGGTATTGTACACTAATATATCGATTGCAATATTCACACAGCTGGTTAGATATCCCAGTATGATGCAGAAACAATCCGTAGTTGTGTGATTGTCTTATGAAAGGTGGTTATGCTTTACCATGCTACCAAATATTTGTTTAAAATTGAGGTATAGCATTAACTTAATTGTTTGGAAATTAAAGACAGACATGTGCATCTGGATGTTTGTTTTTTTATTGTTTTTATGGATGCCTTGAAATACTGCAAGTTTTACTCCATGCTTTGACAGTGTTACAGAGATCTCCGAATTTATCCATCTATATATCTCTCCCACGTGGCATTAGTGACCGGCACAGTATAAACGTTTGATTCGTATTTATTAGTGCCTCTAGCAAAAAGTAAATCGCAACTACTGACCCCACTATAGTTGTCCTATCTTTACGTTAAGACAACCACCTCTGCTCCACCCCACCAAATCCCTTCTTCCTTTTTTGATCTTCTTTACAGCATATAATTTGACTCGAAATAAAAACGTTACGGTTTAAACCAAAAACAGAAATAATTTGTTCTTATTCGAAAATGGCGACAATGGTGGTGTAAAACTGTTGCAATCATCAATTTTTCAAGGGCGACGTAAGATTATAAAGTTTGGAAAGTGGGCAAGTAAACAATACTTGAACACCTTAATAACAATAAACGTGTCAGACCGTATTTATACCCAATGGGCCTTTGTGTAATTTCATCACACTTATAAAACTGATTCAAATTACATTATATTTGAACAAATTCAACCATACGTAGCTCAAAGAAGAGATTTAACATTTAGCTTCAACCTCGAATTAAAGAGCGATAAAAAGAAAATTATGTGAAAATAAATTCAAACATACAGCACACAGTAGAAAAGCTGATCAATTTATCAAACGATATAATTACTTATACTGTCTATGAGCTTCATGTGGGTGGCCTATTCACATATTTTACACGGCAAGGGTGGAATGAGTTTTATCAACAAATTATAACAATTAACAAAGAGCACATATAAAAACTGATATAGATCGATTTAGATCAAATGAAAATACGAAAATTTAATAAATATATTCATAAACCTACAAAACTATAATAAACCCAGCTTTATTAAAGCATTATCTATGAATACATAATATGGTTTAAAACTGGTGTGGGGAGATATGAAAACAATCAGATAAAATAGAATGGACGTCTACGTTGCAAAAGGAAATTACTTGTACCAGTACGACATTAAGAAAAAACCCGCAAAGTAAAGAAGCAAGGAATTCAACTTATAATAATAAAGACCTAAATAAAATCCCAAAGAGATCAAGTGTGATTTGTAAAGTTTATAGAATTACAATTTCAAAATTTAGTACATATTAATAGTAAAGAAAAACCGCGTTTGCTCGCGAACTGAGAAATGCATTGTACCACAGACTCATAATGACTCGGTTGAACTGGGTCTATGTATTTTGTTAGGAGCAATTAGTGGAACACATGCGTTTTTGGCAATCGAAAAGAACTAAACAAATTCTACTGCCTAATTAATTACATGTTACAAGATATGGCAAGTTAAGAGTAGAGATGATGCCTCAAGTATCGGAACCACCGGAACATATTCTTAGTGATAGGGGCAACCTCGGGCATATGAGGGCAAAGAAGCAAAAAAATCCATGGGACAATATAGGGCAATATGGAGATTTAACACAAAAAATATTGGGCCTGTATAGGGACAAAAGAGACTGGGACTGTCTAGGGATAATAGAGTGGAACAGGGGTGACGTCACAGCACTGGACACTGGCAATAATGTTACAAGTGGCTGACCTCAATAAAATTGGGCAGAAAACTGGCGACAATGTGGCAAAGCGCTGACCTAAATAAGCGCTACTCTAGGTAGAGACAAATACAACGTAGATATAGACATAGACAGACATAGACATAGACAAACAAAGACATATCTATGGCAAATTATTTTTTAATATATCTTTTTGAGGCATATGAGTGGTACTGAAAAGGGCTTTTGGTCTTCTTCTTTCTTTTCAATTTCCTTCTTTTTCTTCATCTTCTAATGTTTGCTCTACACTTTTTGTCTTCTCATTCTTTTTCTCCTCCATTTTCACATTTGCCTCTTTCTTCATCTTTTCATTTTCTTTTTGCTTTTATATCCTTTCATTCCATTCCCTAATTCTTATTCTATCCTCTTCATCCTGCTTCCCCCATTTTTTTTATCATTTCCCTCGACATTTCCTTTAACTTTCTCAAATTGTTGATCTCCATTTTCACTCTTTGGGATTTAAATAATAATCATCATACAGTTTTACCAGCATCTCTTCATCATGTTTAAGTTGTCAAGAATGTCTTGTAACTGCTTCATCTCTGCAAATGTATTTTTGTCGCCATGGCTGATTATTCAGGTTGAATGGCGAATGCTATTATTTATATACGTGAAGCACGGATGTGAAAGAAATCATCCCGTACATTTACTTCACATATTATATACTATCCACACAGAAGGGAAGAGAAGGAAAAAACCAATATACACTATCCACACAGAAGAGAAGACCCCCCCCACAATATCTACTACACACACAAACGTACGCTAACGCATACAAAGCTACACTCTACTATCCATACAGAGGGAAAGATAAGAAAAAAACCCCACTATATCTACTATCCACGAAAACGTACGCGAACGCACACAAACCCACACTCTATTATTCACACAGAAGGAAAGGGAAGAAAAAACAGCATATCTACTATCCAAAATCCCAATATCTACAATTCACACAGGCATGCGTACAGAGCAAACACAAATAGACAAACACACACACATATCCGTAAAAGAAGTAGTATTTATAGTCACACTACTTCCCATTCACACAAATCGGCAAATTGAATAATATCCCGTTTCTAGAGATTTGGTTAGCCCTGAGAAGGGCTGTTTTTATTGGAACATATCCCTACTGGGTTTTTGTTAGGTCGGAACGGTACGAGAGCTAATGTCATGCTGAGAGAGAGAGAGAGAAAGAGAGAGAGAGAGAGAGAGAGAGAGAGAGAGAGAGAGAGAGAGAGAGAGAGAGAGAGAGAGAGAGAGAGAGAGAGAGAGAGAGAGAGAGAGAGAGAGAGAGAGAGAAGACAGAGAGAGAGAGAGAGAGAAAGAGACAGAGACAGAGACAGAGAGAGATCAAAGAGCCTATATTAACAGTATTTCTTGAAAACAAACGATATACATATTTATTCTTCAAAGCAAAATGTTTTGTTCCAACAGACAACACCCAACCAACAATTGATAATAATATCAAACAAACTAACAAATTATTTTTGACAAAGTTGATAACGTTGTAAAGTCAAGTTAGATTTCCACTAATGGAAGTCATGAGGCCATTGATGTACATACAATACGTTTTTTTTTATCTAAAAACAAAAGATAGCCATAATGGTCACAAAACAATCGATCTACTTTGTCATCGTTTCTAGAATAGTTACGATCAAAATAAGTCATTAAATGTTCTAAAGAATGTCAAGGACTGCGTTGATGAAGAAAATACACACAATATTGTCTACACACCATGGAATCTGTGCTATGTCATAAAGTCGATGATGTTGTCTTCCAAAGGTACTAATCCATACAAATCAAAATACACAACGGATTCCTGGGAGATGATTACATAAGCTCGATGGTCTTGAGGTTTGAGATTAGGTAGTTCATCCTTACCATACACGACATGATTCCAAGAAGAGGTATACGAATTGTTGTTAAAGGTAATAAAGTTCGCAGGTATTTGTTATTTTCACAAGTCATCATTTCAATTCTGACTTTTTGCTTGAAAATCTCCGCGCTCTCTTTTAATTTGACTGACTGGGATAATCGTTTTGACATCAATATTAATCTCTCTTGGTCAATTCCGTAATTTTATCCGACAGGTGTTTAGCAAAACAGGACACTAAATTTTGTTCTTGTTCTGGCAATCTGGACGTGATCACCACGTGCACTCCGTCTTTATCTAGGGGTTCTGTTTCCACGGTATCCTCCCATTCCATTTCCAAAGATTCTCCACTGTTCAAAGAGGAATAAGAACCTGCCATTGTTTCTAATTGTCTAAAATGACTTCTCTCAAACTGTTGATTTCTATGGTAATGTTGAATGTGGCATACACGCATACATGATCACGTTCAACATTTCATCAGTGACTCGGTTTGCAAACTGAAGTTTCACACGAATCTGATTTTATAAATTGGAAATGTCCCTCATCGTTGCCTCGGTCGGGAGTAAAGTAGAAGACCCACAACACGTAATTTCCTGCATAATCTTCGTACGTTTTGCCGTGGCTGGTGTTGGTTCCAAACTGACCTGTCGCTTTGTACAGGGATACGTATGACCTCATGTAATTAATGTTTGTTTTGAGTAAAGTAAAGTTCCAAAGGTTTGATACACAAAGCCTTGCCATCTCAAATGACTTCAATCGTGAACACACTAAAGTGTTGAAAGTTGAAATATTTTTTTTGGGGGGGGGCTTCCATTGAAGACTGAGTTTTCGAATGCCAATGGTAACTGTTTTTGGAACAGATGATCTTCGATCATGGATCACTGTCCTCTAATAATGGCGAAAGTTTTCACTTCCACATGTCGAATCGGATATTTGGCTCAAAGTTTGACAGATGCCGTTGCTCACTTTAGGTAACACCTCCACGCATTGCACGTAGAGTCGGGATTCTTCGACTTTGGTTTTGGAATTGGTAGCAGCAACATTAGTCATCAAATGGAAAGCGGCACTGCTACGATTTAATCTCAGATGGATATCCACTCAGTTCAGCAAATACATCAACATGTCCAAATGCATGCGTTCCATCAGTTTTAAACTCTTACCTTCATTGATTATGTCTCCACGTGCGTTGAATCCCATAATGTAGTCTGTGATTTTATCTTTAATCAAATTGATGTCATCGAATTTGTATGTCGTGTCAGGTTTTCATACCCCACAGGCATCTAAATGAGTGTTATTGGCGTCTTTTCCGTATCTCAAGAAAGTTTTCAGGTACGAACGGTAAGAGTAAGTATCCATGCTGCTGATGACTAGTTTGTTATTCAAATATAAATCCATTTAATAGAACGATGAATGCATGAAATTGTTGACGGGAGCTACGTCCTTGTCGTCATCTATAGGGTTTACATCCTTAATTTTGACTTTCAAATATAAGTAACTGCTATTCAGATCGATGTAATCTTTGGGCTGTCATTTCAAACTCGATGGGAGTGAATCCGTCAAAGAGGATACGGGATGAAATCCTTCTTATTGGGATTCTTGCATGGACAAAATGGTGGGTGGGATGGCAAACAGATCCAGTTTCTGCTTAGAACGGGCGCAAGACTCGGTGTATCATTTATTTTCTTTACTTCTCCATGTTTGTAATTTGATAATGAAATACGTATACGTCACATTAGGTTCTTCTTTTCTTATTGGATCTACCCATCTAAAGGCTGATTTCAGCATATCAACTAAAACATGTCCTTGTTGTCGGTACACAGGATACATGACTTACAAGTCGTTAGAGTAGTCGTTTTCGAACATGGAGTTTCACTATGATATTTTCTTTGGTGAACAAAATATTTTGTCCCAGATCTCATTTTATGGTAATGTGGACAGTGTCGAAATACGACTTATTGACGGGTAAGTAGAGGGGATGTACAAATTAGCGTTGGTGAACGTGATAGGTGTTTCCACCTTCCTCGATAGCATTCGTGGCAGATTCCACTTTGAAAGGAATGAAATACAGAAGGTGTGTCCAACCACGTTGTACTCCATCACATCTACAGGGAAACGAAAATATTTCGCAAAATCCAAGTTGCCGGTAGTGGCTGTTATTTCCTTCAACTTCTTGATTAACTTAGGGTCTCAACTCAAAATGTCATACAATTCAGGACAAAAAAGAATTCCTTGTCATCTGTAATTCTTTGTCCGTTCTTTGTCCTCTGAAAATTTGATGAGTAGGCGATGAAGTATTTTGTGGTACTCGAGTGTGACACTTTTCTGGCTTTCTCCAAGGATTTTCCGAACTGTCCACGGAATCTCTCCACAATCTCGTTCACCAAATCTTGACCACTAAAAGCCTAGGAAATTTTCAATCGACAAGTGGAGCGATTAGTTTTGATGTCTTGTGTTTTCAGAGAGTCACCTGCAGTGGAACGTTCATTCAAGATTTGTTGCAATTGCGGGTCAATAACATCCACCGTGAAAGTGTTTTGATGTCACTGATGTTTTTGATTTGTGTGTGGTGAATCATTTCCACTAAAGTCGTTTTCCTTGGGCTTCGTGATCCAGTTGGATAGCCTGATGTAATTTGGCCGTGAAACAGCATAAGGTGTTGTCGGAAAACACCTCCAAAGAACTGTCATCGAGTAACATTAAGCTGTCCGAGGGGTCATTGGAGGTCAGAGGAATGTATAAAAGAGGATTGTTGTAATTGTTATGGTGACTGTTGGACAGTGGAATGACTTTGGACGCAAGGCTCCTGTTGTTCCCGTTAGAGGAATATTTTAGGGACGGATTGGGAAGAAAGTAACCAATGCAAGTACTGAGTAAAATGGTCCATAATTGTTTGTCTCCTTGTTGGAACTCATATTGGCAATGGCAACACCGATGACACAATACACGACAGTGATCTGGCAGAAAAAGATGATTTGCGTTTTAGGCACAGGTTCTCCACACAATACTCACAAGGGATGCTATTGTAGATCTTGCAGAGAAGAACTGGGCGAAGGAGTGGTCACTGCTGTAGTAGCAGCGGTTGGGCTGTGCTGACATGATGTTCACTTCCTTTTATAGTCGATGATTTGCGAGGCGTCAATCAAATCGTTTCCAATGTACTTTGACTTCCTTGACACGACATCTTCGCACTTTACGAGTTCTTCGATCGAGAATGCTTTCGATCTCCTAAACTTCGTCTTTTTTTGGTCACACTTTGTAACTTGGATTAGTAATACGTTCCTTTTAATACTTACCAATTGATATCTTCCAATGTACAGACGAGAGGAAGAAGGCCATGCACTCGTTCAGTGACACGATACAATTCGGTGGTCCATTTGGGTAAGTAACTTTGTCGAAAGTGCATTTGGTTTTGCCAACGCGCACCTTATCTCCTAATGCCAACACTCCACCTTTCTTGGGGCCAGTCACCGTCGGGGACGTGCCAAACAGACGCTCGAAAACGGTAACTTCATTGTCGGGAGTCACTTCTTGGAAAGGGGGTGCACGTCCGATGCTCCGATAGTAAGATTGGTTGTATGCCTTGAGTAGGTGCGGTAAGACGTCGATATACTTGAGAATGTGCTGATGCATAATTTATAACCGCATGTGTTCTCCCAAAGTGCAGCGAAAACATTCCACAATGCTGGCTTTGGTTTCGGGATTCTCGGTGGTGGAAAAATGAATGTTACGTTTCATTAATTCTTTTTGAAAGTCTTGGTTCTGAAATTCGGTGCCTTTGTCGGTTTACCATCGAAGATGGTGCCAACCGCTTTGTTTCAACGCCAGTTTGATGGTTCGCTGTAAATCACTGCTATATATGGAAGCCAATGGCACGTCTCAGGAAAAGTTTGAAAAGACGTCTATGATACAAAACAAATATTTGTAGCCAAGATTGTAGGTGACCAAATGAGAGACATCGGCTAAATTGGCTTGCCATTGAAGATCGATGATCTCCACTCGTGTGCGATTTCTGGAAACTATTCGTCGAATGAGTTTGTCAAAGGGGTATGTGGCTTTGCTCTTGTAACCTTCGTTGTACTTGAGGTAAACGGATATATTTAAGTCGAGGTTTGACAGAAAGATACAATGTCCGAACTTTTCCGTTACAAGCAGGATGGGATGGATCGTTGCAAACGTTGTAAACAGATTATCCTTTATTAATGAGTGATACGCTCTTATCTGATACTACTCTGAATGGGACGAGGGGTGGTTTAGAAACAGCATTACGTGTTCGATGTATCACGGGAGTAGAGGTCGAAGGTGTGGTGTTGCTGTGGTGTTGTTGGCTGTAATATGATGTTATTGGTCTTCTTTTCTTTTTTCACTTCTGGTTTTCTTTCTTTCTGTTTGGCTTCTATCAAAGGAGGAGTGGACATCATCTTTTTAACCTTTGCTTTAAGTTCTTCATGTTGGGGTGTAGGGGAAAGGGCAACAAGTACGCTGCAATCTTACTAGGGATGGGAACTACTGACGGTGTTTGAAGGACTTCTTATGCCTGTTCTTTATCAGGCCTCCGTGGGGATGAGTCTGTCTTTACCGTTGGGTGTGGTGGTGTTGTTGGTGATGGAATTTTAATCAGGTCCTTCAAGTCTTTCACAGCTGGCAGATCAATTTCGTCTTAAGCTTTCTAAAGAGTTGCTGTCGTTGTAATAGTTGACGGTACCTTTGCGATTTTTCCATTTCTGACAAACCGATGTGATTCATCAATAATTGCAATTCGTGTTGTAACTGGGACATATCGGTCAAATGAGGATTGGAAGGTAAATGCGTTGTTTTTTTATTCTTGTCAAAGATGGTATTCCATCCACCGTTTGTAAGGTACTAAAGCCAGTTTTCGTCCTTCCATCAGATTCCAATGGTAACGTCTGAGACCTTTTGACTCTAGAGTCCTTCTTTTATCTTCTTGACTCTTTTTAATTTGGATCCATTCCTTGTAAAGCAGCTCGCTGCATGAGTCACATAATCGTTGTTCACAGAATGGGTGCAAATAACATGGGCAAAAGGGCAAAAAAAAAATCCGTTTTGCTGCACCAACATCTTTTTCTTTTGACTGATGGTTATTTTCTTCTTGACTATTTGGCGAAGAGCGTGTAAAGTTTTAGATTAGCCTTCTTTCTGATGTTTAGACAAATTTATCGCTCTTTTCAAGATATTCAGGCAACGCTGACGTCTTTAGAGGTGGGATGAACGAATTGTTTTTGCATGGTGAAGAAGCTTTGGACAAGACGGACATGTGGTTTCCTTTTGAATGTATCTATAATCACGCTTTTGTGAAAGGATGACTGATCCCCTAACGGAAGAAATGGTTTCCTCAAGAAAACAGATGATTGCAGTTTTAATTTTCTTGAACCAAGTCTATAATTAATAGGTAAATCAATGTATAGTCATTGTATAATGATTTAAAATAAAAATATTACAAAAAGGAAGACCATGGTAACAAAAACTACCCATGCTCCTGCAAGCTATTCTTTGTATATGGTCTTGCTTTAATAAAATGGAAACTGCAACAGCACGTAGAATAAACATTTGACGGTTCAGACAACTGATACTTGAATCAAAGCGGCTTTAGAGGCCTTTAATTATTTTTAATTCCAGCCAAGCGTATTGGTTTTAGTATAAACTAAATTTGGGTGAATTCTCATAAGTATAATGAAACTCTAAATGACAATTAATAATAATAATAATAATAATAATAATAATAATAATAATAATAATAATAATAATAATAATAATAATAATAATAATAATAATAATGAGGACTTTTTATAGCGCCAAATTGTTAGAACCTCTAAGCATTTTACAACATTTGACAAAGATATACAATTATATGATTACCCCCCCCAAAAAAAAACAAATACTATGAACTTAGAAAACAGAAAACATGCTGAATATATTTAAGGTAAGGAAACGTTATCACGTCTTTAAGTCTGTTCTTGCATTCGAAATAGGTGAGCATTAGGAGTGCTTTTAAATGAGATCACTGTGTCTTGTGTCAAGTTCAGTGGACAATTCGTTCCACGTTGCTGGGCCCCGGTGTGCAAAAGAACGTTATCCATATGACTTCATTTTCATGTGGGAATAATGAGAATACGATTGCCAGAAGAGGATAGTAAGTATCGTGCTGGTGTGTACACATGGGTGAGGTCATATAGGCATGTTGGACTGGAGCCTGTCAGTAAAATGTAGCACAGAGAAAAAATTGGTTTTTCATTCTGGATGGAATGGATAGCAATTGTAGGATACAGAGCAGTGGGGAGGTGTGCTCTGATCGTGGTACTCTAAGAATGATCCAAGCAGCTGTATTTTGAACATTTTTAAGTTTCTGGAATAGATATTGAGACGAACCAGACGGAATTGAGTTACAATAGTCCAGTCTAGAAAGAACTAAGGAATATACACGTATGTTAGTGGAATCAACGGAAAGATAATTGCGAATGAAGCAAATGCATCTCAGCTCAAGATATAAAGCCTTGAATATGTTCATGACATGTTGGTGCAATGAAAGAGTACATAGGTTTCATACTGACTGTGCGAATTTAATGTTGGTGTTGGTAATATTTATTGCTTGAAGTAAAGGGCATGAATGAGAACGTCTTTGTGTTGTACTCAGAATGGCTTCCGTTTAATCATCATTCATCTTTAGCTTGTTACATGTTATCCATGATTGTACACTGAAAATGCACCTCTCTACGTCTTCGATGGTAGCATCTACATCTACTTTAGTTGGGTGACTAGATTTGTATATTTCGGTTCCATCAGTGCACTATTGGTGAGACACTGGATGATGATCTATGACACTTGAGAGCGGCTGAGTGTATAGAATGAAGAGAACAGGTCTAAGAAAGACCCCCGTGGAACACTACAACATAGATCAACTAGGCTAGAGCGAATTCCATTTTCGGACACAATTTGTGTGCTGATGACCAGTAGGACTTGGCTATATGTATATGCTGTAAATATATATATATATATATATATATATATATATATATATATATATATACACATATACATACACATATATATATATACAAATATATATATATATAAACATATACATACATACATACATACATACATACATACATACATACATACATACATACATACATACATACATACCACTATATATTTCATGCAACTGCTTTGAAATTTAATTGTGTTGTGTAAATTAATTTAAAGACCGTTAATGAAACCACGTCTCTAATCCACCTTGATACCAACATGTTTTAAAGGGTGTTATATAATAGCAAAATCTGATATGATCTTTATGAAGTGTTTACAGCATTCGCACGTCATTCAAGGCAAATTGTTTAAGAACAAGATTTGCACTAATTTAATTTTTGTTCATCATTTATTTCAACTATTACTTTGAAACGTTAAAAGAAAGAATATATATATATATATATATATATATATATATATATATATATATATATATATATATATATATGCACATTTTAATTAAAATATTGTCAATAAAATAATGATTTCAAGTTGAAACATTATTCAATTTTGCACTTCTTTTAACAACTTCGAACAATAAAAGTTTACTTCAACCTTGAACAAAAAACGGTGACTTCAACATTGAACAATTAAAGTTGATTCAACCTTGATAAATAAAAACTGAAATCAGCCTCGAACAACAAAAGTTGACCTAAACCTCAAATAATAAGAGTTGACTTTAATCTCGAACAAAACACGTTGATTTCACGTCGAACAATAAAAGCTGCAGTCAGCCTCGAACAATAAAAGTTGACTTCATCTTCGAACAATAAACCTTGACTTGAACCTCTAGCAATAAACTTTGACTTCCATGCAGTGATTACACATATGGTTTATAATAGCTCTTTTCAGTTCCTCAAAGATCATAGCAAAATGTCAACGTCTTTTAAAAAAAAACCGCTAAAACACCAAAATGTAATACAAATTTCCATATTCAAAATAATTGTACACATGCTTTTCTACATTATGTGAACAAAACTGTGTGTCATGCAAGGATATGGTCTAGGGGAGATCATCCAAATTTTCTAGTCTGAAATAACTTTGATTTGCAAAGTCGTTTACGACAGAGTTAAGTCCTAAGATTTTAAGTCAAGTCTAAAAATGGCCAGGACAAAGCAGACATAACTACAGCCAGCCATAATTCTACTTAATCGACAGAGCGAACCATGAGCTAAAAAGACAAACGAATACTTAGAAAAGAAGCTTTAAATGACAATAATTATTTTAATAAGGACATTTGAACAGTCGTTTACAAGAAAATGACCAGTGAACAAAACTCATTAGGAATGCAGAGAACAAGCATGGAGATGCACAAACCTAACAAACAAATAATAAGGGAGTTAGAGGGATTTTTCAAAATACAAAGAATTGAAAAGACAGAAGGTTCTTTCATAGAATGCCTGTATAGAGAGGGAACACAAGAAATAGAACCAAAAATTCTATCAATGGAGAAAACACCAGGGATTGTTGATATAATGGTTGCACTTAAAGTGTTAAACCCTGATTATGTAAACCAAATATTTTCAATTAACCGAAAAGGAAATGGAAGATATTTACTAAGACCAAGAGAAACTAAACCCGTACTTCCATATGGTGATATAGTAATAAAAGGGTTACCAGCTACTGTCAAAACTTCGATGCCCCACAGGAGAAAATTCAGAAAACAGACAGAAGAATTACCACTTGAAATACCAATAGAAATAACAAAAGAGAAATTTGAAGAGAAATTTCAAATTAAGGTCATAACAGCACGTCTGGACACGATACCAATGACCAGCATCTACAATGGAACAAGAATATTTGAAAAAGAAAAGAGTAAGCTAGTAAAGATAAAAAAGGCTTTCTATCTTCTTGGTTTTTTTAAAACCAAAACATGTTACAAATGATGTATCTATCATAGACCTTGCAGTAAATGTGGTAAAACGGGACATACGTTGAATAAATGCCAAGAACAACTACAACAACTACAACAACAACTACAACAACAACAAAGTCCACAAACAACAAATAAGGAGACCCATGAATTAAAGCAACAACAACCAAAACAAAACATGCCGATAAATGAACAACATACAGCAATGCAAAATAAAACGTAACCGCCAGATGATTTAACAAGAAACCAGACTAAAGAACTCTCCAATTTGAAACATCAACAACAATAAGAAACGATGAATCCTCCAGCACCACCAAGAAGAAAACAACCAAGAGAAGATCAATTTACAATACAACAACAACATGAGCACCGAAACCTAAGTACAGCATTAATATTAGCAACTTTAGGAACAAGAGAGAAAGTCCAGGAAATAGAACAAGAGATAAAGACCAGGAAAGCGAGAAGGAGAAAAAGAAAACGACCAAAAATATCTCCTTAAAGAAGAATAATGTCTTGAATGAAACAAAAAAAAAATTCAAACAAAAAACAAGCCTTATTTTTCCTGGACCCCCCCCAAAAAACAACACAAAAAAAACCCAAAACAAAAACAAGCCTTACTTTTATTTTTAAAAAGAAATAAACAAAACTGAAAATATAGCACAACATTACATTAAGGCAGGAGGGCCTCCCTAACTGGTCTGAGAAGATCAACCAGGGAGAGCACCCTCCAAAAGAAAAAGAAAGAAATAACTTTGGACGTAAATGTACAACCTTCGAAATGAGATGCTACCGCAAGATACTGTGCATCTCTTACGTTGACCATGTAACCAACGACGAAGTCCACAACCGAAACCAACAAGCCATCGGATTCTTTTTTAAACCTCTACAAAAGAGTGCACACTGGACAGATACTATCATGTCTCAAGATCGTCTGGACTGGCAAAAACAATCTTGCAAGACACAGTGCAAGGGTGAAGAAGAAGAGGCAGACAAAACAAGAGGTGGGAAGAAAACATTAGGGAGTGGACAGTCAGGAGAGAATTGGTTCTAAAGTCAGCTGTGGTGACCCAACGAACTCTTAGGCTAAAGGATTGATGATGATGACGATGACGACAACGACGAGGATAATGATGATGACATACAACATTTATAAGTATTGTTTAGTCGTCACACACACATATATGCAAGCACGCACGCACACACACATACACAAAGGTCTACTGTGAGAAAAATCAATATGAATTGTGCCACAAATAAAGATTGATTATATTACACCTCATGACCACATATACATGAAGACAGCAAAATATAGAGTAGAGAGCTCGTCGGGATAAATTATATAGCTTTTAAACAGAATTGTTTTCTACTTTAATAGTTTCTTCAGATAAAATATGATACATACTATATAACGATTTCTCAAAGGTTTTCAGATTTGCCCTTGAATAATGTCTATATATATTTAATCAAATGTGTAATGACATTGCTTTTGAGGACAATATTTATATCCACCTTAAAAACAGATAATGTCTGTTGAATATCGTGAATAATAATAAATTGAAAGACGTTTGATAACAATGTTTCTAAATATATAGTGACAATACATAAGTACTGAAAAAAAGTTTCGTCTCTCATTTTTGACACCTTTCAGTTTGACACAAAAAGAGGAAGTAAGAATATAATTTATTAATAAGGCATGGAAGCAATATTATCCCATTCTTTTCTATGGACCTAATTAAATATCTCCTTTCTTAATAATGGTTGTGCAACAGCTTGTGGTTGATGTTCCTTTGCCTATTATTGACGGCCATGCACAGTTAAATTATTAGATAGAAGATAGACTTCAGATAAACAGCTGTGAGATAGAAAAAATATACTGTAAATTAAAACCTTCTTTGTTCCGACACAGAAGCATCGGCGTATCAATAAAGTAAGTTTTATACATTGATTCGAGATCGATGATAAAATGACCTTATTCTTTCAGTTAAAGTACTGAAGCTTCTACAACCACTCACAGAAAGCAAATTCTGTTGAAAGATAACTTGGAAAAAAATTGACACCTACCTGACATCATGTAGTTATCTTTAGAAGTATGTTTACAGTTATCAAGGGCTGCGAAGACACATCAAAGACTTTATTGTAGAATGCCCTAAAATAAAGGCTAACTAGGTAACATTTGACATTTAAGCTACCTTGTTGAATATGATAATACAACGATATGTTAGTAAGGAATGGAGGCTCAAAGATAGAAGATAAATGTTTCTTTCTCTGTATGTAATATATTTTATTTCTAAGGGTCCATTTACAATCTCCATCAGTGGTGTTCTTTTTTGCTGACTTGTTAACGTGAAGAGTATAACTGTCACCATGATTTGTATGATTCACATCTCACCCGTCACTGTGTGTTCTCTCGTTGGCCGTCGATAATGATATACGCAGTGCATTTGTTCGTTGTGATCCTGTACTGAACTGGATCACCGTATGCACATTAAATCTTTATTGTTTGTTGTTGTGAAGAAAAAGAGTTTTGTTAGTAATTAAGTCAGCGTCAATGATGAGGTGACTCGATGGCTGAAGGCCTTATCTTCTATAAAAGACAATGACATGATAAAAGGGGAAATAAGAAACAAAAGAACGATATATCGTTAAATAATGAAAATTGAATGTACAACAATGAAAACGGCCTATCCAATCAGCTGTGTTTGTTGATAATATATGACTTGGAAAAAGCATATATTTAAAATGTGTGATTTCTCATTAAAATATAATATTACCAAATCATCATCATCACTATTATCATTCTCATCGTCGTCGGCATCTTCCTCCTCCTCCTCATCATCAAAGGTTTTATGTGCATCTCTTTTTCATTATTCAAGAGGTCTTTGGGGCAGCACAGTTGACTTTAGAATAAACTCTCTCCATCTTTCCCTGTTCTCTCCTGCCCTTTGAGGGAATCTCCAAATCCCATGTCTGTTTACTCCTTAATGTTGTCTTCCCAAATTTTTTTCTTTCTGCTTCTTTTTCTGCACCCTCGCACTGTGCCTTGCAAGATTGTTTTTGCCACTCCAGATGATCTTTGTCATATAGGTGTTCAACAACCTGCACTTAATTTAAGCTGATGTTTTGTTTCCTAATAGTTGCCCATAAGGTTTCATGCCAAAGCTTATCAAAGGCCTTTTGGAAATTTATAAAGAAGTGATATAGATTCGTCTGATGCTCAATGTATTTCTCACAAAGAATGTGAGATTGAAGACTTGCTCTGTAGTGCTCCTTTCTACTTGGAAGCCTGCATGCTCTTCAGCAATAATTTTCTTTGCTTGAAACTTTAGTCTGTTGAGAATTATCTTCAGGATAAATTTGATCGGGAAACTCATCTAACGGATGGTTCTCTAATTTTGGCATAGGTGTAGGTTTCCTTTTAGGGGCGCAAGATGACTGAATCCTTGTGGTGGTCCATTTTCCTGTCTGCCATATCTTATTGCATAAAATGTCTGCTAGGACTGTCACTGTCTCTTCTTCTTTGGCTTGAATGATCTCTGCTGGTATGTTGTGAATGCTAGCTGACTTTCCTTTCTTTAGTTTCTTAACTGTAATTTCTACATCTTCGCGAAAAATGGGATTGTCTTCAGTTTCTTCTGGCTGATGAAAATTTAGTACTGCTGTATCTCCTTGGATCTTATGTTTGTACAGTTCTGAGCAGTATTCTGTCCATCGCCTGACGATCTATTGATATTCTGTGAGACATTTTCAGGATTTGTCTTGGATGGTGGTAGTTTCCCTTGTTTTATGCGTTGCTAAATCTTTCACCAGTTGTTATGCTATTTTGTTTTAATTTCTACTCAGACTGTCTTCATTTTTTGCAGCATTTTCTTTCTATCCAGGTTTCTTTTGCCTTTTTCATGCTTTTCATGATCATGTTTATCTCTGTATTTTCTAGCTTATTCATGATATATTTTTACAGTTCTCTTCTTTTGTCGCATAGTTCAAGGACATCTGTTGATTATCCAATGTTTCTTTTTTCGACGGTATTTGCCAATGATGACGCTAGCCGTGCTAGTCACAACTGTGTTTAATGTGGTTGTTAATGAATATAGGTCAGTGTCTTGGCTGTCCAGGGTTATAAAATGTGCAAACTTATCACCTATCATTGCTTGGAAGGGTGCCGCGACACTTGGATCTTTTCATTTTTCAAGGTTTAATTTGATTCTTTGTTGGTTAGGCTTTTTAATCATTGTCAGGTGGAGGCGAAACGTTGCCATGAATAAATCATGGTTACGTCCATATCTGACCCTGGAAAACTTTGTGTTCTGGCGATATTCAGTCCTGTGAAGACTCGTTTCTTCCCCAAGATGTAGTGAATCTGGTTGTGATGTTGTCCATCTGTACTGTGCCATGTCCATCATGTAGATGCTTTGTGAGGGCTGAATGTCTTGTCTAGCACAATATTGTTGTAGGCAGAAAACTTCATGGGCCTGAGTCCTCTTTCATTTGTTTCTGCATTACAGAAGGGTTCACAGGTGCTTTGCCAGTTTGTGCATCAACACCCACCGTTGCATTATAGTCTCCTTGTACAAACAGAAAGTCCTTCTTGGGTGAGTTGCCAATGACATCTTGCAGTTGGTTATAAAAATTATCCTGTTTGTTGTCATCATAGTTAGATGCGGTTACGTATTATGATGATGAAGGGAGTCGCTCTCAAGCGGACGATAATGAGCCCGCTTTTGACTGTGCAACAACCC
The DNA here is from genome assembly GCA_016746295.1 of Potamilus streckersoni. Taxonomy (NCBI): domain Eukaryota; kingdom Metazoa; phylum Mollusca; class Bivalvia; order Unionida; family Unionidae; genus Potamilus; species Potamilus streckersoni. Next base: position 2,582,984 of record JAEAOA010001748.1, on the reverse strand, counting down.
ATAATGCTGTTCATAATGCCCTTGTGGACAATAAATTCAAAGCCATTATTGTGTTCGTCCCCTTTTCCGCTGAAGTAGAGCCTATGCCATTCATCTGTTGTTATTTCGTCAAATTTGTTCCAGCATACTTCGCAGAGACCAATAATGTTCCAGTTGTACCTCTCCAACTCATGTGTAACCTCTTTCAACTTTATCACAGCCCTCATTGTTCTAACGTTCCATGTATTACCAATATAAATAAATAAACCATTGTCAATCTGTTAAGAGAAATAGTGAGGAAAGAGAGAAGAGATGTGTAAAGAGATAAAGAAACAGAAAGAGACAAAGAAAAAAGTAAGAGCTTCTCCTACTTTACCAAAAACATAGAAAATGTCGTTTATTCTTTTACAAAGCGATCTCATTCTCTCCGACTATCATTAAAATAGCTAGTATAGTCTTCCACACAATTTTCAATATTGTAAAGTGAAAACAACGATACCCTAAAACTACAATAATCAGGCTAAACAGCATTGAGAAAAGTTCCGTGAATAAAATACTGTACGCAACATATGAACAAAATAACAATAACCTCGCTTGAACAATGTTAATGACCTCGAAATATCATGTTTTGTTTTCTTATAACAAAACGTTAGCGCTACGTTTTATCTGTTAATAATCTAACATCTGGAAAATCAATGATCCAGATTTTATACAATAAATCATACATGTGATAAATTTCCTTCTGCAACCTCTAGAAAGAAGACAAATTGGTATTCATTAAATTAGTTTTATGCAACAAAAGACCTAAAGCTAATTAACCATGCATCATGTTTTTTTTGAACATCGTTAGTGTTTTTATCTAAATAAAGATTTTTAACGAAGAAAAACTCTATGGCAATTCATTTGATTGAATGCTTTTTTTTTCACGATATCTACAGACAGTTTCAATTGCATAAGAATATATGTATTTCCTTTTGTTTTCAATACATTGAAATTTCGGTTATCGTTTACACAGACAGAAATATATTTTCAACGTTGTGTATTTTCTATCGAAATATCTTCGTATTTTTCTTACAATTCCTGATAAAATCTGTATTCTTCCTAAACATGTTAAATATATATATATATATATATATATATATATATATATATATATATATATATATATATATATATATATATATATATATATATATATATATATATATATATATATATATATATATATATATCTTTTCCAGAGAAGCTTTGCAGATAAAAACATGGAAACATATAAAAATAAATCATTCAAATATTATGATTTTTTTTATTTTCTAAAATATTATTTTGTTGTTGTTAAAAAATTAGCATGTTGAATGTAGTTTAATTTTAGACCATAAATGTCCGAGTTCATAAATAAACCTTGGAATTCTAAGTCTGGCAGTGAGGACATTTCATATTTACAAAATATCAATAAATATCATGACATAACATCGAACATATCAGGATAACAGTAATAAAATCCGGACATTTTGGACTTAAAATTTTAAAAATTGTTGATTGTGAAATAAACTTTATCTTTTCTCCTTTCCATTAGGTATTATAACATTGGACAGCTGACGTTGATTAGGATTTCCCACCTTACTATGGCAAGGGATACATAATATGTAAATGTGGACAATAACATCATCATTGAATTCTTTCCTGTGAATGATACATTTCTTTGTTTCCAAATGTAAATATTATATTTAATACATTGTGGTCCTTTTTCCAAACGTTTTGTTTGCATCTCTTTTTCATCATACAAAATTTATATGCCCAAATATGTAATGAACTTTCCCTATGAAAATACCTAAGGATTTGAATGTTTGTTTCTGAAAGAATCAATTCACATTGCTCTTGTTTGTATTTGCTTATCGATTAGAACACAATTTGAATTTTGACACAATATTTCAGACTCCTTCCCATTGACAGTGCCGTGAAGCTGGGTTGCATGTTGTAGCCAACCCTCTTCGGGATCTTTTTCTCTTTGCTCTTGTTCTACGCCTTCGACACGTCCACTGATGGAGTATATCTGCACACAAGGTCTGACGGAAGGTTGTTCGATCTGGCATGTCGGCGCACAACGACCAAAGTGAGTTCAGTGCTCGTCAGGGAGATGCCCACACAGAGGACGAACTCCAGAGACTGGAAGACCATTTTGATGATGCCTCCAAGCAGTTCTGGCTGCCCATCAGCCCGTAAAAGAAAAACATTAGCGTGTAAAAATGTGACCACTGCTCCCTCCATCCAAATCGACGGTGTCAACCAGGAAGTAGTCAACAAATTCATTTACCCAGGATAAACCATCACCAACACTCTTTCGCTTGATGTGAATCTGGAGAGAAGGCTTGGAAAGCAAACACCATCCCGATTCGACTAACGAAGAGGTTATGGGAAAACAGCGCGCTGACTGTGTACACCAAAACGCAAGTCTACCATTCCTGAGTTCAGCACCCTCCAATATGGAAGTGAGAACTGGAGCACCTACACCTGACAGCTGGGAAGTGCAGGCCAAGGACTGAGGCACCTGGAGACTGATGGTCAGCAAAGGTATAAGAGTCGCTGATGTGAGAAGAGGCCAGCTGGCCCCAGATAATTGGGAAAGAATGAAGAGTGCAACAGCAACCCAAGCAAATCAGTCTTTCCAGTACGTTTGCACCAACTGCGATAGGGACTATCACTCGCGCATCGGCCTGTACTGCCACAACAATGTAAAAATCCCAGACAGACGACACTCCAAGGGTGCTACTCAAATGGTCTCCTGAGACTGAGCTGCCGATGATGATGATTTTAAAAAAATCTAAAATCTTCAAGAATCGAAACATCCATCATTAAATTCAGATAATTGTATTTCGTATTTTCTTTAGTGTACATATTTTACAGAATTAAAGCATGTAAAGAACAATGACCATAATGTCTCCTTGTCTTAAACCTCGCTCTATTGAAACATGACCAGAAGGGAGACTATTATTAATATCTCATGAATTCATTTTTTAAAGTAGTTCTAAAATTAATTTTTGACAATCTCTGGTTAAAACTCCAGTCTATAGAATTAAAGGCTTTTTCGAAATCCACACCTATCAATATACTAGTAGGATTCCATTTTTCGTTATATCTGTAATATCTAAAATAGTCCCAATACTATCACCAATGCATTTACCTTTTGCTAAAGCAGTTTAATTTTTATTTGTAAAATACGGCAGAATTATTTTTAATACATTTGGCAGTTCATTGTAAACAATTGTAAGATATTACATTTTTGCATTAATTATCGTATGAATAAATTTTTATTGCATTGTTACTTTTCTCAAGGTTAAAATAAATATACTTCTTTTCTCACCTTGTTCATACATCATATGTTTTATCACATACCCATTTAATCATATATGCTTATTCTGGCGTTCGATACGTCTATTTAATCCGTATTTCTGTATCGCACACAGAGAATGGAACCACTTATGTGTCTTCTTTTACATGCGCATAGCTGATTTTAGACACCTTGAATCGAACTTAAATAAAATCCTAATCGTTTTGTATTTTATTTATAAAGTAAAGTCAGTATAATCATAAATCATAAAAGGGACCATGCAATAAATAAAAAACGTATTCATTTTTTGTTCTGAGCTGCGTGAGATAACTCATTTGATACGGTTTATGAATACAGTTCACCGTGACAGCCTCAACGAATCCTTACGTCTTAAGACTCAGAACAATTTAAAATCTGCCGCTTGTACCATTGACTTGATGTTCTCATTTTCGTCATCCTATCTGTTGTTTCAATTGTTCTTTAACCCACCTCTGATTTTTCTCTTAATTTTTTTCCATTGCCTTTTCTAGTTTTAGCTATAGTGAACTAGTGTGTTAGATTTCATCTGTTCAAAAGTTAACATAATACTGCCTAGTTGTTTTTTTTTTCATTCTCGTAACTTTGTCCTTTAATAAAACTATCATCTATTAAAAGCCTAGCATCCAAGTTGAATCATCACACTGGAATTTAATTTGTGTCATTGAGGTAAATGAATAGAGTAATCTGGGCTTTTTATGGGAATAATAATTTCATCTCTAACAACATCTGTCATGGCTGAAGTAAATAACAACAATTTAAAGGACATTGTATTAATGTCAACTGTTATCTCTATGTACACATTTGGAATATCTGATTTTGTAGTCTCTATTTAAATGTTACGGAACAAATAGCACTCTTTAACCTGATTATTTTTTTTTCTTATCCGTTTCATGAAAAACAACATTCATATCAACACCTATTATAATATGGTAAGAAGACATCACTTATTATTGTTCAAAATTCTCCGACAGTCTATGAAGTTTAATTTTGTCAGTGCAAGTTTATCAAATAAATTATATTTAATTTAATGTGATTTTAAAACAAAGAATTGTACCACTGACGGTAATATCCCCCTCTATAATTTCTACATTAATGGATAACTTTCGATGACGTCGCTAAATTTGGTTATTGTTTGCTTGTTTGATCATTTGTGCATTAACATTGCATGGAAACGAGAATAAAAAAGTATTTCTTTGAAAATTTCTAAGACATTTCCGAAAAATCAATTAGTATAATAACCCCACGTAACATGCTACACTTACGCATGATTAGTTTGTACCTTACCTCCGAACTTTGTAACGTCAACATCTTTCACGATACATTAAAAAGGGTAGTATTATAGAAAAGGGGACAGTCGTAGTCGCACAATGTTATCAAATAATGTAGATATTCTGCTACAGCGGAAGAAACAATATTTCACTAAAAATTATTTCAGCAGTTCTCACCCTTCTGCACGCGCGTATCCGAAATAGCAAATCGAAAATTACGTATTTCATATACCAAAGCAACCGGTTAAAAAAATCTTTGAAAGAGATGTGTTTGAATGAATTAAGAAGTACCCAAAAAATGCATTTCACATTCCCATTTCAGGCGAAAATAAAACGAATCTATAGGGGCAATCAGTAAAAAAATGTCAAATCCAAATTATTCTATTTTACTAAGGCGTGTTTCATGGATAAATATAAATTTCCCTCCTCGTTCACTTTTCCAAATGTTTTCAATCTCTTCCTTACTACATGTTTCTTACCAAAGTTAGGTGGACTGTTTTATTGCCCACAAAAATCTGAACTCCGTATTCTTTCATTTAAACATCTAATATTTAGAAGCCAGTCATTTACTAACAGATTATTAATTTTACATACAACACTGCACTGATATAACAATATAAAGATTACAGGATAGTAAAGCAACGAACATAAATAAAGATGTCCAGTAAAATTAGATATAGAAACAATAGGTTATCGCACTGTTAACGCTATCGAATGATTTTATAGACCGATTCGATCACACCAGCTTTTAAACCAACCTTCTGTAATATTTACATATTTTATAAATTCCATAACCGTGTTTCCTCGTGAGTCTGTATAATGTTAAAATGTTAACGGTTTCTGTATAAGACAATGCAGTTCAAAGAAAAATGATTGTATTCAATATTTTGCTTCATATTCACTAATTACATGTGCAGGGTTTGAATCATCAATACAAAAAGCAATACAAACTACTTTACCACTGTGGATGCGGTAAATATTTGATTTATCCTCAAGATGGTAATTATCGTCCTTACGCATTCACCAAGAAAATAGCAAGAGTGAAATATTTCAGATTGATTCCTTGTTACGATTTTTTTCAGCCCATATGCCAGTTTTTCAACATGCTGTCACGATGAAACATTTGAAATCATACGAGATGTAAAAAGATTATGGTATACCTATATTTTGGTTGGTTACTGTTGAAATTCTTTCTTGAGATATGGAAAAGTATGATTTACCACCCTATAGCCGGACATTATGCTTAGTTTTATTTTCGTGCACTTGATAGAAAGATTTTTCCCGCGAAATAAAATGCAGTAAATACACAAATAGAAGAAAACAAAGGCAAGGTGACCGTTTCACAAAGGAACTGAAAACTTTAAAATTGTATGGTATCTGTAAATCTTTATTCATTTATTAAGATGATCATTGAATCTTGTAGTTAACACACATTACAATTAACGACAACATGCTTAAAATATTATAGTATCAGTAGCTTTGACTAAGACCAATTAATATGAAGATTATAAATAAGACAAATCAAAGAAAAAAATACTTTTTTATGAAAAAATGCAATCAGCGTCATTTTAAATATATCTGTAATGAGTATTTTAGGAATTATTCATGCGATATTTTGTTTGTAGTACAATTGAAATAAATATCTAATATTGATCAAAATTTCCATGGAAATATTGGTGAAAAATGCCCGAATCGATTTTCTATTCTAATGAAACAATCAAATAACATTAATATATGCGTCATTATTATCACTCTAATTATGAAGTTTTGTCATTCATCGGCTTTCTTAATAATCTTCGAAGACCATAAGAAATATGTCAGCATGCATTGTAAAGAGAACTGCTTTGATCCATCGAGGAATATAGACATAATTTGATATATTATGGACTTTTAGCACATGTATTATCAGCTCCATAACTCGCACAAAGAAAAAGAGATTTTGCAATAGACTCGTTCAGAATCAAGTATGGTAATACAAGCATCAAACAGACAGGGGTGTACAAGATGGGATAGAAATTTAAAAGAATAAAAGCCAAGGTCTAAAATTTTTCGTTCTATTTCATATGCTTTTTGCAGTTTAAATGGTATACATCTGAATATCGATGGTTATTTTGCCTTTTCGATCATCAAGGAATGGTCACAAAAATATTCCTACACTTTTCTTTTTAAAAAGAATGGGACGTTTTTTCCCATGGGATAGGGAATGTAGATCCTCACCCGATAATTATATATAGCTTTAATTGATTGGTAGGATGAGATAAATTACCGAGTGCATTCAACACAGACACTGTGTCATGCCCTTAGCAGGGGTAGATTAAAACGTATATTGTTTAGTAGATAAGGGATATGTGGGGATCCAGTGCGAGAAGCCTTAGGATGCTCCTGCACTTTAATAGTTTCCAGGAATTACTTTAAATTAGACATGTTCAATTTAAATTGAGCCAGAAATCATTTTGGAGAATATTTATATACTTTAAGACAAATGCTTTTAAAATATTAAAAAGTCTACGACTTACACGCCACCGAATAAGAGTATTTATCATCCATCCGTCAGTTCTCTACATTGAAACAAGTTGTTATGGTACATTTCTGAACTATCAGAACTGTCATAAACCGTATAATATCTAATGATGCTTGCAAATATTGTCCATGTGAACAAAAACAATCATATATCTTTATTTAAGCATTTATCTAACAAAACGTGATACTCAGTTACTGTATTTTATTGTATTAATAACTGGCAGCCCTGGCCTCCTTGAACATCAAAGGCGTCATCTTGATCTGCTGAAGGTACACTGAATTTGTCTGTGGTTAGTGCCTGTCTACGATTCATTTGACCATTGCCAACTCTCATTATCACAAGTCACATAATATAATGGCATCAGAGTTTAACCATCATGCTTGAACCTATGATCTCATATACACTTGTCGATATTCCATGATTGTACACACCAGGGATAAAGCATTTATGTGCCATTTCTCTTCTTGAGTTTGATGATCCGATGGCAAAATTATGTTGTGACAGAGCAAATAGCACGTCAGATACTTTTGGTAACTGAGACAGTACAAACCATGCTTTAATGGAATGGGGTGGGATAAGGGCATACATGGCATAAAACAGTAAGATATCAATGGTTCAGGTATAATGACAAATTCATCTTTAGCAGCCATGGTTCGTGGTCATATTTTGAGACAAATTTCAATGTGTCTGCACATATTATATCAAACTTGAAAAGACAAAGAATTTTATTTTAGTTGAATATGTTAATGGATCGGAAAATTTTTAATAAAGCTTGAAAAAATTCAAATAAGAGTTGAATTTGCATAAGACTAATTAGTCCGTTTCTGATTCTTTCAAAATATGTAAATCATTTTTTCATTGTATGACACTACTAGCCAATGTCTTGTTTTCTTTTTCAATCAATATTTTTAAATACTCATTTGCATGTTGGTTTCAAATGGTTTTAAAGGTGGTATTTAAATATGTTCTAACTTTGTTCTTGGAGTTGGTTTTTGAAAAAAAAATTTAGTAAAATTTTTAGCAAACGATATCTACATGAACTAAAATTTATTACAATACGGAAAGATATATCATGAATCAGTGGACTGCGTACACGGTTGAAAAGTATACTACACTCAATGTGCCAGACATGTAGATGTTTTCTTGTACATTTCTCTGTCATTTTATAACGCCATATTTTTAAAAAACTTTTCTCATATATTTTAAAGCTGTACTGACATTTCTGAAAAGGATAGCGTCAATCTTCTTATTGACACGAAAGGAACATAATGTGGATCTCCTTTATCACGTCGAATTAAAATTTATCAGTTCCTTGCTTGCTTGTCATTCAATTAATTCCGGTAGAGTAAGTGGAATCGACAATAGAAAATTAAAGCTCAGTGGTAACGCTTTCACACGTTAATGTATCATCTTTCTATAAGCCTCTCGCCTTATGATCTTGATTAACAAGATCAGAAAATAGGAATAAACCGACAAATGGAAGCTATTTGACCATACTATTCTGATAACTGAGGAAAAACCCACATCACAGCTTATTTTTTGTTACCATGTATTGTAATTAGTGACAAAGTTCGAAAAAAGTTGCAAAAATAATTTGCTTCACTGAGTCTTGTGGTGAAATGAAAGATCTGTATTCGACGTTACACCAAGTGCTTTTTCTTTGTTAAACCGGCTCCTACAATTAAAGGTCTTCAGAAAATATGATTATATTAGCTAATAATATAAAAATGTATCAAGTAAATAACAGACACTAGCAATAAATTGCGGAAGAAGATTTTTCTATTTAATTTACAGCAAATATTTTGCCAGTGGCGTTCATGAGATTTTCAAACTGGTGTTTCTAACTTCACAGCTGAATACTTCATTATCATTGTCATCTTCCTAGTCTTGAATGCAGTCATTCATTAGTAATGCAAATTCTTGAAAACGAAAACGAAGCGAACAAGAACTTACTTTAGAACATTACAGTTCGAAGCAGTAAATACTAGCGATCTCAGCGTTCTTTTCAGCAAGTTGTTCTGCATTACAATGATTCTTCATTTATAAGGCATGCAATATTTAGTAAAGGCATATAATCACCTTCCTCCAAAAGATAATTTGTCCAACGAAATCCATACTTATAAACTTTAAGATTATTATTTAATAAACGCCAGTTCTTTGATGATGCAATTTGATATTCTGTCGATTTAACAAATTCGAAAATACCTTTATTTCAATAGTTCGCTTCCATATGGATGACAAAATACATCCAGAGAGACAACATTTACAATCGAATATAAATGTCTGAGGGTATGTCCTTCTCCATTTCATCCTTCAAATAAACAAAGCTAATATGATCAATGTATTTTCACCGAAGCTAAGCTAACGATCTGGTATCAACTATTATCGTGAAACGAACAGTAAACGCGATGAACTAATTTAAGAGAGAAATTGCATAGATGTCACCCGTAGGATAACAGAGCTGGAAATGCGAGCAAAAAAGGACGAATGAAAAATCGGAATTATTTTTTTTCACAAGCATATATCATGTAATGCTCAATGCTTGGTGATTTTCTTTGACATATTCCAACGCAAGTACATATTAATTAATTAATTAATTTAATTTGAATCATAAATGAAATGTAAAGAAATCACAAGATGCTATTACTTAAAACGTAAGCTTCCGTGATAAGCACATCATACATCGTAGAGTAATTAATCAATGCACACAGAGAATCAAGCATTTATAAACCAAAGTCAGATAAATGGATTTGACACCATATTTTGTGTCCCATGTACCGCGTAGACTTAGGTACACAAGAATCTCATATCGAAATACGTTTATTATCAAAGTTCAATTAAAAATGAACTCATTTGGGCACATTTTTGTACCTATCAAAAGGTATATTTGGCGTGTTCATTTTCTGACCTTAAAAATAAAGAGAACTATATTGAACAGGTTGCAATTATTCCTTATAAACGAGATATATCATTTCTTGGAGGAGTTATGTCAGTAAATTAATCAAATAAACATACTAAGAAATATTTCACCTGAAGAATTCAAATAGGCGTTAGAGGGCATAAATCTTTCTCTGGTTTTCTTCTAATAGCACAACGTTGGTTAAGATAATACAACATTCGTGGATCTGAAATCTGAAAAAGGATCAGAAAGCTGGAATTTTGTCAACTTAGTGTTTTTCGTGGAAAAGCCCACTTTTCATTTAAATTTTGATGAAAAAAAGTTAATGCACTTCTGACTCATAGCAAGAGTTGCTTTACCTTATTACAGTGAAAACTTCTAGATGGAGTTCGAAGATGAAATGTATTCATATATCCAAAGCTCATTAGAATTAATAACAATATGTGTTGATATATGGAATATATGTATATCATGTACGCTGTATCATTGATATACCACGAGATGTATAAATTTATCATTTAATGCAATATTACAACTAGTGATATATCAAAGATATATTATATATATATATATATATATATATATATATATATATATATATATATATATATATATAATTTATATCACATAAAAATGCACACACTTGCAATTCTAAATATAGTTCTTAACCTTTTGCGATTAATTGCAACCTCCTTTACAAACTATAACTTACTTATTTTATTTTCTGCACTTTTATTTTCATTCATTTTGATCAAATACATATAAGACATATAAGACACACTTATTATTTAATCATGAAAGATGGTTGAAATGACTAAAGAAGAGCGCTACAAACACAACAAAGTTAAATACTTGAACAGTGAAAACCCAGCATGTTGAACGAGTGGAAAATATAAACTAAGCGAAATAAGGAAACACCAAGAGATGATTCAAACATTCAAATATATTACAGTCGCTCTAAGTCATTATTATGATTTGATTAACATTACTACCGAACATAGAGCTGTATTTTTTATTTCTACCTTTCCAATTTATGTTGGTTTGTTTTTATTTGCCATCACTTATAGGTCCAGGGATATGGTCGCATAACACGGGTGCATATCCGGCACACTAGTGTTTCCACGAATGTGCGCTAGTATCCTTCAATGATGGTCGATCGACACAGACTTCCCAGTGGGGGGGGAGAGAGAGAGAGAGAGAGAGAGAGAGAGATTTCTATTAAAGTGTGTCCCATGTTAACTCAGAAGACAGGGATTATTGACATTGTTATCGTTATTTTATTGCATTGCTAATGATTAATGTGGTGGTTGTTTTTGCTTATCGTAATCTAGAGGGTGATTGCCTTCGGTGTTATTACTCGGACCGAGTAAATATTAATATACGATATGAAATTGAGATGGTGGCATAGATAGAGATCGGAGCAAATATATAAAACAGACTGCCACTAGCCATCCCCCCCGTACATGAAAAATTAACAATTTATTTCAATTTCATAAACAATTGTGATACTACATTACATTAGGAAGATACATTTCTTTTATAAAAAAAATCAATCATCGAATTTCAAGCAAAACTATACATATGAAAATAGACAATTTGTTTAAGTGATATAATTTGTTCATCATAGCATCGAATGAAAGGTCTAAGTCAATGCTTTGTACATCTTCATAACCTGATTATTCTGGTCCATTCGAAAATCACTGTGACTGTTCTTTAACTTTACTGTGCCTGTGCATCTTGGTTCTTTCCACTTTTCCCTTCTCCAAAATCTTTGTTATCTCGCCTCTTCCTTTTACGGACTTTGTGTGGGTGGATATGTAAGTATGTGATACGTAGATACTTCAGTAAGTGAATTCGTGCATACGTCACGTGATACATCAAATTTCAAAATAAACAGAGAAACAACCTAAATCTCTGACCAGATATTCTGTTGAGGATAGATCATTCACCCCTCTCGTTATGTCAGATTTAGTTCTTTCGGAATTAAAACAGATAACAAATGCTATCTGGTCAAACTAAATATGGCAGACCATAAAGAAACATAGCTTCACAAGAGTAATGTACTTCCTAATGGCTATTTCAACACTAGCTGACATTAACATTACACGTGACACATAACAGTTCTGTTCTCGTCTCAATTACACAAATTAATGAATGAAATGCATTACATGGCTTATCTACGTTATTTATAGCGAAAACACACATTCAGGTCTCTAGCATATATGAAATCTCCCTCATGGTTTAACAACGTTAAATTTCAATCAATACGTTCTCAGGTCTTTATCATACGTGAAATCATTTAAGGTCGGAGAATTCACACAAATACTCGTAACTCATATTAACTAAAATAAGGCATAAAATAACAACAACTAGAATTAAGGCATGAAATCTTTAGATGCATATTTTCCTATAATAATCAAAACAACACATTCAAACGATTCGTAAAACTTATATAAAGAATATCATTGTACCAATTTATGTAGAAGAACCCTCACTGTTATATTCATATCAAGAAAACTGATCTGCGAATCCAAACAAATAAAATTCATGAAATATAATCAAATAAGTCAAACAAACCGTTATATTGATATCAACGAATTGCACGAGACTAACGCAAATACCTTGTGTTTTCAAGCTTTACCGCCAGAAGTGTCCGATAATTTTCCAGATATCAGGTCCCTTGGATAATTATTTACGAGTAAATTTCTCCTAAATTCGACCCGGAGTCTCTTACATTTGTTTTCTCTTGCAGAAAAATGCGTAGACTGTCTAAACATGCGATGGGACATATTAAACTCCAGAGCTTTCGTGTGGGGAATCACGCCCCTGATCTGGCGTAACCATTCCAAATTAAATATCTCTCCCGCCCTAACCTAGGCGCCAAATTATAGTCCATCTGATAAAGCTAGATTACCAAAATGCCGATTCTAAAAGTCATCTCTGACAATTCCGATACAAGATTATCCTATCTTTCCAGCCTGTATGACTTGCTAAAAAAAACGAATGCTTAATTAAGATTCGTTTCTCTCATGACACAACCATTACAAATCCATGCATTATGGTGAATTAAACACGAGCATGTCCACATAAATCTAATTAATCTTTTACCTGCCCAAATTTATATGCTCTTGATAGATCGACATAAATTTTCATCATCACATTTAACAAGTGCGTAATCATCCAATTTTAGAGAATTAGAAGCAATAGCCTGTTACTTAAACATGACCTAATGTTTCAACAATATTTATATATTCGTATTAATGATCCATTGGCGGGTCACAATTTAAGATAGTAACAATATTGGTAGATCAAATTGCCGTATGCCAACACTTTAAAAGCCATGTTGTTTTAGTGTGTGTGTGTGTATGTGTGTGTGTGTGTGTGTGTGTGTGTGTGTTACCAATGGATGCCGTTAAAAGATGGATTGCTTCGCCTATTTATTGACTGCTCACCGGGACATTGTTAGAAACATACTGACTTTATAGTTGTATTAGTGATAAATGAAACCGTTGATGACAATTTGTTTCAGAATGCCACATCAAACAATTCAGACTTTAAAAAATGTGTTCGTCCTTTTATATGCTTATAAAGCTAAGAGTAGACGGTGGAATTAAGTGTATACTCACGGAGAGTGGGAATTTGTTGACGTTTTAGGACTTGAATATATTGTTGAAAAATTTATAAGGCCGTTTGACAATTTTGATGTAAAAAGCATCAATTACAATTATAACAAACTTGTTAGAAACATTTGCACAGTACTGTCTTATTCCAATAAATCTAGAGGTTTCATTTTAGAGTGTATTAGGTAGTTACTGACGAGGACAAAAGTATAAGATTTCGAAGTTCTTAACACAGACAATGCATTCTTATCAATAACAGGCTATGAATATGCAAGTGAATGACTATTTTATTTTTGCTTGTAAAGATGATATACTTGAAATAAAATAATTAAAAATCCCACACTAATCTCTATTTGATCTGCTACAGCCGTCAATTAAAAGGATTCAATTACATGCAAGATTTTGTTGCTTTGATTAATGACAGTATCGAAATGATGTGCGCACCTTTTCCTTTTTATAAATTGTTTTCTTCCTAGCATATTAATAATAAAATGGAAGATAACGTCTCAAAATATCTTGAATACAAAAGTGGAAGATATAAAACAGTCAAACTGATTTATTCACAAAACGTGTATTTTTTCTTCTTCTGTTTAAACAATCATATCATACGCCTGATCATGTGTCTACTTTGTCTGGTCCCCGTACAGATTTATTCATATGTCTGCTTTGCTTGGTTCCCGTATAGATTTATTCATATATCTAATTTGTCTGGTCCCCGTACAGATTTATTCACATGTTTAATTTGTCTGGTCCCCGTACAGATTTATTCAATGGTCTAATTTGTCTGGTTTCCGTATAGATTTATTCATGTTTCCACAAGCTGTTTCCTTACCTTCTTATCGTAACATAAGCAAGATGGGGGTGGGCGAGTTAGCGGTGGGGTAACAAAAGCTGCCTTTTACCTACCTTGTCCTTTGCAAAGAAGCACTTGTGCATTTATTATATATTACATGAAACACTACTGATCTTAAATGAAAATCGTGGCTCAAAAGTTAATAATTTTGTTGCATTGGGTTTAACATTTTTTTTACTTCACATGATAGGGCGATACATGCCAGCATATCTGGTTGAGGAAGAACCCGGAGAAATCCTGGCAAGAACCACTGACCTACGGGAAGCTACTGGCAAATCTTCCCATAAATCCACTCTGGCATGGCAAAGCTATGTGGGTATTTGAGGAAGCTAGCTAGTAGCTTTCTTTTGGTCGGCAGTTCTTTTCGCGTTCATCCTTCACTAAAATATATTGGCCACACAGTATAGCCTATCATGTGCGGGAAAATGGCTTTAATTAATACAAAACAAAACGAAATTTCTAGAAACGCACATTTTTTTCCCCTATCAAGATATAGCTTGTCTTTTTCTGTCATTATGTATCATTGGAATTTTCAAGCAATTATTTTAAACAGATCCCTGATTTTTGACCGGTAATCTCCAGAAACTCTAAGTTTGTTTGATGACATAGAAAGTTGCCAATCGACAACAGTCAATAGTATTATTATTGGGAATTAATACAAAAAAGACACAAGAGTCGCATTATCAAAGGTTACATATGATAAGTGACGTAATGAATCCAATGACTAGTTGCATTATTTCATGTTTATAATTTGCTTGTTTATGGAAATTCGCATTGTCAACATGGATTAATTTCTGATTTCACAATAAGTAAGCATTTGTATACAAGTGATGATCGATATTAGTCTCATGTTATGGCCTGACGGCAGCTTGAATAGATCTGTTTTTCCAAGTATTCCAAGTATGTAATGACTGTCTTACAGATCAATTTATCACTTTAAACGTATTATTTTATTAAGTATACATTATCGATTTTTAAAATGTTCAACGTTCAGTGAACACATACATACTTAAGTAAAATTTAATAAGAGATCCAATGACCGTTACAGAATCTCTCTCTCTCTCTTTCGCTCTCTCTGCTAATAACGGAGTTGGTCTGGAATATATCTAGTAAAAGTTTATATATTTAGAATTCTAAAACTCCTAATCGATCGAATTTGAACCTGACGCGTTTCTGTGTCCAATAGTTCATTCTTGATTCGCAGTGTTGAAAGTTCATACATTCCTGCTTGAAATTGGTGATGTTATTTAGCCAAGCAGTCAAAGCGAGATAACTCATGTATGTGCTTAATGAGAAAACAAGAGCACCATGATACGGTGTTTTAAAATGATAATTTATCCATATTTATGACCTACGGAATTTCCCAGCAATATTTATAGCCTAGCAAATCTCACAGTACAACATATTATTATTTCTGGTGTGAATCGTGAATTTCAGGTACGAAGTTTTAGCTACGAACTACGACTTCAGAAATTAACTGCGTAAAAAAGAAAGCTGTACATATTGTTAAATCATCAATATATGAAACATATGTTCTGAGTTTTTTTAAATGGCGAATATTTGGATAGCTTGTTGAAAGGAACCAGATAGACTGAAAAAAACTATGATAAATCATAATGTTTAAAAATAAAAGTCACAGAAACTAATTTTGCTATTAAACCCTTGAAATAGTTTGTTCGATCCATGCAAATAAAGAGACAAACTGACACAATCATCGAACAAAAATAACCATAGTTTAATATGCATCAAACGTATGCTAACGATCTGAAATTTAAACTTAATGTTTTATAACCAGGGAAACGCAAGTTTGAATTGGACGCAATATCGTTTGGGCTTCATGCATAAATTAGATATCATTCAATATTTAATTGCATTAGTAGCTATGCCAGTGAGGGATACAATCACATGTTGTCTGTGTTTATATTTTTTTATTTTGGAAAGATGATAGTCAGGTAAATAGGTAGGCAACATGTACGTAAAACAGTCCGAGACCTCGACATTGGTGTTTAGAGTAGTGACTAATTGTCATCCGTATCGATTTAAGATAAATGCTTCAAAGGTAAATGATCCTCAAAGAAATGAAAACATCTGGTGTTTATTACTTGTTCGATGCGTACATGCTGTTAAAGCCATATTCAAACAACAGTTACTGACCTAATTTCTATACTTTAATCTACTATCCATCAATGAACTGTGAAACTAAAAATGCGTTTACAGCAACAATCACTGTTCTCTTCCCTGACCTTAAAATATAACCTATCTTAGAGATCCAAACCTGTTAAACGATGATCAGAACGCTATTATATCCCTGGGAAAACAAAGACTTATGGATAGTGGAAAGTAACATGATAAGATATCGTCAATATACTTATGATTTTTATCTGATACTGACTAGGTGTAACTGGAAAGAAATCTATGTCAAGATCTCGGAATGATACTTATGTCAACAGTCACTTGAAGTAGTTATAATGATGACTTCCGAATCAAATTTACAAACGAAAATAATTTAATCTTTCGTGAAATGTTATGATACTCCCCCATCCCTCCGCTCCAATTATTATTGATTTGAATTAAGAACGTTTAGTTATAAATTATAAATCAAAAAGAGTCACTAATGTATAAAAAAACAAAATTGAAATTTCATGATTCATATTGTAAAGAACTTTCATTTATTCAAATCTTAGGTACTAAAAGTGTGTGTAACCTTTTCTTTATCACAACACTAAAACTCTGTTATTGAAAACCCCAATTTATCATTGTTTGCCAATGTTTGTTTTATTGTTTTGTTTGAAATAAAAAAGTTGTAGTTAATTTATGTCAGGATTGCATAATATGTCGATCGCGATGGACCGGTCGATCGCGGAGGTAGTGTGAGTAGATCGCGTAGTATTAAAAAGAATAGGCGTCAGCCTATGTTTTGCATTTTTGTGGTAGGTAGATCAATTTGGCTTGGTCATTTTATAAGCAGCTCGCATGCTGAAAAGGTGTGTGTACCCCTGCTTTAGGTGATATGAAACTTTCATAATTTAAGCTTCACCAAAAGTATGTTTACCCTTCAAAAGCAAATAGTTCATAATACACGTTACTTTCCATAGCTAGGTTAGGAATCTTTTGAAGAAAAATAAAAGAAATAAAACACTTAAAATTCCTGTTTATGTTTTTATGTTAAACTAATTTAAGAGATATCTTTTAAAATATTACTTCAAAATATTTCATAATTGTATTCGAATTTGGGTTATAATTAAATGTCGAATAAATTCACTTATTTAGGTGATGAAATTGACAAGCGATATTATTGCTATTGCGAAATGTCGATTGATATTGTATACAGAAGATCAGAAACGTTATTTGTTTTGTACACTGGGTGCGATTTACTAACACCATGTCAGCTATGGAATGGTTAGTAAATGTATTAAGAAGACCAAATTCACGATATAAATATATCTTATTAATGATCAGAATGAACAGATCGTAGCGTTTTAAGTCATGGCTTTGTTTGATTGATTACGAATGTGTTCGCACTGAGCGACATTAGAGAAACATGATATCTTTCTCATACACTGAATGAAAACTAAATGATTAAACTTCTGACAAAATTTGTATAGAGATTGCTCATCTGTAACATATCATTACAGTCATGGCAACTAGTGATGTTTGAAATAAAATATTGAGAACATTACTTACGTAGTTTATCTGTACACGTAAGCTGTTATTAGTGTACCAGTAACGAGTCTTATAGGGAACGGTCCCTTTATGATCATCTTTTTTAAATTTATGACTTGCTATATTGTGAGTATTTGTCATAAAATTCATTTCTTTTTCATCTGTGGACTCTCTTGATACAATATCTATATGGGTGTCATTTTAGTTACATAGATATCCCCATAGGACAAAATCAAAATGACACAAAGCGATTGTTCAAACCCCTGGAAATAGCCACAATAAACTGCAAGATTTACAGCTAATCTTTCATGAAGGAAACAAACCCTGATTGTCTTAGCAACCCATATATTTTTAAGCATGCTGGAAATAAAGAAAAACAGGCTAGACAAATATAAGGCAGGTGAAATAGAATATATCTTAACTGATAATGACATTTTTAATGCCAAAATTTAGACATAGACATATTTCTATCAAGAATTGCACTTAATGATTGGTTAAAGGAGGTAGCTATTGTCAAACTAACATGTTATTGTTCCAGATCTGAATATACAATTCCTTCTAGATATACCTATTAGATGCTTGCATTTCTAACTAAAACTTAGTTGAGCAAACACAGATTTATGAAGACTAAAAAAACTATTCATTCGAGAGTATAGAGAAGTAGACGTTGTTTCTAAATTTGACGTACATTTTATAATTCACACAAGAAACAACATAATCAACCATTGAGACAGATACAGAAAACAGTTTAGTTTTCAAAGATGTACCTACAGCTTTCAACAATTGTCTTGTTTTGTCGGTCGTAGTGATTATGACAAGAGGTCGTATTAACCACGATAGCATAGGATCCCGATTTTCAGATAACGATTGTTCCTTGACTAAAAAGTAAATGTTTTGGAACCGGGTAAAATAAAAGAAGCTTGTGACGAATATAATTATTGGTTCTGTTTGGAGCAATTGTTATGTGATCTGTAACAAGAACCTTGTATACAAAGCAAAAGGACAATACTAATAATTATATTTTCTTTGTAATGACAGGTGCGGCAATAAACATAAGTGTCAGCGTACTTGGGTATCGTCAGTAGAAGCTGATAGCGATAAATTACAATAACGTACTCGAGAAAGGATAACATCACTTGTACATGCATTTATTATGCAGTCCACTTTGCCCTCTGATGCATGTCGTGATGTATCAGTATAGTAACTTTTATAATCATATAATCTTTATAATAATTTTTAATCTTTATAATTTTTATAATTTTATAATCATAAGACTTTTTTGAATACAGACGTATGCATCAACCGATGATTACTTTTCGTTAGTTGATCGAATAACTGCATTAATATTTTACAAGTATTGATAATTTCTTTTTAGTCTAAGTTGTTCTGCTTTAAACGAAACATTACGTTTATATCCGTTTTGCACTGACCTAATATTATGTAATATTTATTATATTTTTATGTTTCTATTCAGATGTGCTTGTTTTCACTCTCACAATAATTTTCATATGCCAAAATGAGATAGCTGTCTGCAGACTGACACTGCTTTGTTATCGGCTTGTTTAGATTTTATGTAATGGTGAAATATAAAAATAAATCAATTGTATGGAATAATAATGCACACAAAAATATTTGAAAATCCATAAAGCTTTAACGGACATTATCTATAAAATGTAATCAAGCTCTCAAAAGAGATAGAGTAACACAAGACACAAACAATACAATAAACGGAACAGTTGCATTGCATGGACCGTCGTATTATCACACAGAGAAAACAATTATTGGCACAGAAGACCTTGAAATTATAATAAAGACCATAATGCATTTTCTTTTAAGCACATTGACTATATTAAGTGGAAATCTATTCCAATCAATGAAATCTCAAATTATCCATGTTAAAGAAAGCGATCCATTTCATAGTTTTGCCTTTGTTTTGGATCGAAATATCTGCATGCTTGGAAAATGCAGTCCTGATAATGAGAAAAGCAATCCTTTTTTGATGTTCAAAAGCTAATTAAGTTTTAATATCACATAAAATGTTTTGAAACTTTTTTCAATGGTGTAGTCAGGTTTAAAAAATCCGAATATCTTATGCTTTTTAATATAGATTTTAGTTTGTGTCAATTTTCCATGCACATGTGTGGCTTGCATCCTGACGTAAAAAGTGAAAGCTCATGCTTAGTATCCCTTAATACCCATGAACTCCTCATCGTATATACGTTAGCTTTAAATATCTTGTATTTTAGGAAAATCACTTTCCATTATTTATCTGATTATACTACAACTGTTTTAACCAACACAAACATACATATACATTTCTTAATTTTGAATACCAGCATTTGTAATTCATGTTAATCCGAGAACAAGTGAATGAAGAAATTGCCATTATGAAATGTTAATTAGAGAGATAATCTTAATTCACTCCAATGACCCAAAACAGTCAGCTTAGACACATTTTCAGTCAATTAACTTAGTACAATAAACAATAAGATATCATGAAAACAGTGTACAATTTTTCGAGGATACAAACATACAAAATCTCATATGTATAAAATGTCTTCAGATCAATGCAAACCAAATGAGGAGATTAACTCACAATATACCTCCCTCTGTAGGGACAAACATACGTCTACGTTATTAAATGTGATGATAGAAAGATAAAATTCGCATGTTAGGACGAGAACTATGGATTATCATCTTTATTAGTCGCTCTTGTATTTTGTTCAGCGTTATGTATGATATAAAGTCCTCCTGTCTTATCTCTTTAGGCTTCCATGCACTCTTACGAATGTCAAATGTCTAAATGTGTCAGACTGTTTGGCTTGAACAAAGATGTCAAATGTCTAAATGTGTCAGACTTTCTGTGGCTTGAACAAAGATGAAAATGAAAAGTTATTGGGAACTTGATATTTTTATTGCGTACCTGTACAACAGAAAAAAAGCAGCAAAGTCCAACTAAGCCCAGTTTAAAGGACAATTATGTTTGTAATATTGAATAGATTCATATTAATTGGAAACCTTGATTTTCAAAACACACCTTGAATCTCACAAAATCCAAATTATGAGTAATTTTTGAATGAAATATTTTTAAATGATATTGATTAGGTTGGGAACCCCGCTGCTATGAAATTATTCTCATCTTACAATGGAAAGGAGTGTTGTTTTGAAAGGGTCCAAGACCTCTTGACGGCCGTATAAAGAACACGTATAGTACCACACTTACCGTATGAATGATATACTGATCTGAAACATTACTTTTAATAAAACATATTTCCAGTGTTTTCATGTTTTTTCTTGTAGTGAAAAGACATTAAACAAAGACATTAAATGTGAGTCTGTATAAATTATAATAATTCACATTTTTATGTTTCTTGGTCCAGTGAATAAATGCTATTATTTTTAAAATCTAGCACATCATTTGTTTCTACGTGACAAAAAACAAAAAAAATTCCTTGTCATCTTGTAAAATGTTGAAAGTGTTTTTTGATTCCATTGAACTGTTTTATCGTGATCCTTTATTGTATATACATTTTATCAAATTTTACAATCTTTACGTTTCGTACTTTTTTGTTCTTCGTCTTTATATTTATTTGAAAGGGTTTGTCTTCATAAATTATGTGCAATTTACATTTTTCGAACTTTTTCATTTGTAGTTACCACATAGTCACCATTGTGCTGAAGTATTATACATCCACCATATTGTTTCAATCGAAAGTAAAACCGCATGAAGCATCTAAGGTAACTTCTACGTTGCAAGGATTTAATAGTTTTTCATAGATTAGTTTAAGTACCATCGCAAAGATGATAGAATTAATATGACACTGATTAAGTTGTAAGTCATCATATATATATATATATATATATATAGATATATATATATATATATATATATATATATATATATATATATATATATATATATATATATATATATATATATATATATATCTATATATATATCTATATATATATATATATATATATATATATATATATATATATATATATATATATATATATATATATATATATATATATATAGACACACACACCATCTACTTGAACCTAATCTTGCCATTTTTTCCTTCACAATAATAGCCATTTGGATTCAAAGTTGAAATTAAGAACAAATTCTGCTCTCTCTCATAATATCATTAATTTGGTTTCACCTGTACCGAAAGAGACCGCACAGGAGGGCTTTTTGAAACTAATTGATTCTATTTCCAAACACTTTACACCAAGGTTAAGTGTTCTCAGTCTTATAGCAAAGGTGAAAATGTTTAAACCCCAAACCCCTCTCAAAACAAAAATCAATATTCATCATGATGGATATGTTGATAAGGTTCAAACAAAACAATCAAGGTTTTAATTTTGAATATTCCTTATTTGAGCCTGCCAAGATACCTGTCCCTTATTAAAATTGTAATTAACTCTTTACAAGATACCATGCAAACATTGATTTTCTATGATTGGAAATCCATATCATCGCTTAAATAACACCTGAGATTTGACATTAAGGGATCTGAACTCTCTTTGTCCAGTCATGAATTAACTTGCATATAGAGCGCCGATAACTAATTAATATAGACAGTAATACTAATGTTAGGTCCAATTGGGTTACGTTTGTCGGATCGGTTTAAACCCTATGAATTATCTATAGGAAAACTTTTAAAATGATGAAAATGATAAGTTCCGTCTCGTTTGTTGAAAAATTTCCTTATCATGAGATCTGGCCGTATACATCCAGTAGTACCTGCGAGGCGACAATTCTAAAATTAAAAGGGTGTTAAATTCAAGTCTAGGATTGAGTAGAATTTACCCATACACATACTTCTTCTGAAAAATTAAACAACTTTTATTTCTGGTAATTTTCAGCAAATCAGTGATTTTCGTTATTTTTTAATAGTGTATTTAATAAAGTTTTAAGTAATTTTTTAAGGGTTTCATCATTAGATATCGAGACTGGTAAATATGTAGGGGACATATCATATGAAATGATATCTGAACTTTGTGAATATAATGAGATCGAAAATGAATATCCTTTTATCTTGATCTGACCTCTATACCTCCATCTAGATAATCGTATACTAATCCTTGTTATTGGCAGAATGTCCAAGCTACCTTAAGCACTAAACAAGATCTGACAGCTCTTATATACCTAGGTAAATATGTATCTTCTTTCGCTGTCAAGTTCTCTCCGTCCGTCTCTTTGATGACCCATATATTTATTATTTTACGCAACAGTGAATTATATATGAATTATGTATTAGATATGGACTATACGGGTTTCTTAGCATACGTAAAATCAACAAATTTATGTTCTCTTTCGTTTAATATACCACCACCCACAAGCTGCTTTTCTAGGTCATAAATAATTAATTACCTGTGGTGACAAGCTGCTGATTAAACAAGGCAAGTTTTGTTTTAAAATTTTATATTTTAATGATATATAAAATTATCGCATTCACAAGTAAAAAACAACTTGTCATACTACAGAATAAGTGCATATCACATACTAATTTAGGAAATACATGCAGATAGATAGATAGATAGATAGATAGATAGATAGATAGATAGATAGATAGATAGATAGATAGATAGATAGATAGATAGATAGATAGATAGATGGATGGATGGATGGATGGATGGATGGATGGATGGATGGATGGATGGATGGATGGATGGATGGACGGACGGACGGACGGACGGACGGCCTGCCGGCCGGATGGATGGATGGATGGATGGATGGATGGATGGATGGATGGATGGATGGATGGATGGATGGATGGATGGATGGATAGATAGATAGATAGATAGATAGATAGATAGATAGATAGATAGATAGATAGATAGATAGATAGATAGATAGATAGATAGACGTCCAGGCTTCTAAATTTAAAGAAATCAGTGTTGTCAAGCCAAGGAGACTACGCAAAAATTGATTTTTCTTTTCTGCTTGGCATACAGTTTAATTAGTACAAGAGTACAAACTGCAGAAGGGTTGAGGTTTAATGGTTTATTTTTGTTTTATTATTGTCAAAGGCACAATAACTAGACGCAATTAAGGTCTTGAAAATAATTGAGTTCTTTACCAACTTAAACAATCATGAATAATTCCTTTCTTAGGTCTTCCTCTTAATCTATTCGCTTAAGCGAATTTTTTTCTGATCGGAAAACGTAATTTACTATAGTGTGTATTTTATTTCCTGTACTCTTTGTCTTTAATGTATTTTTAAAATGAAATTACTTGTCAATCAGTGCTTTGTAGGTGTTGAAATCTTTCATCTTTTCGTTGCAGGTCTTTTTAAACTGAACTACTTGATTTCTTTATTTTGCTCTGGCTGAAGCTGCGATGAAGAGTGCAGGAGGGTATATACATGCTGTTTCCACCTTCTACGTTGGCAGATCATGCACATGATTTTCGGTAACATCTTTACTTGTTATTATCAAAAGGAGTTAAATACTTTTGAATTTGTTAAATATAAAACGAATAATGCTGGAAATGTTTAATAAATAAGTATATTTATTCATGGACATGTTGGACTTTCAATTATTTTATATCGATGGATAGTTTTACGACAGATCGATGACTAACCGCTTGTGATGAAACGCGACAAAATAAACAATAGATCAAAAACAATTGTTTAGAAGTAACTTTCATAAAGATGCCAAAACTATATTAACAGACGAAAGTGAAGAACATCATGCAGTTTGTAGTAATAAGCGTGTCATATAACTGGTCAAGGCCATACTTTGTCCTTGAAGTGACCTTTACTTTACACATTATCACGCCTGATAATATTTATGGCCATTACACATTATCAATCTTGTTATTGTCATATCCATCTTTCTGCATGCATGTGAAACATGGACACTCACATCTTATCTACAGAGAAGGATTTAAACATTCGAAATGAGATGCTACCGCAAAATCTTGGGCATCTTATATACATTGACCATGTAACCAACGAAGAGGCCCAAAACATAACAAAGCGAGCCATTGGATCCTAAGAAGACCGCTTGACCACTGTAAAAAAAAACTCCAACTAAAGTGGTACGGCCATGTTTTACGATCATCTGGACTGGCAAAATCAATCTTGCACGGCGCAATGCGAGGGTGAAGAAAAGGGAGACAGAAAAACAGGTGGTAAGAAAACATTAAGGAGTTGACAGGCATGGGATTTGGAGATTCCCAAAAGGCTAATAGAGAACAGGGAAAGATGGAGAGAATTGGTTGCAAAATTAACTATCGTACCACAACGACCTCTTGGGTTAACGGATTGATGATGATGATGATGATGATGATGATGATGATGATGATGATGATGATGATGATGATGATGACGACGACGACGAGGACGATGACGACGACATTAGCAATAATGGTCTGAAGTGGCGTTTATTTATTATCATTTTCGAAATTCTTCATATATAATTAAACTGAAATTTGGAGCCGCGAAAGAGCGCCAGACCCGTATGTCAATGGTCAGTGATTCATTGATTCATCTCCCCACCCGCACCAGGCCAGCTTGACTTTCTTAATCATGGGCGTGTCCCAGGGTAAAGCATTTAGCTCCAATTTCTTCGGCATGATATAGCCAATGAATGGTGTTGAAAGTCACAATAAATAAATAAATAAATAAATAAATAAATAAATAAATAAATAAATAAATAAATAAATAAATGCGTATCATATTTATAGTGTCGATCCAATGTAAACCCTGCTTCTATTTTTAGATAGTTGATCAATTACGCGTACGAAATTTTTTTTGGGAAGATATAGCCATTTGACAGGCAATAGTATTACGAACTGATTTAATAAGTTGATATATAAAGGGCATAAAACAATAAGAGCAAATATCTTATTTAGCAGTGTGCCAATACTCTACTATAATGAATTTTGTAATCATTAAAACAATGTCATAATAAGGCGTCTTGGCATATCTTATAAATATATTTCACTAGATCACCATCATATAAATGTATGAATTGCAGGTCTATACATTTTTGGGGGGTTGGAAGAGTTCCAATTCTGTAAATAATACACAGGAATAATGGATGTATTAGTGGCATCTTTCCAGCTCCCATGCTGACTATTGAATG
Organism: Potamilus streckersoni; assembly: GCA_016746295.1. NCBI lineage: Eukaryota > Metazoa > Mollusca > Bivalvia > Unionida > Unionidae > Potamilus > Potamilus streckersoni. The sequence continues at coordinate 2,556,711 of JAEAOA010001748.1, read as the reverse complement.
TATAGTAGAATCACCACAAAATAAAATATGAAACAATTATTTCAGGAATCCTCGCTATAAATTGTGTTGTAGTTTGCTTTCATTGAAACATGACTTTAAAGTTTAAACTATTAAATTAATGCTTTCTGACATTGTGATTAATTAGGAAGCTGTATAATTAAGGTTAATGACTCCTCTTTGTACCATATGCTTGGTATATTCTGTTTCATATGTCCAGATGTCCCTCTACAATTGTTAAAATGACGACGGTTTGAACGCGGAAAATGATTATATATTTGCTAAGACATAAAAAAAACCTGGTTTAGAAGAATATTTGTAAAAGAACAAACAAATCACAATATAAACTTTACAAGAACCACATTTGTAACATTCACCATTTTTATATTACATCATTGCACCTTTATTATTGCAATGTCTGCTGTTGCCGACGATAGAAAGCAGCATTTGTATCGGATTCGGAGACATTTTCCACACCTTTCTGTTCCTGAGGTCGATACAGTATAATTTGCGACTTTGCACTGACATTTCATGACATGCAAATCGCCGGAAGCGCAGAATTATAGAACAAGGCCGGTGCATAATTTTCATTACAATTATACATTTGGTCTCTGACCCCATTTTGATGTACGAGCTCTTTTTCTCCCAGGCAGATTACTTATTTTGGTGCTCGAGAATCAATTTTAAAATCTCAAGTTACTTTGGGGGAAGAAAAGTTAAAAGTTTTAAATACATATTTAAAAAGTTTTTGTTTTCCAATGAAGCCCTGACCGGACATAGAAAATAGTTGACAGGAATAATGTAGCATATTAAGTACAGCCTAGCGATACTTGATAACGTGCGAAAATTGTAGGTTTGACAGCACGAGAGTTTTCTTGTGAGACACAAAAGAACCAATGTTCTTGAAACCGTTTGATAATGATCGTATAGACACTTTTAAGATCAATATCGCTATATTTTAAAACAAAGACATGAAAGCAACTGATCAAATAATAACTATTGCATGAAACTATTGCATGAGAGACTCTTTACATGAACTCTTATTTCCTGAAAAATAGGAACTGTATGTGAGGCAAATCGTTTCTGTCGAAATGTCAAAATGAAACCACGCTTGTCCAAGGTAGATATACTTAGTCACACGAAATGTCATGAAGAAACTACCCCTGTTCAGGACGAAACACTTTATCAATGCATAACTGTTTAGCACTTCACATGTACTTAGTTATTATCTACTGTAACACACATATTATGTAATGTTATAATCTGTATGTCATCCACCTAAAATGATGACTGGTTAACAGTGAAAAGAGCTTCATCGTCCTTTCTGAAAGGAAAGTCAAACGTTTTTTCACATGCCTCTAATAACCTGATAAATAAAACTACTTAAGCCATATTGATAAAGTAACGATATAGAATAAAGCAAAAGGTCTAGTTTGTTTGATAAATCAATCAATTGTTTAAGGAATTTGAACACATACACATCTTACATGTTTAAGAAAGAAACAAAAGCAAATATTTTTGTGACGCTTAAAAATATTTACGACCAAATGTTGCTGGTTAAAATGTACGCTTATGACAATTACATTCAGACATAGATGTTTATCTCACTTTCTTTTGGTGGACAAATACCTCTGTTGGATGTCGCAAATGATAAAATGTCACTGAAACAGCATTTAATTTTTACACAGCTGTGATGTTAAAGAAAACTGAAGAGATTGGCATTATTTTATGTGAATATCATGAAACGTTAACAAGAAGTAAAGAATAATCAGCGAAATAAAAATATGATCATCAATCGCCCTTTTCTTCTTCCGCTAAGTTGCGTTCTAACGAATTTAGTTGATTGAAATGAAGAACAACTATTATTACAAGTCATTTTGGAATCAAATGCCAAGTTTAACATACAAATATCCTAAGCAACATCTGCGATACATGTCTTTGAAAATAGACATTAAGGTATACATCTTAGAAGTTTTGAGTTTATTCTACTTGCTTTTTGTTAGCGACCTCGGCTTGTAACTGTCCTGATATGCTATAATATTTGCACGACTCTTAATGAACATTTAACGATTCTAGAATTTTATTTTCTATCTCTGACTGTTATGATCGTTTGGTAATAGGAAATAGATAGATTGGGTAAAATGTAGTCAGATGATATCTTTTAATAGTGTTCAGGAAATAGATAAGTAGACGGGTGGATGGGATAGGCTGGATAGGTGTTCTTCTCTGCATATATCTGTCATTGTGTATGTGTGTGTGTGTGTGTGTGTCTGTGTGCGTGATTTGGATTTTTAACGGAGCTTTAACATTTTTTTTTCAGTCATATCACTACGATGTCTGCAGTGTGGCAGTTTCATTTATATACACATATATATATATATATATATATATATATATATATATATATATATATATATATATATATATATATATATATATATATATATATATACACATATATGGCCAGGTTTCGTTACTAAATATATAGGGTTGCGAAAAAACATTATGTAGAAACTATAATTCGGTACATATATATGTTGGCAACACGCCATAGGATACAAAAGGATTCGGTCCATATACAATACACAAATACTCGGTACATTTACGGTGGTAAACAGAATTTGCAAGCCTTTTTTTTAAATCTGATGCCTGATTCGGTCATAAAAGTTCAATTTTGTCCGAATATTTTCTTCCTCTTGGGAATTTTTTTATATAATCTCGATCTGCATGTTTGAAAAATTATTATGAATTTTCATACAAAACTAATCAGTATTAAAGATTAGTTATGAGTTTCATACAAAACAAATCAGTATTAAAGATGAGTTATGATTTTTCATACAAAATAAATCAGTATTAAAGATGAGTTATGATTTTTCATACAAAACAAATCAGTATTAAAGATTAGTCATGATTTTTCATACAAAATAAATCAGTATTAAAGATGAGTTATGATTTTTCATACAAAACAAATCAGTATTAAAGATGAGTTATGATTTTTCATACAAAACAAATCAGTATTAAAGATTAGTTATGATTTTTCATACAAAGCAAATCAGTATTAAAGATGAGTTATGATTTTTCATACAAAACAAATCAGTATTAAAAGATGAGTTATGGCTTTACATCCAAAACAAACAATAATTTCATTAAAAATTAGGGAGTTGCCAAAACACAATATCCCTCAGCAAACTGAATAAGAAAAAGCGATAGCTCAATAACTAATTGCGTGTAAAATTATTGATTTTGGCTAAATGGTATTTGTTTTAGATCTTGAGTGCATTGGACACACTATAATGTCATTCCTCCATGATCGGCGTGACGCTTTCCAGATCGTTATCTCCGGAGTGGTTTTGAAAGAACACATTAGAGCAAATAAACAAACATAGCTTATTTCCGCACAAGCTCATTTACTGTTATTGGATTTTCTTTCCCCATGTGAGGCTAATGATTCCTTCCAAATGTCAAGATGAATTCACTGTGACAGATATCAATATACTTTATTGCACAACAATCGTCCAACTTTTTGACAATTGTTATAGTTTCTACGAAAGTAGAATCATTGCGTCCTGGCTACCACAACAACGCTACAATTCATTATTTGTAATTATTCTATCTATATCGAATCGAAATATGTGTATACCGTGCCAGGGCAAACCACTTCATTCGCACAGCAGCGACTAATGTCTTTGTTCGAAAAAGATAAGGTTAAGTAAATATATTAGACTTTAGGCACTTAGAAAGCTTGGCAATCAGCGCACTATTCTTTCTAATCCTGATTAAAATTGCTCCATGAAGGCACACAGTAGTTATGCGGGATTGCAGCAGCAATAGCGTTGTACAGACTCTTCAAGTTACTTAAACAAATGAAAAATTCACGTTGTACAAGAAGTCGAGGTTTTTGATAATCTTGTTTAATCGAAGCTCGCTATAAGTTACAAATCGTGCCGCGAGGGTCACCTTGGGCTTGTCAGTTTCACATTTCGTTGCAGGTTTTTAATACACTACAAGTTTAACATCAGCCAGACAAAATCCAAGTTTAAAACAATTTCCTTTCGCATTGTTATTGAAGTAGCTGATGTTAATGGATAAATAGGAACTACATACACAATTAACAAGTGTAATTATAAAAATTGAATTTACATCAAAACATAAATAAGCAATGGTAACTTAGCACATAAAATTAATTAAAAGTAAATGCACAAGCGGTCAGAAAATATGTTTTTGATAAATCATAAGTATATATAAAGTTTCATGTACATATATTACTATTTTTTCGAACAAATGAATAGAGATAAGACGATTGTATGTTAATTACATTTAGAACTGTTTCGATGGATAACATTAGACTTTGGGTATAGGGTAACCTTGGGTATAAGGTAACTTTTTACCTGCAAAGAAAAGATGACTGTTTTAATCAAAGAATATCCACCCAATTATTGAAAAACCATCGACAATGATATCTTATCCATTTTAGATTAGATTTGTTATAAGATTTCACTAAATTAGCATTAAGACCTGCCCACACGTTTTAATTTGAAAAACAATCTGATTAACTGCATATCATATATCCAATGCAGGGAACTTTTCCCTTTGATAAAGAATACCATCAAGAATAAACGTTTACATTTTCTCAAATATTTTTGTTTACATTTGCTTGCTTCTGGAAAGTGTACATTTCGTGAATGGAGAAGCAAATGTGTTTTTTGATGTCAACAAAGGCATATAACCCACCTTGAAGAAACACTTTGAAAGAGTTCCACATGTACCAAGAGTCCTGAGAGTAATTGTGACTTAAAGAATTCGATAAAAACTGTACGCGTTTTACATAGTCGCTTTGATAATGTGTCATTATCGAGGTGAAATATACACCTTTTACTTAGTAAGTGTGTAAACGTGTCATTATCGAGGTGAAATATACACATTTTACTTAGTAAGTGTGTAAACGTGTCATTATCGAGGTGAAATATACACCTTTTGCTTAGTAAGTGTGTACACGTGTCATTATCGAGGTGAAATGTACACCTTTTACTTAGTAAGTGTGTAAACGTGTCATTATCTACTTTAGATATGCTGAAAATTATATATTAATAGTATGTTCCGTTTTTACGTTTCTAAAATGTTTTATATGACTTCCAGAAAAGGTGACACATTATATATAATAATATTTTTGTCATTTTCTCCTCTTGAGTCACCATAAATAGCAAATGTGATTATTCACTGATTCTAGTGACACTCACTGTTTCATTCAATTTCCCAACATCATTGTATTAGATGATTTAGTCCTTATCTTAAAAATATTAAATTTAAATTTTAAGTATGCATGAATAAAATGAACCATTATGAAAATACAATTTTTCACTAAGCCATTTTAATGGGACAATAGCGCTCTTCGATTAAAGAAATTGCGAATAATTGGAAAATTGAATACGGGTGGGTTGGTGGGCGGTGTGTGTATTCAATAATTAAATCTATTCATCTTTGTATAAATATGACTGTAATTTGGTCTTTAACATTGATTCTTTTTTTAAAACCTTAACAGCACTCCATGCTGGGGTAAAGTTCTCAGTTTTATATTCTCAATTTTATGAAAACTTCAAGGGTCTTAAATCAATTTGCACTATCGAGTTTAGTAGCACAAACATCCCATGTGAAACGTCTCATTTAGGAGCTCCATTTACTTTTGGATAAAACGAAACACATAATTTAACAACATACGATGTTAATATCTTTGCCAAAGTCACAACTCAAGTTTGAAAGGACATAATTTGTTGACCTCACAGATAGAAAACCCAATGACTTAAATCCCTCCCACAGGATAATAGAGAGTATAACTATCATATGGTAGAAAATATTTTAAATTCTATTTATAAAAGTGAGTAATCATATCTTTCAATAATGATAAATGTAAATATATTTAAATACTATGATTTTTTTAAAGACATATGTACGTCATTAAATATCAATTACACTTTCAACTGATGTAAATTGTGCCTTTCGTTAAATAGAGTTGTAATTATTGATGTTTTGTTTCCCTGTTGTTCGTAATGTCGTTCATAATACATAATTGATATATGTACGAATTCCTAAATGCAAACATGATATCTACATGAACTCCTAATACAAAAGTGATATATGCAAGTATTCATAATGCAGAATTTATATACCTATATCTAGAACTGTTTTAAAAAAAAAGTTTTTTTTTTTTTTTTTTTTAAAAATTATAATGTGATATAAGATTGAAATATCCGGTGAAAATGCTAAAGCTTTTCATTTCTGGTACTTAACAATTGTTCTCAGAATTGACCAATTTTTAAATCGTCAGAATGGTTTGTTTTATATATCGCATTAAAAATCAAAAACAACATGCATGGCAATTTATTTGATATTTGCTAAAAGCACACACACATACATACATACATACATACATACATACATACATACATACATACATACATACATACATACATACATACATACATACATACATACATACATACATACATACATACATACATGCATACATACATACATACATACATACATACATACATACATACATACATACATACATACATACATACATACATACAAACATACGTACGTACATACATACATACATACGTACATACATACATACGTACATACATACATACATACATACATACATACATACATACATACATACATACATACATACATACATACATACATACATACATACATACATACATACATACATACATACAAACATACATACGTACGTACATACATACATACATACATACATACATACATACATACATACATACATACATACATACATACATACATACATACATACATACATACATACATACATACATACATACATACATACATACATACATACATACATACATACATACACATACACACACACATATATATATATATATATATATATATATATATATATATATATATATATATATATATATATATATATTGTATGTTAAATATATATGGTAAATTGGTGGCGTTCAAAACACACCAACCTCTTCCACTACGGTTCGTTGCTAGGGAATTACCTCCCGCGGTGTAATTTATCCAGTGTGGATGGATAGAAAGAAGAATTCAGATCTCTGAACAAATATATTGAATAAATAAGACAGCTAGTCCCCTTTCAATGAACAAATATAAATTTAATCAATTCAACAACATAATTTCAAATGGAAGAAATCAATTTCTTTGCTACAAAAGGAAAATATACTAACATGTACTAAAAAAAATCAATGCAAATTTTCACTTTACTGTTACTTGTCAGTGACAGAATAAGTACAGTTCCATCACAGCCTAGGAGTTATGACCTTGAGATCAACGATGAACGACATCATCACCTATCTTATCCGGACATCGAATTTTCCGTTCTTATTGCACTGCCAACCTTTGTGTAATCGTCTGGACCTGGACTCTTGCCAGTCGAACCTTGAACGGTTTGACGATCGTACCTAGACCTGGACTTCGGCTGGGAATGCTTCTGATAATTTTGCTCAAAATGCATTCAGAAATTTGGAATTTTCCAGGAAGCTGTTACCTTAAATAAATAAAATGTCTCGCAAAAGAAAATAGGTTGCCTTTTCCAAGTACATATTTTTATTTGTACATTTTCTTGCTCAGAAAAAAACTGCATAATTCTGTTTGCTCACACATTCCCTAATTTCTATGTTTACAAACAGGGACGGCCATTACATGTACCCTGACCTTAATTCGAGTCACGCTAGCGGGGAACATTAGATTCCGCTATCATTTCACGACCAGCACGTATGTGCCAGTATTTATCACCCTTTGACTTCTTACATTAATACAGCCTAGTGTTTAAATTACATATGGCGTAGCCCATCACATCTAACTATTCTAAAAAAGTTTACCTGATCAATTAAATATAACAAACTATTATATAAATATACCCTCAATACATGGCATACTAGACAGAGATTTAATTCATAAATCTACGAGACATTACCCATCATGTATTTGGCTTAATTCTTGAAAATTCATAAGCACTCCTATGTATCGAATATTCAATTACATGCAATCTTGACAATTCTCTCAATGAACATTCAATTACATGCAATCTGGTCAATTATCCCAATGAATTGATTATTAGAATATCAAAGAATAAAATGTCGTGACTAACATTTCACTAGAATTCTGCAAAATGAAATCATACATACATCATAACATTAGTACATTTGCAAATAAATCAACAAATGAAAAAGCATATTAAAATCGAGAAACTAAGATGGCGTACCTTTGCCGTTTCTTATTAGTTCTCCACGAACCTCCAAAGTATAGTCTGTCTCCTGTCTGAGACAACTATCTGGTTCCTTACGTAATCACGAGAGACGTACTTTTTATGTTCCAGGAGTCGACCTTCCGACTTTTCCCAAGTAAGATTGAAGACTGAAGAAATTTTTTCCAAGTAGGACCTCTAATTCCTTACAAGAGTTACGCCCTAAAGTTTCCATTAACCAATCAGAATCGATTGTTCCATAACATCTTCTACTTAGAATTGTTGATTGACGAATCAGACTAATCATGCCGCAATTAACGTTCCTTTGAACAATCAATTATTGACGTTCTTTTGCTTTCTACCGGTCGAGTTTGGGGGGGGGGAGGTGTTATGCCATAACCCTTGTGCCATAACAGACAACTCGGTCAAATTTTGTAGCGTGGAACCAAATTACTTTGACGTTCGGAGATGAAATGAGAATAATCATAAAATTTCTCTAGCTCTTTTTATTTTAATTAAGTTGGCTTTGGTACAACTCAATTAATCAATACTTCTAAGAGTTTTCAAAATTCGGCACATCACTATATATATATATATATATATATATATATATATATATATATATATATATATATATATATATATATATATATATATATATATATATATATATATATATATATATATGTATATATATATATGTATATATATATATATATATATATATATATATATATATATATATATATATATATATATATATATATATATATATATAGTTTTCTAGAAGACTAGAAAATAAAAACTATGCACTAGTAAAATTTAACATTTTCTAAATCTTCTTATTATCCTTCAATTTTTACTATAAGAATAACCGGTATAGAATCAAATATCCGGGATATAATATGCGTTACATATTTACAAAAAGTAAAAAATAGATGTCGCTTTGGCTTCTAGACTTTTAGGGAATTATACAACGTTTTCAGTTTCCGCAACTGGTCTATACAAGCTGGTTGTATTTATAGTTTTAGCACATGTGAAGACAGCCATGTAGAGGTTTACAAACACAACGTTTTTGTTTATTAGTTTGTCGTATATATGTTTTGTATTTGCCTTTGAAAAAGACTCATTAAGAGTCGAAAGAGCTTAGGCTAGTTAGTTACTAGTTTCGTACTGTTCGTCGTCAGTTTATTGCATATATATATATATATATATATATATATATATATATATATATATAGAGAGAGAGAGAGAGAGAGAGAGAGAGAGAGAGAGAGAGAGAGAGAGAGAGAGAGAGAGTTTCCCTACGTTTCGACTTAAACACATATCGCATTAAGAATCAAATACAACATGCGTGACAATTTATTTGATAATTGCTAAAATCACACACACACACACACACACACACATATATATATATATATATATATATATATATATATATATATATATAGAGAGAGAGAGAGAGAGAGAGAGAGAGAGAGAGAGAGAGAGAGAGAGAGAGAGAGAGAGAGAGAGAGTTTCCCTACGTTTCGACTTAAATAAAGTCGTCCTCAGTGAGTAAGGAAAGTTTTGCATCACGAGTTTCAAACATAGCTATTCACATCGTGGCGGAAATAGGAAAACGGTTGTACACACGGACATACAGAAGAAAATATCCGACTAGAAATTGACGAATATCGAATTGTAAAATATATGTCAGGAAATAGTGACATGAAAATTTTGTAAAGTTCGTGACAGCTGCCATTTTCGTTGAAAGTACGGGTGTAGAGAACTTGTAGTGGATCATTGTTACCCTAGCTCCTATGTGTGATTTACAATATTAGTGTTTGGAATAAATTATATGGTCTTACATGTTTTTTGAGATACGGATCTACGTATCTAAATGCGTATCTAACTGATGTGACGGAACAGCAGCAATTCGATAATTAATCAGGTGCGAAATTCTTTGGTTTGTTTTAATAATAGTTTTCTTTGTCATACGTAAGATACAAAAAAGAATGTTCTTAAGACAGTTCATGCATGATTGAAGAAGAACGTTAGATATCTGTATTACTAGATTGCTCTAATAAGAGAATCCAAAAGAAATGAGGAATTATACATATCACAACAGTACATCGTTACGTGACGATCTGAACTTTTTGAAGAAGTATATTCTTTCTGTGTAAAATTTCAAGAATCCAGGTGATCCAAGAGACCTAAAAATGTAAATAAATTAAAACATGACATTATGTTTCCATGAAAAATATTGAATCAATAATACAAAATATGTTACTTACGGAGAGAATGTAAACAAATATCCTAAAGATGAAAATAATCAATGTCGTTTATAAAAAGAAAACGTAGTTAAAAACAACTTGGAACTATTGATTAAACCACGCAAAACTGGTGACTTGTTAAATTAGTGAACAGGAATGCAGAGTTAAACATATTGTAGATAATGAGATACAAAAGACATAGCAATTAAATAAACTGACGATAAGAGCTCTTATCGTATCCATGAGTTAACTATATCACCGGTAAAAAGATAACTTAGAGAAATCAAATGAGCTATCTATAATTTTTTCATATGTATCTTTAAAGAAAATTTCATTAACGTATCGTTCTTTCTGTAGATACAAAGAGCAATTTCTATTCATGACAGAAATATAACAGCAGAGATGACCTTCATGGTTCGCATATTTTTTTTGTTTCCTCTAAATTGTACCTTGAACCAATGAAAACTTTTATGTTTAACTATATCAAGGAAAAACAGCAAGACAGCAAAATGAAACACTGTATCTTTAGAAAACTTCGATTTTTGTCAATAAAAAGCTTACTTCATGACATTTAATTTGACTACTTTTCTCTTTTGATTCCTTTTAAAATATCATATGTGAGATGTAAGTATACATTATGGTTAGTTAAACTTTTTTGTAAGTGCCGGGTTTGATTCCACTTCCGTGTAATGTTTAGTATAACGCTTCTTCCCTCAAAATTACAGCTAACGTAGATCGATCTATCAATCAAGAGAATATTTTTTTTTAAAAAAAAACTTCGAAATGTAAATCACTGTCGTTTGTAGCATTGCACGAACTGAGAATTCAAGGATTAAATCTCTAAACCAACGGTTTGACTTCCCAAAATAATTTAGCAAAGTTGTATCATACTTTTTATTGTATTCTCTAAATTGTAATTGTAGTCTAATTCAAGTTTAGTTGTCCATTTTAATCATATAGCTTTATATATACTTTGGTTATACCTTTACAGACATATAATGTATTGGTCAGTTGTGGTTTAGGCACGAAAGGCCATGTGGCATGCCTGCCCAATGTAAATATCAACGTCCTAATGTGGCCGGTACATCTGCTGACGATATTTGCGACAGCTTCAAAGTTTCCACAGTTACACATCTGGTCATTGCCACGATTTGGAGTATGATGGTATTGGCACATCGATAATCCAAAATTAATTTGTCCATCCCTTAGATTCGTTGTTCTACCGGTAACAGCTGGTAAAACTGTTCTTGAGCATTCTTCTCAGAAATGCTATGCCAAGGAATCATTAAACAGAAAGCATATTGGGATATTATAGATCTCAATGATGTAAATCAGACTTTTGTTCCATATTTACAGTCTAATCTACTTTTCCAAAAGAGTGACCAGGTGTTTAAATTCAAATCATCAATGTCACCCAAATGATCAATTTCATCTAACCATTCTCTTGTGCTTTAATGTTTATCTTCACGTCCAGACATAATTTGAAAATCTAATTTTTATATGATTGACTTCCTAATTTTTTCCAGTAAATGAGAAGCAATGCCACGTTTCATGTTGTCAGCAGCAAAAGGAGATCACATTAACGGAGTAATCACGAGAGTTAAACTTGTAGCCTTACTCTCACCAGAACTAATTGTCCCTTGTGTTTGGGGCCACCCTTAACTTAACTGACTAATATTTGCAAAGAAAATGCACATAACATATGGATAAAAAAAATAAAGAGGAAAAAGTCGTGACAAAATCTCTTTCTGGCCCCGTCTCTCTCTGTCTCTGTCTTTCTGTCACTGTCTCTCCCTGTCCGTCTCTCTCATGTGCATATACAAAATATATAATTGTGTACATGAAATGTAAAAGTTCAGTGGCATGCACGCATGTATGTACTCGGGACTATCGATACACTGTAGAAACGGTGTAAGGGATATAAACCGGTTTATAAAATTATCGATTATTTTGCGCACTCGGAGTTTTCTTTCTTAGAAAATTCTTGTGGTCCCCACCACCACTCAGAAGAAAAAAGTTATTGTAGACGTTGGATAAAAATAATCAGCGACAAAATGTAAATAATTAAGGCACTTATCATATTTTTAATTGTATTAATGAATAAATGAATAAACCGTTTAAAAGTATGTCGGCATCAAGCTATATCCAATATTGACAGTTTGTGTTTAATAATATCCATTAATTAATTGATTGAAACGGCAAAAAATTCAACAGTTTTCCTGTATTCATATCGACAGATAAAGTTAAAATAGATCTTATTTTTTCGGACGAACGACACGTGTTTCTGTAAGGAAAATGATTAAAGTGAAATATTGACGTGTCTTTCCTCTCTTTATATGTCTGCCATTGTAAATTAACTCTTGTCAGGTGTTCAAGAGTGGCCGAGTGGTTTAAAACGTTTATCTTTACCGATAACTAACATCTAGCTGCTGTCCGCGTGGGTTCGAATCTCGGGCTTGGCTAATGTGGGTATGTCATCAAGCTTGCCAGTAGCTTCCCGTGGGTCGTTGGTTCTAACCGGGTTTTGCTGGGATTATTCCTTTAACAGTCACAGTGGCCGACACGTATAGCTAGCTAATCATCAGCTGAAAAATGGCGTTAAAGCAAAACGAAAATTCAGAAAAACAACAGTTTTTTCCAAAGAGAAGACAGTCAACAATGTAACAGCATTATATCTGTAATTGAACAAATACATTTATTTGCATGAATTTGTTTTAAAATAATCAAATCTACAATTATTTCTTATACTGAAAGGTCGTAGTTTCTGTATGTATGTATGTATGTATGTATGTATGTATGTATGTATGTATGTATGTATGTATGTATGTATGTATGTATGTATGTATGTATGTATGTATGTATGTAGGTAAGTAGGTAGGTAGGCAGGCAGGCAGGTATGTATGTAAGTATGTATGTATGTATGTATGTATGTATGTATGTATGTATGTATGTATGTATGTATGTATGTATGTATGTATGTAGGTAGGTAGGTAGGTAGGTAGGTAGGTAGGTAGGTAGGTAGGTAGGTAGGTAGGTAGGTAGGTAGGTAGGTAAGTCTGCCATTATTCCTTATACTGAAAGGTCGTATGTATGTATGTATGTATGTATGTATGTATGTATGTATGTATGTATGTATGTATGTATGTATGTATGTATGTATGTATGTATGTATGTATGTATGTGTGTATGTGTGTGTGTGTATGTATGTATGTATGTATGTATGTATGTATGTATGTATGTATGTATGTATGTATGTATGAATCGTGTGTGTGTGTGTGCTTGCGTACTTGTGTATGTATGTATGTATGTATGTATGTATGTATCTATGTATGTATGTATGTATGTATGTATGTATGTATGTATGTATGTATGTATGTATGTATGTATGTATGTATGTATGTATGTATGTATGTATGTATGTATGTATGTATGTAGGTAAGTAGGTAGGTAGGCAGGCAGGCAGGTATGTATGTAAGTATGTATGTATGTATGTATGTATGTATGTATGTATGTATGTATGTATGTATGTATGTATGTATGTAGGTAGGTAGGTAGGTAGGTAGGTAGGTAGGTAGGTAGGTAGGTAGGTAGGTAGGTATGTAAGTCTGCCATTATTCCTTATACTGAAAGGTCGTATGTATGTATGTATGTATGTATGTATGTATGTATGTATGTATGTATGTATGTATGTATGTATGTATGTATGTATGTATGTATGTATGTATGTATGTATGTATGTATGTGTGTATGTGTGTGTGTGTATGTATGTATGTATGTATGTATGTATGTATGTATGTATGTATGTATGTATGTATGTATGAATCGTGTGTGTGTGTGTGCTTGCGTACTTGTGTATGTATGTATGTATGTATGTATGTATGTATGTATGTATGTATGTATGTATGTATGTATGTATGTATGTATGTATGTATGTATGTATGTATGTATGTATGTATGTATGTATGTATGTATGTATGTATGTATGTATGTGTGTATGTATGTATGTATGTAGGTAAGTAGGTAGGTAGGCAGGCAGGCAGGTATGTATGTAAGTATGTATGTATGTATGTATGTATGTATGTATGTATGTATGTATGTATGTATGTATGTATGTATGTATGTATGTATGTATGTATGTAGGTAGGTAGGTAGGTAGGTAGGTAGGTAGGTAGGTAGGTAGGTAGGTAGGTAGGTATGTAAGTCTGCCATTATTCCTTATACTGAAAGGTCGTATGTATGTATGTATGTACGTATGTATGTATGTATGTATGTATGTATGTATGTATGTATGTATGTATGTATGTATGTATGTATGTATGTATGTATGTATGTATGTATGTATGTATGTATGTAGGTAAGTAGGTAGGTAGGCAGGCAGGCAGGTATGTATGTAAGTATGTATGTATGTATGTATGTATGTATGTATGTATGTATGTATGTATGTATGTATGTATGTATGTAGGTAGGTAGGTAGGTAGGTAGGTAGGTAGGTAGGTAGGTAGGTAGGTAGGTAGGTAGGTAGGTAGGTAGGTAGGTATGTAAGTCTGCCATTATTCCTTATACTGAAAGGTCGTATGTATGTATGTATGTATGTATGTATGTATGTATGTATGTATGTATGTATGTATGTATGTATGTATGTATGTATGTATGTATGTATGTATGTATGTATGTATGTATGTATGTATGTATGTATGTATGTATGTATGTGTGTATGTGTGTGTGTGTATGTATGTATGTATGTATGTATGTATGTATGTATGTATGTATGTATGTATGTATGTATGTATGTATGTATGTATGTATGTATGTATGAATCGTGTGTGTGTGTGTGTGCTTGCGTACTTGTGTATGTATGTATGTATGTATGTATGTATGTATGTATGTATGTATGTATGTATGTATGTATGTATGTATGTATGTATGTATGTATGTATGTATGTATGTATGTATGTATGTATGTATGTGTGTATGTATGTATGTATGTAGGTAAGTAGGTAGGTAGGCAGGCAGGCAGGTATGTATGTAAGTATGTATGTATGTATGTATGTATGTATGTATGTATGTATGTATGTATGTATGTATGTATGTATGTATGTATGTATGTATGTATGTATGTATGTATGTATGTATGTATGTATGTATGTATGTAGGTAGGTAGGTAGGTAGGTAGGTAGGTAGGTAGGTAGGTAGGTAGGTAGGTAGGTATGTAAGTCTGCCATTATTCCTTATACTGAAAGGTCGTATGTATGTATGTATGTATGTATGTATGTATGTATGTATGTATGTATGTATGTATGTATGTATGTATGTATGTATGTATGTATGTATGTATGTATGTATGTATGTATGTATGTATGTATGTATGTATGTATGTATGTATGTATGTATGTATGTATGTATGTATGTATGTATGTGTAGGAAGGTAAGTACGTATGTGTATGTATCGTGTGTGTGCGTGCTTGCGTACTTGTGTATGTATGTATGTATGTATGTATGTATGTATGTATGTATGTATGTATGTATGTATGTATGTATGTATGTATGTATGTATGTATGTATGTATGTATGTATGTATGTATGTATGTATGTATGTATGTATGTATTAAGATCCAGTGGCCCAATAGCCCACTAACACAATGGTATCATTACTGTGTGACCTTAAATCTGGTCAGAAACTATTAAATGATTCATCTAAGTAGTTACACTTGAAAAACTAACATCTCAACATTACGAAACCTTTCATTTCTTCTATCCTGCTAATTACAACCAAACATTATGACATATCTTTGTACCGAATCATCTTTTAAAATCGTAGCAAAAACTAGAAAGGGGGCGGCAGAGGTAAAAAGAGGTTGTGAAATGAGATGCAGAGTTTTCTTTCTAAAAAATGAAGTGAAATGGTTAAAGCGTCCGCCTCGATGTGGGAAGTTGCGGATTCGAACCACGACCAAGTCATACCAAAAGACTTTACAAAATGATATTAACATCTGCCTTATTTGGCGCTCAGCATTAAGAGGTTAGTGTTCGGACTGGTAGGCCTGGTATCAGGATAATGTGAATGGGTGGGACATGATGCCACATGTCTGCGGCCGATGTCACAGTGAAAGACATCACTATAAACTGTCACAATGCAGACATCGTAGCGGTATGACTGAAAAATTGTTAAAGCTACATTAAAAGTCTAAATCACACACACACACACAGACTTGTTTTCCATCCAATTAATTACAACCAAATAGTATGACATGTCATTCTACTGAATCATCTTTTAAAATCCTGGTGAAAACTAGAAAGGGTGGTAGACGTAAAAAGAGGCAGTAAAATGAGATGTGGATGCTTCTTTCCAGAAAAGAAGTGAAATGGACGACCACCTTAACAATTTAACAATCACACATGTATCTCCGTGTCTTTCGACACATTTGTGTCTTCGTGTCTTTCTGCATATTTGCGTCTTCGTGTCTGTCGGCACATTTGTGTCTTCGTGTCTGTCGGCACATTTGTGTCTCCGTATATTTAGACTACTAAATTCCTTAGAATATCTTGAAACATGTCCAGTCTATGATTATGATCTAAGAGGCAACACCCACTGGTAAAGATATAAAAGTAGTCGACCAGATCCAAAGTTATATAAACAGGAACTAGACTAGACGAAAGATTTTAAGACAAATCCATGTTAAAGAGGCAATGAACACACTAATTTCTATAAGGATCCGTCGAATGTTTTTTGAAGTATGTAAGCAATCTCCATTAACGATGATATGAAATCGAATGACAAGTTTTATAACTCGGTCAAAAATGTTGTGGAACCTTAGAAGTACGTCTGAAACGCACACTTTTAAAGGATCGCCTACGACGTTATATGGGGCAGTGTTTTCACCAAATAAAGTGTTATGATGAAAGGCTAACCATTAATTCTGGCTCCATGTAACAGCTATCGTCAGGACCCAAGATAATTTTTTAACAAAATAATTTTTTCCCTTAGAAAACAAGAAACAAATATGATAATGGACTTTCGGTTTGTGAATCTAATCCAAAACTTAATCCTAAAATTAAAACGTATAGTTCCTATCACTACAAAGTTCTAAATGAATCAAAGTTTGAATCACGATAAAGTTCCAAGATGGAAGGCGGTTACGTATTCAATAACCTGTTTTGTGTTGTTTTGTCAACAGTTCCTTGTTGAATCACTAAAGTTAATATTCCGGCTATAGAATTCCGAATAATTTCCCAAAAAGTTTGTTCAAAATTCTGAAGAGCACCCATATGTATGTTTTCTAGATAAATTAATTACTAATTCCAAAAGATAGAAAAAAATTCAACTGGCAACAAGACAGATACTCCTTAGCTCCGAAGGTATGAATTATGGCTGACTAAATCACTATTAAATGTCAGTTTTAACCCGCAATTTCAGATAACATGATGGGTCACGTGGTCATTTAGGTCGAACGGCGTAATAACAGCATAAGCCGGCTGTCACGTACGCCAATGACGAATTTGATTATACTGAACGAATCTATATAATTTAACAAAAATGAGAAAAAAATGTGTTTACATAGAACTGACACGCATGCCAGGTATGACCTTGATTACTACCACTTATTTTCACTCTAGGAAAGAAATAAACAAAAGTTGTTACCAGTTCTGAATCTATGTCAGGAACTAGGACAGCTAAAATACAATGTAGCAATTCTAGTTATTTACCAGGTCAAAAGAGAACTGAACTAAATTTTCGGAAAAAAAGTCAAATCCAGTGAATAAAGTTATCATTATAATAACATGTAATGAAATAAAAATCAAATGAAAAAAATTACAACACAAAATTAATTAAATTACATATACTTAACACCGTACCAATGTATAAAGAATAGAGGAATCTTGGCTAGCGAAGATCGGGCTATGTATTCTATCACAGTTAAGAGGCTAATGGAAAACTTTAATGAACATAAAAATGAATGATTTGTTGATTAAATCTGCTGGTATGATGATAGAAAGAAATCAATTTGGAATTATAAGGATTAAATGATCATATTTGGGTATTTATCATGTGTAAATTATATCTAATCCTTCACAAAGTTTACATAAATTCCTTCAGACTTTATTTACCTTGTGAATGATTAGGTGAAATTTACAAAACAGTAAATACACAACCATGATGATTTAATCCTATAGTAAATCAAATACCTAAATAAATTTTAGCCAAAAGACCGCAATGGCCATGAAAATTTAATGTGCAGACTAATAAAAGAAGTATGACCTGGTTTGCTGCCGCCCAACAGTGAAATTTAATTCATCAAAATGCCAGCGCGTTCCCATTTTCTTTTGTCCAGTTTCCATCATCTTTGTTCTAAGACGAAAATGTTTCTTTGATCATTTGTGGTCGAACATTTATACCATATTAAGGCGGTGGTTTTATAGCATGTTGTTTTTCATTAACATCAACGTTCTAAGGTTCGATCTAAAACACTGGTGGGTGGGTCCGGAAACCCAGAGCATCGTACCCTCCCCTCATCCGTCCTTGGAGCTTTCTCCAATAACTGGCTCGAGATGCTACTTTGACATGTAACAAAGTCGTATCCAGCCTTGTTTCTGTCTTTTGAACCGTTTAAATACAGATACTTATAGCAACGATAGGAGATTCTGGTTTATTCAATTTACTCAAGATATATTGATATATTATCTACAATCAGGGACAAAATTAACTATGTATTATGTTGTTTAAACAAAAGAAATTAGTCAGGTAGGCAAAACTGCTTCACTCAGTTATATGCAAAGGTCAATCACAGACTACAAATTAAATATAAATAATAATATTTATTCCTTTTTATTATCAAAAGTGTATTATTTGCGCTAAAGAAAAGGAGTGGATTGCTAAACCTCCTCGAAATCATCTGCCTATGCAGGATACAACTATAACAATTTATCACAAATATTATTCATTTGCACTGGCTTTGACTAACACTCGACATGGCATTTCAACAAAATATATCTCTAAAAGTCATTTCAAGGTCTATATTATATATTGATCACTATGTGCATAAAGACGTGTTTTATTCAAGTTGTTGTAGTATGACCGCTGTTTGAACCATATTAGTTCCGGTTATTGCAATTCGGGCTTTGATAAAAAAATATTTTCTTTTGCCAGCTCTCTTCCTATCCCGTCACAACATTGATTAAGCATATTTTGAAAGGACAATTACAGAAACGAGAGAAGAATTTTCATATATATTCAGTAGGATTGATGAGTTGTCATATCACTAACAATATAAATTCAATTAGTAAATTCATTCACTGAGTAAGGATATGATAACTAAATAATAACAAAAGGGCAATTTGAAAATTTGAGCCCCTTTTAAATTCCCAAAGAAATACTAAATCTACAACATCCTATAAAATACAACATCCTATAAAATCATAACTGATAATATATAAACAAAATTAATCAAATACCTAAATAAACTGTAGCCAAAAGACCGCAATGACCATGAAAATTTAATGTGCAGACTAATTAAAGAAATATGACATGGTTTGCTGCCAAACAACAGTCAAATTTAACTCATCACAATGCCAGCGCGTTTCCATTTTCTTGTGTCCAGTTTCCGTCGTCTTTGTTAAATGATGAAAATGTTTCTTTGATCATTTGTGGTCGAACATTTACACCCCGTCCGCATTAAGGCGGCAGTTTTATAGCATGTTGTTTTTCATTAACATCAACGTTTTACGGTTCAATCTAGAACACACCGGACAATACAAAATGACTTTTAGAAGTAAAATAATTGTGATTAATTACAAAGATTCAAAAACTACGAATCACAATGTAATTTGCAATTCAGCCAGTTTCACATAGAAATTGGAGTTCTTTTACGAAGCATTCGAATACAATTTTCAACCAGAAGGTGCGGAAGGAAATTCAGCATCATATAGCTACATTTTTTATATAGATAACAACATCCATAAAGATCTATCCATACCTACCATCCCATCTCATCTTTTTCCCTGTGCATTGCATCTTTCCTAGGTATTTGTATCAGAGAAACGGGTGTAATCAAATGATAGTTGTGTATTTTTGCAAATTTATTAGTTTTTAATATTCAGTAAAAGTGAGGAAAATATACGCACAAACAAGATATATTGGCAATTTAAAACAATAACAATATCTTGAGTTTATCAGTTGCACCCTTAATGCGAATATGACTAGGTAACCAAACAGTACAAATAGATTTTTTTTCAAAATAATTGATCAGATCATGTTTTTGTAAGATCTCCGATATTAATAGGTTATCAAATTTAAGATTTTATTTGGCTTTCACTGATGTGAAATTTGTTTGGGGAGGCTTCAGGAAGGTTTAAAGATCGGAGTAGGACTGTAATTTCAGTGCTGAAAATAAAATCACAGGGCTTGATTAAGTTCAGTACGAAAGAATAAAGGGATGGGTCAAATTATAAGTGACATTTGACTCTACATCTGTGGCTAAGTTTTTTTTTACTGGTGGGTGGGTCCGGAAACCCAGGGCATCATACACCCCTCGATCCGACCCTGAAAGCTTTCTCCAACTGTCTCGAGATGCTACTTTGACATGTTAGAAAGTCGTATCCAGCCATGTCTCTGTCTTTAGAACCGTTTAAATACAGATACTTTTAGTAACGATAGGAGATTCTGGTTTATTCAATTTACTCAAGACATATTGCTATATCATCTACAATCAGGGACAAAATTAACTATGTAATATGTTGTTTAAACAGAAGACATTATTCAGGTAGGTAAAACTGCTTCTCTCAATTATAGGCAAAGGTCAATCACAGAATACAAATCAAATATAAATAATATTTCCTCCCTTTTATAATCAAAAGTGTACTATTTGCGCTAAAGAAAAGGAGTGGATTGCTAAACCTCCTCGAAATCTGCCCATGCAGGATACAACTATAAAAATTATCACAAATATTATTCATTTGCACTGGCTTTGACTAAGACTCGACATGGCATTTCAGCAAAATATATCTCTAAAAGTCATTGCAAAATCGATAGGATATATTGATCACTATGTGCATAAAGACGTGTTTTATATAAGTTGTTGTACTATGACCGCTGTTTGAACCATATTTGTTCCGGTTATTGCAAGTTTGTCTTTTATTAAAAAATATTTTTTTTCTCCATCTTTATTCCTATCCCGTCATTACATTGATTAAGATATTTTGAAAGGGCAATTACACAAACGAGAGAATAATTTTCATATATATTAAGTAGGATTGATGAGCTGTCATATCACCAACAAATTTAAGTGGTATATTCATTCAGTTATATGAACCAAAACAATCCACGAGTCCTTGTTTTGCCATTAATCTGGATTTCCACAGGTTAAAGCAACAGAGAATCAAGATAAAAATCCTGATTTGTTTATGAAAATCTTTTTGCACTGATATGAAGGTGTCTAGATATTTTTAAATTCAAAAGTTTATAACGAAACAAAATCACCGAAACGCAATATACGTTCTGCTGAAATTATCTTCCATATTTTATCGTGGATTTAAACTCCTGTAGAATCTTAATCATTTGCAATGTGACATTCCATGCTAAGCTTTTTCATTCGGCTCATCTTCATAATTATTATATTAGTTACTACCGTCATCTTTATCACTGTTTCTATTACGATTATTAATATCACTGGCGCGCAAAACAACAGCAAACAGTAGTAACCATAAAACCACGATCTTCGTCGTAATCTTAATAAATATCTGAAAAAGGTGCACCACTACTTCACTGCCCCATTGAAAACAATTGGATCAGTATTATCCATTTATGTGGCAATGCCATTGTATTAAAAGTTATATACTAGTATCTAATAGTATATAGGCTAATTTCTGGTACCAAATTACCGACAACAATTTAATCAAAGAATTTTAATCAAATCTTATAATCTAAAGATCGAAGATCAGTGCCGTTGAAAACTGTTTTCTAAAACATACTATAAGATCCGTATGTTAATCAGCTACAAATTATGTTAGGACATATTAGATATGTAAACCTGCGGTCAATAATCCTTGCTATATTTTAGGATATAATTGATACATAAACATACTAAGGTCTTCTGCTCCTTATTGTATTTTAGGATATAATCGATATGTTCACCTACTACGAACTTCCCTTGTTATTATATTTTAGGACATAATCGATATATAATATCAGCTAAAAATAACTTCTATAAATTCCAAATCTCCAAACATTCAGAGAATAGCTTCAAAGAATCATCACGAAAGATACGAAAATTTCAGAACAAGACCTAATTATAGAAGTCACTAATATCTTTAAAAAAATACAAAAATACTAAAAGACACAAGAAAGACAGAAAGAAAGAAATATAATGACATCTAGGTGACTGAGAGATATAGTCTGAAACATATTTAATGTTCAGCTCATACAAAGGGGTCATAAATACAACTTATAAATATATTATTACAAACAAATATTGCGAACAGATTTCCACTTTGATTTTGATTGTTTCATTATCCGTCTTGAAATATGTGTACGTTTGGTTGTAGCTTTTCTTGTTAAGTTCTGATGGGACACGAATGCAGTTGAATAAACGTCGCCCTATCTTCTTTTTATTTTTTCCTCAAATGTATTTGTTGTAAATGAGGAGGGCATCATCTCAGATTGATTTATTTCACATTGCAGATAATTTTAACATTTGAGGTTTTACGTCTTTGCTTTTTTGTTTTGTTCTGGTTGAGTCGATTAAGTAGTCTCCTGACAATTTCAAGAGGACAGTATGGAAAAACGCGATTTAAAGACGTCATAAAAATCAACACGACCTCTACGGTTACAATGGAATAAAGAAATAATACGATGTACACACATGATATTTTGTTATAACTGATGACCTCATGATTGACTATAATAAGAAATGAAGGATTCTTATGGAGACAAAGAAGCCCAGTCTGGTAAAGAAATTATGTTGTGTTTGGTAGAGCGTCGCAGAAAACAATCAGTGTCATCCCTTGATACAAACACAAATCATTTTATACAACATGCGCAATGAATGCGACCTTCATGCTTCATTTTCCGCTTCCCCACAAATGTTTAGTTTATCTACAGCAGTGTAAAAGATGAAGTTGATGTAATGTTGCTGTTGCCGACATGCAATGTACTTTTACATACAATTTGTTTACAGAACTCAAAAAGGACTATACGTTCTTGGTAACATATGGGAAAAGAAAGACATTTAATTGTAAATAGCTGTCGTTGTTGCGCATCATTTAAATTTCTTGTGACCTTCGGAAAAAAATAAGTCCCACAAAAAGTTTTGTCCCGAGAAATTGTGTAAATGGGGTTGGAGATTTATGCAGACGAGGAATGACGTAATTAATTATACTATGGCAAACAAAAGTAGTTCATTACCTTCAGTGGAGCACATTTACGATAATTATGATAGTCGGTATTATTAGTTTTATCTAATGAGGCATTTATTTGCTTCAGCAAATTTTCGTCTAGACTCTTGGGAAAAAATCCAGGAATTATAAATTCGAATAAAATGAAATTCATTAACTGCAACGTAAATGATATTTTAGGTTTTGCTTCTTTGCTCTTTTTTAAATATAAAATAATAACTATTTGTTCAAACCTAATGTGTATTTAGCATCAATCGCATTCTCATTTGTTATTGTATATAATCAGAAGATATATTCGCTGAACACACTAGTAGAGTTCCCAATCCACATCCCATTTCCAATAGCTGATATTGTAGGATGTTCAATATTATACGATCGACCTAAACGAAATACAATTTTCTTGATAATGTGGATAATTTGAAACCGAAAATAAAGATAAGTTATACAACATACATGGAAACATGTACATTTATATCCTAGACAAACAAAAAAAAATAATTAGTGAATTGAACCTACATGAACTAAGCACTGCTTCGAGATAGGTGACTAGGGGTTATGTCTAAATGAAAATGGAAGAGTACAATTGATTTGAGAATCTATTTCCATCAGTAGGAGATCGTGACATGGATGGGCCCGGACCTCGGAAATAGAGATTCATATTCGACATATTAATATATGGAAATATACCGGCACATATTTTAATATGAATAGTATGGCAAACCAGGGAAGGTATTTTGTTGATACTTGCCACTTGAATTTGAAAATTACACATGTTCAATTCGTGCAAGCAGAATAATTTTTTGGACGGAAAGTGAATTGCCATATAAAGTCATTTTTTTTACTAAAGTCTACAGTTGCAAATATTAATCTAAGCTAGGTAATTTACATCAACAGATTCTCGTGTGTATCAAGCAGAAAATTTCTCTTTCATGTTTACAAATATAATGATGTTTAAATTGGAATCTGTATCGGCTCTGTAAAGCTTCTTCAAGAATAATTATTTTTAGGATACTTCCATAAATAGTGAGATAGAATTTTACGTAGTTTGTGTAAGAAAAGCAAGCCTATTTTAATGTTTTACCAGTTTTAATTGGATAATGTTTGTTTCAAACCACATACGACTAAGACATCTGGTTGTCTAGCAAGAGAAGGTAAAAATCTTACTCCATTCATTGTCATTTAATTAACAAAATTCTGTATTCCATTTTATAAATGAGTCAGGCTCCTAATTGTTGCAAATGATTTTTTTTTTTTAAAAAAAACCCTTTCACAGCTCTTGTTAGTCTTGTTATACATAGTTTAGGTGAAATCTATAGGAATTTTCAATACTGATATGAGGACCTAACAATATTTTTTAACAAGGAATTCTTTTGTCTCAAATGCAAATGTAATATATAATGTTAGATATGTTAAAATACATATATTCATTGCTTATTTAGGCAATTATTTACTATTTTATCGAAATATTTAAAATAGGAAACTCATTTCTGTTTGCGAGAGAAGAGCGCCCCAATAACATGTTTAACCATCGTTGTGATCTTGAAACAATTTACAAATATTCTGATATCAACCATCTTAAGGTCACCCTCACAATAACCTTTAATACTGACTTTCTGTAAATTTTGCATTTTGATCTGTCTCAAACAATCTTGTAAAACTGCAGTATAGTCTTTGAAGCAAATGTAAATATGATTTCGTAAATTTAGTAATGAGTCATTTTTTTAGAAAAGTGATAAAAATATTTAAGTACGTCTTTTATTAAAAGGGATGAGTGATCTTTATGACCACTGCATACATCAACGATTTAATTTTTCCTAATTGTGTTATTGTACTTTAATTTAACCAGATTGCTTATCTCTCAGGCGAACAATTGCATGCCCAGGTAAACAGACCCCATTCTAAATGATATTGCTGTTTTAGGGGGCAGGGGCCAGTTTTTATGTACAAATTTAATGCCGCAATCAGTGACATAGTACAAAAAAATCATAAAACATCAAATACACAAGTGAGGTCAAGAATGTCCATATTTTGAGATATCTTTATTAAAACAAAGCATAAAAATAGTATCCACTTGACCAGAGAAGTCAGTGGCAGTTCATAGCAGAAGAAGTTTATGCACCACAACCCCAAATTTATACCTGCAATTTTCATTTCCGAAGGTCATTTTTGACACCTTGTGGTACTCACAGTGCAAACACAAGCCCTTTTCCTAGATTACAATTCTGCCAAACAGTGTGTACTAAACAGGCGGATGCAGTTGAAAATAGTTGTCATCCAAGCCGTTTTTGAGATATGCTCCTTGTCCCAAACCCACATGTTTACTGCTATGAGAGGCTAGCTCTTCTTCGTAGACAACTATTGGTATTTCACTATCAACATATTGCAGAGTAACTATGGAAGATGTACATGCCTGACATCAATTTCAAGAACAACACAAGCCCGAAACACCTAGCTCACAAATATATCCATATATTTAATTAGTAGACAATAATTGCTGAAAAAGTCACACCATAGCGTTAAGTTAAGAAATTTGACAGAGGCCAAATTACGAAACTGTACCCTACCTCCTTAAGTTTGTTTCCAATATTTTTACTAATTTTTAAAATTTGGAACATTGATAAATGAGACCCAATGCTGATTAAGGAGTTTTTTTTTAGAGTCATTAAGAGTGAGTACAATATGCACAATTTCTGTACAGTGCTACAATTTATTTATTTTTATATCACAGAAAAATGTATAGAAGCAAGGAGATCACCTTGCCTGCAGGCCCTCTTAATGTCAAACTTAACATGTGCTTGTAGCTATTTAATTTGTTCCGTGCCTACAGGACGCGAATGCTCTTCAATAAACATCATACTATCTTATTTTCAACTTGTAAAATTTTATTTGTTGGAAAAGGAGAACGAAGACATCTCAGAATTATCTAATGTAAGCTGCATTAGGTGCCGTGACAAATATTTTTCGACTATGAGACAAATAAATCCCACTGAATTTCCATCTTTTCTTGGCTTACTTGGCAAGTTATCTATTGTCTGATCAAAGACACCAATATGGGAAAATGAGTATTAAAGATGTCGTTAAAGTCAACACCTTTACGGTTGCAATGTAGCAAATGAATAATGGAAGGATGCATACACGTAGTACTTTTGAATTTGAAGTACAAATAGTTCACTTAAATAATAAATGAAAGATTGACAGGAGATAAATAACCCCAGTATGGTTAAGACATTATTTTCATTGTGCTGTACAGAGAAGCGATTTAAAAACAATGTGATTTCTCGCTGATGATGCTAAAATATTTGTTACATCGGTCGAGTTTAGATACCCCAATTGTAAACTATGGTGATTATAGGAAATTTTCCACTTGTTACATTAAGCACATTCTGTATACAAACACGTGGTATTTATGTCAACATAAGAGAAAGGAGACACACACCTTTGCAAACAGCTATTGTGAATAATATTTTGTTCATAAGCTTCTACAAATTTCGTTTTAAAGCGTAAAATGTTAATACACTTTACTATTGTCATAACTGTGGTTTGATCATTAAACACCGATCATCAAAACTCACCTCATCGCTGGCGCATTATATGAACTATGGCATAAAAATTTACAGATCAGTCTGCTAACCAGTCTTGTTACCAAAGCAGATGTAATTGTCTGTTTTGATCTGGTTTTGTTCCCGGACAAACGTTGGTCTAAATGAGTGGCCATCTACATATACTGGATACAGAATACATACAATTAAAAATTCTTATAAGCTTGTAACATTAATTTTGTCACAACTTTCATAAACGTGTTCTGCCAATCAATTTAATTTTGTTTTTGTAATTATTATACCAAATACATTAGGGTGCCAAGGCATGAGACTTGGGCTCGGTGTTAATATTATATGCATTAGTCTAAATATGAAAATCAACAGTTTTGAAATGCAGACATGATAACTGTTATAAATATCACATTTTATATCAATCTGAACTACCTTCTACGGACATTATCAAAAAGAAAGAAGCGTCCATACTTCAAACCACACACTAAACCTTTCAAATCAAAGTTCAAATCTTTTTATGCACAGGATGTGGTAAATATCTGGAGGTAGACTTGTTATTTACCTATGATGGGATTAATCTATTCCTTCGTCTACCTGTCAGAGAAGGACAGATAGTCTATGCAAGCGTTGATTTGAAAAAAAAAATCTACATGCTTGAACATAGCTTTGAAAGTGTTTGTGCAACAACGACTAAATGCAACAGGATTAATTATAATGAGAAAAATATCACGATGTTGAGCAATGAAAACTTCGTTGAATAACGGTATCACGACTTATGTTTCAAATGGAGACTACGCGAGGAAAGTAGCTTGAAGTAAATCTTTAAACAAGATCACAGAAACCGTGGAGAGATTTCAGAAGAAATTAAACAATGTTATTAAGGAATTGAAAATGGCGACATTGTCCCTATATCAAACGGTACAGAAGAGGCTTTGAATATTACCATAAAGATAAGGTCACCAAACTTAATAAATTCGTCTATATCCATGTCTTCCTTGTGAAGGGATGGTATAGAGGGTTTACAGAAAATGTCCTAAATATGTGCATAAAAGACATATTCCTAAACGATGTACCTAGGAGAAGGATACACCACTTACCTTTAGAACAGACACATAAGAGACCATAATAACAACTTGCTTAATGAATGCAAATCATCCGAGGCAAGGCAAAGAAAAAACACAGGGGAGAATCTCAAAACGAGAATGACCTTCCAAAACACACCAAGAAGAGAGGCGACTGGAAAAAAGAGGAAGATGAAGAGGAAATAGAGGTCATACTACATGTTAAATTTCACATATCTAGAAGAACAAGAAGACGTGCACCATAAAGGAAGATAATTGCAGGTGCGACAGCTGGAACCAAACGGATATGAAGAACACTCAAACCTAACAAAATTAATGTTACAGAAAGTACCGAATGTGTGACATGCCTCCATATAAACCAAGATCCGACCACGGCAAAAACAAAGAAAACCAATGATCCCAAGTCCAGATGGAAAGCAAGCCAAAACCAGCCCTAGTTGCGACAAAAGATGAAGATTTAAAAAAATTAAAAACCTTTAACACTGGAAAACGAGAGAGAGAGAGAGAGAGAGAGAGAGAGAGAGAGAGAGAGAGAGAGAGAGAGAGAGAGAGAGAGAGAGAGAGAGAGAGAAAGAGAGAGATTCATTCAGAAACTAACACTGAGTAAGGATTTGATAAATAAATAATGACCAAAGGACATTTTCAAAATTTGAGTCTCCGTAACTACCAAAAGAAGTACTACTACAACATTCAATAAAATCATAATTTATAATAGATAAACAAAATTACCCCGGAACAGAGTAACAGAACGATCGAGAGTGATTAGGGGAGGAATGAGAAATGAAGCCGACCAACATCGAACATCTAAAAGGAGTAGGTATAGAAGCCCTACACCTAAATAATTTGGAAGTGTTATGAGAACGAAACCAGAGGATCCAAGTTTGAATCATGTCTAAGTAAACGTACGAGAAAATAGTTGCAATATTATCAGTTTTTTGCACACAATAGTTGCATTTGTCATAAATTAATGTTTAATATTAAAAATATAAGCATGTACGATCCTTGAAGCTAATGTTGCAGACGTGTCATGTTTGCTAGCATGGTAGACAAAAGTAAAGTTGTGAACTTTATTCGGGTCAAATCCAGTTTTCTGAAAAATTTAATTAAAAAATATATAATTTTGTTATTTATTTATGCATTCGAATATAAGACTGGAAATCAAGCAAACATCTTTACGAAAGATGTTTTCTACAACAATTAATATACACATATCAAAATGATCAACCGTAATGCGCTTACCATTTAATATTTTGCACTCGGGGTACATTATCTTTTGAGCTAATATATTTTATTTTATCTCAAGATAATTATGTTGCTAAAATAATATACTGATAAAATTTGATGTTGTTTTGCCATGAATCAGAATAAGATAAGATTTAGAGCTATAGACAAACGGAAATTAAAATAAAAGGAGTAACGCTCCCCTCTCCTAAATATTAAGATTTTGGTCTCCAACAAAATTGGGGTGTACGGTAGTACATACAGCGGTATGTTCAGAAACATCACAGTATACAACTATGCAAAATGTTTTTCTTGTGCTAAGCTCTAATATATACCAGAATTTACTATCATATCTAAAATGAGAAAATCAAATTTTATGCATATACTATCATCGATTGCAAATATACATGTTGCTGATTCAGTGATGACATATTCAGCGTCTTGTAGATCTAGTTTTTATTAATATTAAAACAATATGGTTTCATTCCTTAGCAAATGAGCTTAAAAAAATCAGCGTTTGTTATTAGATGGTCTGCATAAAACGATTCCGTGGATAGCCAAGCCAACTCTCCCATCATGGAAAAGTCAAACGTTATTTCTTTCCGTCATTAAGCCAATTTAGTATGATTGCTTCCTTCATTTTTTCCGAAAGAAGAGCTTCAAGTATTGATAAGCAAGAATTTAACCTATTTTTCAAACAGAAAAAAAACCCAAAAAACTGAACAGTTTCAATCAAGCTGCTTCTTTAGATCAATACCATTAACCTATCTCCTATCGCTTACATCTGATTGTCATGTGAAACCTCTAGATAGCTCATTGAATTGATTATGAAAAGCAGATACATTAAAACACTGTTTTTAAAGGCAAGGACATCTGTTAAATGACAAATGCATCTAGATTAACCTTTGCTATTGTACACATGGCCTTCACAGTTGTTGCATAATTTATAAAATATCTACAAAAATTTAAACACAATTTATTCTGAGTGTATGTAGGTAATTCCATATTATGTCTGTTTCTCTGTATGTATACATGCATTTTATATCCGATTATTGAAGATGTAATTGTCGATCTTGGTTCGATGAATTCGAACACCTCATATGACTAGTGTAAATTTTATTAAAGAAAGTAATGATTTTCAAAATGATTCCCATCCTTACTCAAATTACATAACCAATACTTACTTGCAAATATATGTATATTCAAGGCATTTAAAGTGATATATAATTGTTTTTGATGATATAATAATTCGGGACAAACTGAAAACTAGTTTTAATATATAAGTGAAACGAAAGTGGACACGCAATATCTGTACAAATATGTATGCACAAATGAGACAGGTGCACAAAAAGTATAATATTTTATAGCGACAAGATAATTCCATATTAAATAATTGATCTCATTCCATTATCAAACAATACTTTTATCCAATCGAACTTATTAGAAACTTGGAACCTGTTTTAAGGCTCTCTCATAATTTAGATCTTTAGTTGCTCACAAAAAGAAAACGTTAAAAATAATATTTCAAACAAATAACAAAACGTGTGAAGGTCTCCTTATATAAAAACATCTTTTATTTTCCTCCAATACACAGGTAGAAAATGTCATAAATATTCAAAGTTGAAAATACCTGCTCTGTGCTCTTTTGGCTTCTAATCTAGCTCTTTTCTGGACTTTCGTTGTCGCTCATATATATCTTTTTGTTTCAGAGGGGATGCAGATGTCTTTTTATGTAGCAATTTTATTTCCTATCCTTATTTATTTAATCTTTTATGAGTTCTCAAAGACTTCTAAATTTTTGCTTGTATGAATGTGGCGGGATTTTTGCTATTGTTATTCTTCTGTTTTAAAACAGATCACACTTACTTACATTTATTTCATATCTTTCTTTAACAATTCCACATAACAATGAGATTCTGGTGAACTTTTTGTTTGAGTGAAGTTATGATTTTAAAAAAAAAATATTTCTCACTTTTACGATCACACGTGACTGACAGCTGTGTTTCTATTGAGAAACCAACTTAACTGAAACAAACGTTATCATTGCTCAAGCTTAGTTGTCTCTTGATAAGTTGAGTATCTCAACAATGACCCAAATAATGCACACGGTAAGTTCGAAAGACGTATGTTGTTAATGTAATTACTGCTTTATTCTGATATTATGTAATCATTGTTTGCTATTTAGTTTTTAAAAGCAGAAAATCAAAACTGCGCTATTCTAATTAGCTGTTACTAAAATGGGAGTCTAACACACTTTTCCCCATATGTATGTATGTATGTATGTATGTATGTATGTATGTATGTATGTATGTATGTATGTATGTATGTATGTATGTATGTATGTATGTATGTATGTATGTATGTATGTATGTATGTATGTATGTATGTATGTATGTATGTATGTATGTATGTATGTATGTGTGCATGCGTGCGTACGTACGTATGATTCCATCTATCTAACCATTTATTCACTGGTCCATTCACATGCGTGCACATATCTCTTTCTATCTGTATATAATGGATAGTTGGATAATTTGAAAGGTAATATTCTGGCAGACGGCTAAATAATGGAGACATTTTTGAAATGGCTAAATAATAGACACATTTTAAAAATGGCTAAATAATAGGAACATTATTTAAAGCAGTATAATAGGCACATTATTAAAATTAACATATTACATAATCATTCTGCTATAAATATATCGAGGACAAAAGCAGCTGTCTCTGACGATTATGAGTAATTTCGAGTTATATTGCAATCAGTTAAATTTGTCCCTTAAATTACACAAAATGTAACGATAAAATATTTTACCGAAGTTACTAGGTTTCACTTTAATGAAACCTTAGGACAATTTCAATATAAGTCTGACACGAAAGTGCCAGCAGAACAGGAGATGTCTGGCTTTATACAAGGACAACAAATACAGACTATATAAATACAGATATGCTTTTTTCAATAGTATTTAAGCTTCATATTTCGAGTTCTTGATAACAACTGTTAACAATAGTGTCAGCTGTCATGAATCATACATTACAATAGACGCAAATATATCAACAAGAACCTGAATTGGTTTCATCTTGATAATAAATAAGATATGTGAAACTTGGATGTGTATTGAGATGAACACAGCTGTTATCGATCAGCAACATTTAAAATAAATAAGCTCAGTTGAATCAACATCTCCTTCGATTGCCTATATTCGAGTTGCGAAAACTAAAAAATAAAGGAATTTGTTTTTGGAAGGATTTTGTATTCTAGTTTTTAATCTATCTTGATAAAGAGACACAATCTGTATTAGGGTTTCTTTCCACATCATTAACAAAGGGTGGAATGGGTTCTAAAGTAGTTTTCAGTGCTGGCAATCGTACTCAGGATATCTTACAAAAATCTCTTATCTACATATGTCATGAGATAATTTTCCTATGCTGGATCAGCTGATCCCCAAACATCAACAAATGAAAATACTTTGCATTGTATGTGTGACTAAATATAACAATTACAGCTGAATAAATTGGAACTGAATCAAAACACCAGAAACAGAAAAGTTATTAATTTTAAATCTTCATTTTCGCGAAGATAACAATTATAATCTTGCTTCTGTTATTTGTGTGTATGTTATATATATATATATATATATATATATATATATATATATATATATATATATATATATATATATATATATATATATATATATATATATATATATATATATATAAAAATAATATGATTTTTTTTGTAGGATGTGATCCAAATGTTTGTATAAAATAAATCATAAATCTACTATATTTTTCTTATTCTGACTTAGTTTTCTTTTGGTCAAGTGCTAGGCTGGAACAAACCTTATCTTTTATGAAACTGTTGTCCATATTTGGAGCAAAGAAAACCTTACAATGGTGTCAAGAAGTGAGAATAATGGAAAATATTTTCCTGTATTTTCCAGACATTTTCCCCAGTGTCTAGTGGACCAAAAGAAAACTTTTTAAAATTTGTTTTTATTAAATCTATCAAAAGCAAACAAGTGGAATTAAATAGTAGACTTTTATTGAACAAATTTTTAATAACAATCATAAATCAAAAATGAATTATTCTGAAATAATATTTCCAATAGAAAGAGATTCGTCTGAGTCCAGTGCTGGAGACAATAAGGAGGACGAAATCCAAGTTTTGCACGATTTTGATTAACTATCTGAAAATATACAAAACATGGCTCTTAGTGGCATTTTTTTAAAAATAAACTTACTGAGCAGCTAGATCTCTTTAGACAATAAAATATAAGAAGTTTACTGGATATGAAAGATTCATTGAAACAAGAAGTGAATGAAAATGAAAGAGAGATAAGGAAACATTTTAGGTCTCTTAAAAATCATGTAAACACTTTGGAAAAAAAGAAATTTCTATCGAAAGAAATGGAAATAGTTTTTCTCATTACGTTTGCACAAATACTAGCTCACCTATCCAAAACTAAAAAAAAACGAAAATCATTTCGAATCTTCTTTTTCTCAAAAACAACCAACCCCTATCAGTGGTAAGGGAGAAGTTAAAATCTAGAACAGCAGTATAATAGGCATGAAGATTTTGAAAAGTATTTGTCTCAATTTGAATTTTTTTTACAGATTAATAACTGGAAATATCATGAAAAATCCTTATATATGTCTGGAATTCTTAGTGGTACTGCTTGGGGTGTTTTAACAGAATTAAACCCTCGAAAGAGGCAAGATTTTGATTTTTTGGTTCAGATACTAAATATCAGATTTGGATCAGCTGAACTGTCTGAAATGTACAAAGCAAACCTACAAACAAGAGTTAAGGGAAAAGATGAGTCCTTATCAGAACTTGCACAATCCGTTCGAAAACTAACCCGGTTAGCCTATCCATCAGCTGACTCAGACTTATTATACATTTTGGTTATTGATTATTTCATTGACTCTATCCCAGATTCAGAAATAAGGCTTCGTATATGGGAACTTGGGCTCAAAACCATCAATGAAGCTGAAAGTCATGCAATCCGTCTGGAAGCACAGACTTGCAGAAAGACAAAGGGAATTCCCTCCATCAATCTGCACAGCATGAAAGTAGTGTAACTGTCCCAAATATATACGCTTATGAACACATCTGAAAATTACATGACATTATCATATTAATATTGCACAACTAATAAACTAGCCTTGTCCTGTTTCATAAAATAACATTTAAAGTATACACTCAACACGAGAAATGAAACGTCTTCATATGCTAATATTTTTACTGAAAACTTCGGCACTTTAATCTAGTTCAGGTTGAATATAATAAATTGTACTCTACGAGCAGTCTTCAAAATTATTAACTTTGTACAGATACTGTCAAGCTGAAGATTTTATAATCCCTTCAAACCTTATAAATTTCACACCAAACCTTGTTCTGTCTTACAGATGTTCCAAAGCGGACATGAGCAGACTATGGCTTGTTTGTTCTGTCCCATATAATGTATTATGTAATTAGGACCACTTGTTATCCTAAATCAATGTTATGTCTGTATGTTTTCTCGTTTTAGTATGCAAACAACTACCATCCGCTTCGCTTGCAGATTCATGTTATAATACGATCGTGTTGAAAATGTCATAAAATGTCTTATAATGACGACCTAGTTGAGAGAGTAATCTATTTTATCTGACTGATTTATTTCTTGAAACAAAGGTCTAGATCGGAATAGATGTATGAGAACTTGAATACACTCATAAACTTCAGACGATATCTGCTTCTAATCACGATATATTCTTTAATGATGACCTTTTAACATTTCAACATTTAAAAATTGTTTAATACTTTTTTTTCATTTTTCTACAGCATTATCTTTAAAATAACCAATCCATCATACATCAGCCCCAATACCACCCATTCCATACCTCAAAAAGAACAAAAATAAACAGACAAAAAGGATCCATTGTTAAACAAGTGAATAAACCAGTACATGAATTGATATATAGATTGAATGATACATATGATATACTATCGCACGGTAAAGATAAATGGACAAACGAAAGAGAATAAGACGGCAAAACACAGACTTTTCCATAAACCAAACGCTTTAGGGTTGATATAAAATTTCTGTAACGTGGTAATTTTGTTTTACGATCTAATTTGTACATGAACATTTCATTTAGTTTATACAAAGATAATTTGCTTAATTTTTATTACTGTGATAAGATAGCCATAAGTATATATTCCGTCAGAATAAGAGGCAACGGTTGAATGTTGTGTTGTAAAAGATCCATTTTAGAGTAATTAAAGGTATTATCACCGCCTGAATGTTTTGATGCATGGTTAATGTCCTTAAAAAATTCAGATTTGCCGAGCAAGTATTAAGGACTTTATTACAAAATCTAAATCAAAGGAATACATTTTGAGAAACCTTGTGTAACTGTTGCATGACCTTGCATTTTTCAACTTAGTATAAAACACAAAAGTATAAAACTTAGTCTTAGTATAAGACACAAACTCGAGTTCTAAGACAAACCAGTGTGATGTGGACCTATAGTATGGAAAGTGCCTTAGCATAAAAACAAAACATCGAGTTCTAAGTCAGAAAAGTGTGAAAATGCAAGTCTACTAGACTGTACTACCAGCTGTTTTTCTAATATTATATTTTGGATCTTGAGCTTGCGTTTCAATTAAATTAAATTAAATCTAGATCTTGAATACAAGTTAGTTTAGACAAATACTCCTAAAATTGCTTTCATATGCACAAATTATTGTTTCTAAATTGATTTGATGAGTTCCAAATGAAGTATTCACACTTTTCCATATGCGATTGGTGGATTTGTCCAATCTAACAATGGAATAGTAATCACATCGCCTATTAAACAATGCAAACTATCTTGTGTAAGTTAAAAAATTAAAAGTCTTTTGCTATCTTAACAAATATTAAACTGTTCTGTTCACGTGACAATTGTATCGTTATGAGACTAGGGACTTTTTCTATTGATATAAGGTACAATTTAATAACTTATCATAGTGTTCACTTTTCTCGCAACAGCCATGAAGGTATATAATAAAATAATATTATATTAATATAATAAACATTAAATCATGAATCTATACTGATCGTACAAGACGTTGATCTATTGGGCATAAAACAAGCAATGGACCATTATACGGTTTTATTTATCTAGGCTCGTACAAAGTAACAAAAAAAGAGTAAAGCCAACAAGCTTTGTAAATTTTGATAAAACAATTTATTTCCCTTGGAAAAAATTTTTATAAAGGACTTACGGTTTGTGAATCTATTCAAAACATTCATCCTAGAATGGATAATATATCTCCTACCACTATATATACGAATACGAATCCTGCAGAGATTTGTACAGCTCCGATGCCGATGGGAATGTCCATGGGCAAAGCATTTTGCTTCTGATACCTTGGAACTAACCAGTATTTAATGTACCGTTGAACATGAGTCAAATAATCAATATACTTGTGCCACGCTGGCAAAATATTATTTTTAATTTACTTGAAAATGATGTTGGATGAAAATGGTGTAGTTATCGTATTTAAAAAATGAATACTACATAACCTGAAATTACACATTGATGAAGTTGTATTATTATATTTCTTGCTATATGCGAGAGACACGTCTATATTTATTTCCGTTATAGGGTTGACAAACTCCAACCTATTATATTTAACTCCAATTTAAAACCATTATGTTACAATCAGACCCGTCGTGTGAAATGAATAACGTAATACGTCATTTCATTTAGAGTGGAGAACAAACTCACAATTTCCGCCAAAATATAACCAAATTATTACAAACAGACTGAGTCCTTTTGTGAAACGGATGTCGTAATACGGTTTCTAAGCTGGATTGCAGATAGATTTGTATTCCCCACTAAACGCGTCTAACGTTGTTACAGACCGACCCATCATATGAGAAAAATACTAAGAAAAATAAAATAAAAACTTCTTAAACAGATTTCACAATACATTTCCAGGCTAAACAAATATCTTGCATTACTACCATATCTAACCAAGAAGACTAACCACACATGTCAAAAACCTATGAATCAAATTTAGACAATGTATATTACGGCCTGGTACTAAGTTTCCTTTGGTCTCTATAATCGTTTTACTATATTTAACACAAGATGCCATAGACCTTCGGGTATTGCACTATATTGCTATTCACGCCTGCTAGTAAACATTTCGTTATCAGTCTCTTTCAAAATTAAAAGTAAGATGAAGACATGTTCAATCAATATTATCTTTTCATGGACATTATTTACGCCTATTTTATGGATCGTTTCATGTTTATATCTCTTCTATTATCTTCTGTCTTGCGCAACTATTGCATTTACAGTTCTCTGATTAACATATAAAAAATAATATAATTGAAAAATTGAGTGAGAGGTTTTCTCTGTGTAACTGAATGGCTAGATAGTTATATCTCGAGTCTAATTTTCGTTTATATTTATCATGGGCGAGGTTAAAAACTTTGTCAAGCAGCAGAAAAATATGATCATAGACAAATCCATCAAATAATCAGAACGAAGAGAACACATTTGTTTTGTATTAAATTGCCGAAGCAATTCTTATTGCTAGCAGCATATGTGATGATGCAAACATATCTTACTGCAGAGAGATGGAGACATAATTATAATACTATTAAACAGAAGATGCATATCATTTAAGGAAATTTGCCATTAAATGAACATAGCAATAAAGAGCCATTTACAATTATTATATTTGTATTAGAATATAGCTTTACCGTGCAGGTTTTCTGTAAAATTAACTATTTCTGACCTCTCTGATTAAGTAAGGAAGTGACATTTCGACAAATCATTTAGGATGGAGGTTATTGTAGTGACTTTACAGCCAACAATAGCTTAATATTTGTTTATATTAGGCCGTGAACA
The DNA here is from genome assembly GCA_016746295.1 of Potamilus streckersoni. NCBI lineage: Eukaryota > Metazoa > Mollusca > Bivalvia > Unionida > Unionidae > Potamilus > Potamilus streckersoni. The sequence continues at coordinate 2,518,052 of JAEAOA010001748.1, read as the reverse complement.
AGACTGTCTTGGAAATAGTATGTTGCAGCTCCTTATTGAACCAAAGAGCAAGAATGGTATTCATTTATCTACAACTCTTTCATTACAGCTATTTCATACTCTCTCGTTGATTGATAATCCATCGTGGCCCCCGTGTCTCTGCTACAGTTATGAGTACAGCTCTAAATCTAAATAGCGCAAATTTATCACATCCAAGCACCCCTCAAACGAGTTTCATTTATCGCGTCAACGTACTCTTCAAATTAGCTTCCTTTCTCACATGCACTTCACACGAGTTTCATTTATCACATCCACCTACCCTTCAAACCAGCTTCATTCATTGCATCCAGTTGCTTTTCAAACGGGATTAATTTATCTCATCCACCTATTCTTCAAAATAGCTTAATTTATCTCATCCACATACCCTTCAAACGAGCTTCATTTATTGCATCCACTTATCTTCAAACGGGCTTCATTTATCTTATCCATTTACTCTTCAAATGAGCTTCATTTATCGCTTCCACGTACTCTTCAAACAGGCAGCATTTAACGAATCCGTTTACTCTACAAACGAAATTCATTTATCTCTTCTAGGTACTCTTTTAACGGGCTTCATTTATCTCACCCAGTTACTCTTCAAACGGGATTAATTTATCACATTCAATTTTCTTAAAATGGGCTTCATTTATTACATAAAAGCAATCTTCAAACGGGCATAATTTATCGTATCATAGTACTTTTCAAAATGATAATAAGTTTTCACACCAAGAGTAATATTCTAGATAATTTGATGCCACAAAGGATATGTTTTATTTATATTGATTAAAATCTCTTCTCTTTTTTCACTGACGGAATATTAAGTTCATTAATCCACACGTAAGAGAAAATCTTAGCCCACCTAAAAGATATTTTATTTGAGGAGCTCAATTTGTTTCCATTAAAAGAGTTACTGTCTTCAGCGTTGCTTTTTATTATATTTTAGGTATTACAAATTAAATTGTCTTCTTTTTACCAATTTTCGAGTGCAAAGTCTTAACAGTTGCATTTTTCTAATTCTGCATAGTAACTTGATATCTAAATACATATATATATCAGTAAATGCCTGTAGCAAGTGGCAGCTCTGTATTGTTTTAAATTGGTTTATCACTTTTGGTCCGAGCAAATGTCTGTAACAGAAATACCGGATTCGGAAGCTTAAAAAAGCGTGTTATGAATACAGTTATATTACCCAACAACATTAATTTATCTTTCAATTGATAATGTTTATATAATATTTTATGATATTGACGATTTCTTCTTTTTTGTGGACAAAGTTTAAAATTCATAGCTCAACAATCAGCATTGAATTCTCCATGATTAATATTGACAAAGAACGTAATTATAAGTAAATTAAAATCGTAGTTATATAGTAATGAGAAATATAGCATATAAGCGTATATATATATATATATATATATATATATATATATATATATATATATATGTATATATATATGACGCGATATATATATATATATATATATATATATATATATATATATATATATATATATATTGTCCTTTCATGGTGCACAAAGTTTCTGTCCAATTTTCTAATGCAGTTTGGAACACTCCCATACCAATAACGCAAACAAATTGTTGAATCTGTAATATAGACCCATTTATAATTAGTGATTCGTTGTTGTTGTTTTGAATGCATGAAATATATTTTTAATATCTCGGTTCAAAATAGTCAGATCGTGTAAAATTTAACAGAGATCTAAAGGTCCCCTGACCGGCGTTCCTTTGCCCTGTTATTCTGAAACAATCACGTGCAGACACACCTAAAATAAAATAGATTTATTTGTTATATAGATCTTTAACGGAATTTAACATTTTAATAATAAAAAGCTAACATAATTAAATAAAAAAAACCTTTCCCTTATGGACTCTTGATCTGTTATCTATTTATTAAAATTGACGACATTCATATTTGTCTCCCCCAGTAGGTCTTTGATGTTTTCAACATAGCATATACTGCAGATTCTGCACATTAGATAGGCATAAGGATTAGGCTGGTTTGTACGAAACTTCCAGTTTAGACCTTTGCAAGTGTCCATAATCCAAACTAATTTAAAAATAATTTCCTGCTCCGTGTTCATTTTATAAGTTTCTGTTTCAAGAAATGTGGCTGTCTACAAAAGCAATTCCTAACGACCTATCTCTAAATAATTAGCAATCATGAAAAACTATATTAACCTAGAATGTTCGCCATATGTATATTTATTACAAATTGTAAAATAAGCATTTTTTCACAACAAGGAAAGCTACTGTTAGCCACAATTTTAACATTCAATTTTGTAACCTGTGTGTAGGCAAACGTTACCTTAAATCTCCTGTCCTACGCAAAAATTTACTTTAGCAACCATTTATGTATAATAGTTTAAAACATATACATGAATTTGAAATTTTCTTTAAAACCTGAAACAATCTTTTGTGATAGTCAAATTTGGCGATTTGAAACATTTTTGAAGATTCCTTTATGAACATTTTAACACATTCTTCAAAAACATATGGTTTTATTGTTTATTTTGCCAAATGTAAGTGTTTTACACCTTACGGCAACCAAATATTAAGATTAAATAAGTTAAATATTTATGGGTAGCTTACCCAGAATACTAGGCTTGTTTAGTCTAATCCGGTTCACTATCATATTCTCCTTCCCTGAAGACCTTATTCTTACCGAACTTTGGTGGATGAATACCTGCTATTTCTTCGTCAATCCTCGTTCCCTCTTAACAGAGCATGGGGCTTCTACTACCATCGTCTATCAAACTCTGTTGGTCTTAGCCATTTGTCCCGCACTCCGCTTCCATGGCATTCCTATTGCCTTAAGTTCTGAAGTGAAACTCCTTTTCTCAAAATGCATTGGTCTTAATATTGTACTTTTCCTATGTGAGTTAGTTTTCAGAGCTTGTCCTTTGATATTAGTTGATAATTTAACCTCTGTCAAAACAGATCACCTCTTTATTTAATGTATTTTACGTGTGTTCTGACTGAGAATGGTACAAAACGTGAGGTCTAATGGATTAATTCCATAGTGAATGGGGGTGACAATAATTATTTTGTTTAGTTAATATTGAATATAATGACATAGTGAGTGGGTTACAACAATAATTGTTTATTAAATATCGAATGTTTCAGATTTTATCGTGGAATGAATTTTTTTTTGCAATCAACTCCTTGGCTAATTTTGCAAGAATCTAGGCTGCTATTAGGACCTAAATACCAACCGACTTCTAGGAGAGGCTGATTGCAACGATATTTTGACAAATATTGTACATTTGTGACTCCATCATCTAAAGTTTGCATTTTCAGTCTGGTAAAATTCATTTATCTCTTCTATGTATTCTTTTAACGGGCTTCATTTATCTCATCCAGTTACTCTTCAAACGGGATTTATTTATCACATTCAATTTTCTTAAAATGGGCTTCATTTATTACATACATTAAGGATGTATAGATTTACAGTTCTCCATGTTGGCAAAGTCAAAATGTTGCGTCAACTCCTACCTTTGATAATTGCTCTGTCTAGTTTACGCTATGCATTAGACATCTTTAAAGCATGTCAAACCCATAGCATTGTTTTTGGACAGGTAGTGTATGAACTTTTACGCCCAATCTTGTAGAATTTTAAATATAAAATGTGATGTTCAAATGGTATATTTTGTCCCCTACATGTTACAAACAAATCGTGTTTATGCAGTAAAATGCAATGAGTTCAAAGTATTGTGAGTTTTATGAAATGTTTTTTAAGAATGTAGTTATTACAAGTGTTTGTGGAGACTTACAAACAACGATCTAAATCAATTACAACAGTTCAAAAATCTGCAATAATGAGAAAATGTCTGATCTCTCATTTTGTACAAAGAGTAAAATAAAGGGCTACACTTAGGGAACACCATGTGTGATCTGTAGATGCAAACAAGAACAAAAACAATAAGAAAGCAGCAACATATACAATGACAAGACAAAATGAATCGATGTTCGGTACATAAAATGCTAGTTTTAGATTTTCTGTAGAGGACTTTGGTCAACTTCAATAAATTGATCTTTCCATCTTTTTCTTTTTAGGGTTAATAACAGAGTATACTGAATTTCTAAGATAATACCATTGCACTCATATTCCTTGAAATCTAGTCACTGCTATAAAAGGTTTTAAAAATGTCATATTTATCATTCAGGTACCATATAAAAATAGTTAATAAATATTCTCTAACCTTTGCTGTCTTTCTAGTCATCAAATAGCATGTGCATTTACTTGTACTGCAAGTAAATAACATACTTACATCTGTCACACTTAAAATGACACAAACTTTATGTTATTAAATATTCATGATGAACGAATTGACCGAATAATACATTTATAATAATCAGTTGAAATATTTGTAGTATGATGACGATTGCACGATATGCATAAGACATTAATGTTTATTTGATTAACAACTGTCTGCCACGTTGGATAACAAAGACATCAACAAGACAAATTAATTACTAATCACGTACATTTTATCAGACGAATTAAAAATATACAAAATAAGTTTTAATTCTGATATCGCTTATATCTATCTATCTATCTATCTATCTATCTATCTATCTATCTATCTATCTATCTATCCATCCATCCATCCATCCATCCATCCATCCATCCATCCATCCATCCATCCATCCATCCATCCATCCATCCATCCATCCATCCATCCATCCATCCATCTATCCATCTATCTATCTATCTATCTATCTATCTATCTATCTATCTATCTATCTATCTATCTATCTATCCACTCGACTTGTTGGCTAACTGTATAGGGGCATTGTTGAAAGCAATATCTCCAAATATATTTCCATTTCTTGTCTTTCTGTGAAATCATTAAGAATAGATGGATGTCAGAATTGCATTATATGGGCTTTTCATTTGCAGAGTATTTAACGTTTCATGTTAGCAACTTATATATATATATATATATATATATATATATATATATATATATATATATATATATATATATATATATATATATATATATATAAACTGGTAAAATAATTTTATCGACCAGCGATTAGAGACCAAACAGTTAAAGGTAATGCGAGAAAAATAGCAATGATGGTAAATAATTAAAAGTTGCCCGATCAACGGGGAGTGCAAATGTATGATAACGAAAACATATGATTGGCAATTAAAGTCTATCGACTGCATAAATATAACACAAAACTGAATAAGGTGATAAAATAAAAGCTATAACTTATGATAAATATTTGCTTCCTTAAGGAAGTCTATAATGTTGGTGATGTTAACTGTATCAAAGAGCTCCGTCATGTCTTGCACAACGTAGTAATGATTACGCGTAGGTTGATGATCGAAGCATTCCAGCATAAAGTGCTTAACGGTGAATGGTTCATTACAACCTATGCACGCTGGTAAGTCTTCTCCTTTCAATATGTAGGAGTGTGTTAAATATGTATGACCGAGTTGAATTCTTGCAATGACTACCTCCTCTCTACGGACGGATCTGCAGGAAGGGGTCTATTCTCCTAAGGTTGGCTTGATGGCATGAAGTTTGTTATTTACGGCATCATTCCATGATGCCTGCCATTTCTGACGTAAACAGTCTTTGATACAACGTTTAAAATCAGTATATGGTGCTTTAAAATCAGTTGGTTCTAGTAATATGGTCATTTTAGTAGCACGGTCTGCTTTATCATTACCTTTAATTCCTACATGGCTGGGTAAGCAACAGTATACTATATTGTGGGAGATACTCAGCTCAGTAAGTTTAAGGAGAATATTTGCTAATAATGGATTCCCTAGTTTTCTGTTATGTAGTGACTGAAGTACTGATAGTGAGTCGGAGAATATTATGCTATTTGAAATACGCTTGCTTGCAATGTATTGCAAAGCAAGGTCTATTGCTCTAATTTCGGCTGAAAAAATTGACGTACCATTTGGCAAGCGAACTTTGGTTGTGTGTTTTCCATTTACGAAGGCTGCAGCAGCCTTTTCCTCATCTTTTGATCCATCGGTATATACTTTTGTATACTTTTCAAATTGTGAGAGGAGTTCATGGTAAGAGTTGTGAAAAATGGAAAGGTATGTCTCCGATTGTTTCCGTCATGTAACGTAAAAATTACCCTTGGTTGTTGAAGTAGCCATGTGGGTGTTTCGGAGATGTTGGCTTTCAGAATTTTTGAAAAATCAATTTGGGTACTTTCGAGAAATTATGATATTCTAATGCCAAATGTAGGTATGACATTTGGTTTATTGTCATATAAGGATTTATATTTTGGTTCAAAAACTGCCGAAAAAGCTGGGTTAAGAGGGCTGGATCTTAATTTGATAGCATATTGTGCGGAGAGCATTTCTCTACGTTGTGATAAGGGTGGTTCATCCGCTTCAACGAGGAGGCTTTCACACGTGATAAATGAAACTCGTTTGAAGTGCATGTGAGAAAGGAAGCTAATTTTGAAGAGTACGTTGACGCGATAAATGAAACTCGTTTGAGGGGTGCTTGGATGTGATAAATTTGCGCTATTTAGATTTAGAGCTGTACGCATAACTGTATCAGAGACACGGGTGGCCACGACGGAGTATCTATCAACGAGAGAGTATGTAATAGTTGTAATATAAGAGTTGTAGATAAATGAATATCATTCTTGCTCTTTGGTTCAATAAGGAGCTGCAACATACCATTTTCAAAGACAGTCTTGTTTACGACCTAATATAAACAAATATTAAGCTATTGTTGGCTGTAAAGTCACTACAATAACCTCCGTCTTAAATGATTTGTCGAAATGTCACTTCCTTACTTAATCAGAGAGGTCAGAAATAGTTAATTTTACAGAAAACGTGCACGTTAAAACTATATTCTAATACAAATATAATAATTGTAAATGGCTCTTTATTGCTATGTTCATTTAATGGCAAATTTCCTTAAATGATATGCATCTTCTGTTTAATAGTATTATAATTATGTCTCCATCCCTCTGCAGTAAGATATGTTTGCATCCTCACATATGCTGCTAGCAATAAGAATTGCTTCGGCAATTTAATACAAAACAAATGTGTTCTCTTCGTTCTGATTATTTGATGGATTTGTCTATGATCATATTTTTCTGCTGCTTGACAAGTTTTTAACCTCGCCCACGATAAATATAAACGAAAATTAGACTCGAGATATAATTATCTAGCCATTCAGTTACACAGAGAAAACCTCTCACTCACTTTTTCAATTACATAATCTTTTATATGTTAATCAGGGAACTGTAAATGCAATAGTTGCGCAAGACAGAAGATAATAGAAGAGATATAAACATGAAACGATCCATAAAATAGGCGTAAATAATGTCCATGAAAAGATAATATTGATTCAACATGTCTTCATCTTACTTTTAATTTTGAAAGAGACTGATAACGAAATGTTTACTAGCAGGCGTGAATAGCAATATAGTGCAATACCCGAAGGTCTATGGCATCTTGTGTTAAATAGAGTAAAACGATTAAAGAGACCAAAGGAAACTTAGTACCAGGCCGTAATATACATTGTCTAAATTTGATTCATAGGTTTTTGACATGTGTGGTTAGTCTTCTTGGTTAGAGATGGTAGCAATGCAAGATGTTTGTTTAGCCTGGAAATGTACTGTGAAATCTGTTTAAGAAGTTTTTATTTTATTTTTCTTAGTATTTTTCTCATATGATGGGTCGGTCTGTAACAACGTTAGACGCGTTTAGCGGGGAATGCAAATCTACCTGCAATCCAGCTTAGAAACCGTATTACGACATCCGTTTCACAAAAGGACTCAGTTTGTTTGTAATAATTTGGTTATATTTTGGCGAAAATTGTGTTTGTTCTCCACTCTAAATGAAATGACGTATTACGTTATTCATTTCACACGACGGGTCTGATTGTAACATAATGGTTTTAAATTGGAGTTAAATATAATAGGTTGGAGTTTGTCAACCCTATAACGGAAATAAATATAGACGTGTCTCTCGCATATAGCAAGAAATATAATAATACAACTTCATCAATGTGTAATTTCAGGAAGAAAACAGGTTATGTAGTATCCATTTTTTATATACGATAACTACACCATTTTCATCCAACATCATTTTCAAGTAAATTAAGGATAATATTTTGCCAGCGTGGCACAACTATATTGATTATTTGACTCACAGCGTGACACAACTATATTGATTATTTGACTCACAGCGTGACACAACTATATTGATTATTTGACTCACAGCGTGACACAACTATATTGATTATTTGACTCACAGCGTGGCACAACTATATTGATTATTTGACTCACAGCGTGACACAACTATATTGATTATTTGACTCACAGCGTGACACAACTATATTGATTATTTGACTCACAGCGTGGCACAACTATATTGATTATTTGACTCACAGCGTGACACAACTATATTGATTATTTGACTCACAGCGTGGCAAAACTATATTGATTATTTGACTCACAGCGTGACACAACTATATTGATTATATGACTCATGTTCAACGGTACATTAAATACTGTTTAGTTCCAAGGTATCAGAAGCAAAATGCTTTGCCCATGGACATTCCCATCGGCATCGGAACCGTACAAATCTCTGCAGGATTCGTATTCGTATATATATATATATATATATATATATATATATATATATATATATATATATATATATATATATATATATATATATATATATATATAGTGGTAGGAGATATATTATCCATTCTAGGATGAATGTTTTGAATAGATTCACAAACCGTAAGTCCTTTATAAATTTTTTTTCCAAGGGAAATAAATTGTTTTGTCAAAATTTACAAAGCTTGTTGGCTTTACTCTTTTCTTTGTTACTTTGTACTAGCCTAGATAAATAAAACCGTATAATGGTTCATTGCTTGTTTTATGCCCAATAGATCAACGTCTTGTACGATCAGTATAGACTAATGATTTAATGTTTGTTATGTTAGTATAATATTATTATATTATATACCTTCATGGCTACTGCGAGAAAAGTGAACACTATGATAATTCATTAAATTGTACCTTAAATCAATAGAAAAAAAACATAATCTCATAACCGTACAATTGTCACGTGAACAGAACAGTTTAATATTTGTTAAGATAGCAAAAGAATTTTAATTTTTTTTACTTACACAAGATAGTTTGTATTGTTTAATAGGCGATGTGATTACTATTCCATTGTTCGATTGGACAAATCCACCAATCGCATATGGAACCGTGTGAATACTTCATTTGGAGCTCATCAAATCAATTTAGAAACAATAATTTGTGCATATGAAAGCAAGTTTAGGAGTATTTGTCTAAACTAACTTGTATTCAAGAACTAGATCTAATTTAATTTAATTGAAACGCAAGCCCAAGATCCAAAATATAATATTAGAAAAGCAGCTGGTAGTACAGTCTAGTAGACTTGTATTTTCACACTTTTCTGACTTAGAACTCGATGTTTTGTTTTTATGCTAAGGCACTTTCCATACTATAGGTCCACATCACACTGGTTTGTCTTAGAACTCGAGTTTGTGTATTATACTAAGACTAAGTGTTATACTTTTGTGTTTTATACTAAGTTGAAAAATGCAAGGTCATGCAACAGTTACACAAGGTTTCTTAAAATGTATTCCTTTGATTTAGATTTTGTAATAAAGTCCTTAATACTTGCTCGGCAAATCTGAATTTTTTAAGGAACATTAACCATGCATCAAAACATTCAGGCGGTGATAATACCTTTAATTATTTTAAAATGAGTCTTTTGCAACACAACATTCAACCGTTGCCTCTTATTCTGACGGAATATATACTTATGGCTATCTTATCACAGTAATAAAAATTAAGCAAAGTATCTTTGTAGAAACTAAATGAAATGTTCATGTACAAATTAGATCGTAAAACAAAATTACCACGTTACAGAACTTTTATATCAACCTTAAAGCGTTTGGTTTATGGAAAAGTCTGTGTTTTGCCGTCTTATTCTCTTTTGTTTGTCCATTTATCTTTACCGTCCAATAGTATATCATCTGTATCATTCAATCTATATATCAATTCATGTACTGGTTTATTCACTTGTTTAACAATGGATCCTTTTTGTCTGTTTATTTTTGTTCTTATTGAGGTATGGAATGGGTGGTATTGGGGCTGATGTATGATGGATTGGTTATTTTAAAGATAATGCTGTAGAAAAATGAAAAAAAGTATTAAACAATTTTTAAATGTTGAAATGTTAAAAGGTCATTATTAAAGAATATATCGTGATTAGAAGCAGATATCGTCTGAAGTTTATGAGTGTATTCAAGTTCTCATACATCTATTCCGATCTAGACCTTTGTTTCAAGAAATAAATCAGTCAAATAAAATAGATTACTCTCTCAACTATGTCGTCATTATAAGACATTTTATGACATTTTCAACACGATCGTATTATAACATGAATCTGCAAGCGAAGCGGATGGTAGTTGTTTGCATACTAAAACGAGAAAACATACAGACATAACATTGATTTAGGATAACAAGTGGTCTTAATTACATAATACATTATATGGGACAGAACAAACAATCCATAGTCTGCTCATGTCCACTTTGGAACATCTGTAAGACAGAACAAGGTTTGGTGTGAAATGTATAAGGTTTGAAGGGATTATAAAATCTTCAGCTTGATAGTATCTGTACAAAGTTAATAATTTTGAAGACTGCTTGTAGAGTACAATTTATTATATTCAACCTGAACTAGATTAAAGTGCCGAAGTTTTCAGTAAAAATATTAGCATATGAAGACGTTTCATTTCTCGTGTTGAGTGTATACTTTAAATGTTATTTTATGAAGCAGGACAAGGCTAGTTTATTAGTTGTGCAATATTAATATGATTATGTCATGTATTTTTCAGATGTGTTCATAAGTGAATACATTTGTCAAAATTGTCTTGCCCATGTACCGACTTTCATGATAAAAATTATTAATAGCACTGTCAGCTGTTGTGACTCATGCTATAATTTATGTAAATATGTAAACATCTGCCTACCATTACAATATCTGTCATTTGATCGTGAATAAAATATGTCAAATATTTGAAACGAATTATCACAGCTGTTACAGATTATATTGTGAAAGCAAACGTTTGAAACAAGTAAGAGAAATGCAACAAGATAATTATTGATAATACTCGTTTACACCCTCTCACATCTTCAGTGACATCCATTCCCAGCACATTTGGGACTGGTACCGAGTTAATTTTCAAAATTGGGAATGTTACTACAATCGCCTTACACAAAATTCTATACGCACATTTAACCAAAGAATGAAACACTTTATCTTGTCAGAATTATCATCACTGACCAATCTGATCTCCAATGAACAAATTGAAATCTTAATGATTATATATCAAACGACGATACACTATAGTATATCAAAAAGAGCTACGTAAACTAGGCATGATTAGGAATACTTTCGAAACGGAAAAGGAAATAGACTGAAAGCACGAGTTCTCTCTAAAATGCGTATACGCTTAGTGTGAACGACACATAACAGTACATGTTTACGATGTGTTTAAGGGACAAATATGTGCTAAACGGTTCATTTCCTACTTTATCAAAAGGACATTATCATGTTTCAACGACAGTTAGATATATGAAGAATATTAATAACAATAATCACACTGATCTAGAGCGCCATGAAAAAAGTGCATTGACAGCAGAGTTCATGAAAATCAGTTACATTAATTAATCCGAGATTTATATATGTGCACAATTCAGTTGCGACTTGTAAGTTTTGTTCTCCGTCCATAATTGTTACAAATATGAAATTATACTCTGCAAAAAAAAAGACTTAATAAAGACAAATCTTCTATTCCCAACTATTATGGCTTTGAAAAGATTGCGATATAATGATATTTGGCATTCCTGACCAGATAATTCTACAGTAAACGCAGCATTCCCATGAACGAATCGGAAACATGAAATTAAAACAATTATATATATATATATATATATATATATATATATATATATATATATATATATATATATATATATATATATATATATAGTACCCGTTTTACTCAAGCACTGTCCAACACACACACACACACACACACACACACACACACACACACACATAGAGTAAGTTAAAAGATCAAAAGAAGTAAATGCACATTGCAACACAAGTCTCTAAAAATTAACCCGCATTTGGCAAGATAAAATATAAATACTAATACAAACTTTAAGAAAAGGAATTCAGTGAGACAAGAACGCAGTAGGGATTTCATAGGAGATGAGTAGTACAGATAAGGTTAAGATGCAGAACGATTAATAGTTTGAGAAGCCACATGCTCGTGCAGGATTCAACGGAAGCAAGTCGACCAATTCATTTTTCTTTCTAACCTTCCGTGAAGGAGTGGTTACAACCGACGACAATTGCCATTTATCTTTTACAGCGTCATACAAATGCACAATAGAATGAGAATGTCGTTGGTTGCGTCTGCTAGTTTGTAGATGTAAATTATGTAATAATGTTAGCAATTTTGAAAATAGTTTTTAGGAAAATTTGTGGTGCAACCAATTCAACTATTCAGTTCTGTATCTTGAGGATCCGTCCATCCGTAACTGACATATTCTCACCCACCCGTTAGCTTACCTAACGTATGTTTAATTAATTGGACCAACATTATGTGTTAATTATAGGAACTATTTCTATGAGGAAGACACTCATTCATTAAGATGAAAATTCTAGAAACAAATCCTGCACTATAAGTATTATTATAATTTTAAGCAGCTATATTTTATTTACTACATTACCATGAAGCAAATATCCGTTTCCGATCTTATTTTGTCCAGTTCTTTTTTTCTACTCACGTTTTAAATCTAGAATAGCCGTACTTAAGCCTTTTTACAATACGTATATTTCTAATAGCTTCACAACAATTTAAAGATAACCAGTTACATATTTATCATAAATTAAATGGCTATCTTCAAAACTAAAAAAGGATACTCGAGTATTGAAATAATTTCGACAAAAGCTGAAAATTTATAAATATTTGTTTGTTTAGTAGTGCATCATTTACGCATCCGCCAATTTTTACGCATTTTTCTAAACCTCGCAGCTAGCTCGAAGTTTAAATATTTGATTCATAAATTTAGATCTGCACTGCAAAAAAACGCGCATTTTAGATGATGTACTTGCTTCTTCAATGCATATTCTGTACGAATCTGTCTTATTTCTTCTTCAGATATTTCGGAGCCAGGTGAATAGCTGTCATTTCATGTCACATTCCACATCAAACCATGGATTGTGTCAGTGTGACGGATTTTTACTGTTGTTTTCACCTTCTGGTACTTGGCACATTAGTAAGAAATGTTCCATTATTAAACAAATTGCTTTAGTAAAAAGTACAATTAAAGTTTTAATTGTGTGAAGATTAAGATTTTGACTTGACGTATAGCAGACTAATTCATCAAATTGCTTTTTCATAAAGAACAAAGTATTATTAATTCTGGCAATTAGTTTCAGCAGTACGTGTGTCATGCAACTATGGAACTATATTTACTTGAAATGAAAAACAAGTTCGAACAAGTTATCATTCTTATTCATCCATCCATCCATCCATCCATCCATCCATCCATCCATCCATCCATCCATCCATCCATCCATCCATCCATCCATCCATCCATCAATCAATCCATCTCAATCCTTTGAAACGATTGACCATAAGGAAAACTTGTATGGAAAATTAGCTCACGAGGCACTTGGATTGATAGATGGGTGGAAATAGAAACAGAATTGAAAACAATGTAATTTGTTGGTAAACCTGTTAATTGTATGTGATCAGTAATTAATTTACCTAATTTTTTTTTTGTGTTATTCAAAGTAATCTACTAAATCTTTTTCGTTGCATATTCAATGTTTCATACCTGTCAGGAAACTGCTTTTTAAATTGGCCACTTCAGTTATTAAAACTAAACTTTTCAGTTGCTGCATAATTATAACATACTGAATGACTTATGGTTTTGTGATCATTACGTGTGGCATGTGTCAACCTTGTTTGTCTGTTATGCAAATAAAGATACACAGGATAATCATGGCATTACAGTGCAAATAAAAAAATACTTGATAAGTATGGCTTTGACAAGGTCCACTTTCATATTTAAAATATCGTATTTTCATTTCTTTTATCATTTATGGCAAAGTAATTGGACTGTACGTTACCTGAGCATTATTGACCATCTTCCTCCTTACAAGTATAAATGTAATAAGTTCCACGTTTTACATTTCTACAAGTATCAATTAATGCATGAAGTTACCATAAAAAGTATTAATACCTATGATAGAAAAGCAGAATAAATAAAGGGAGAGAGAAGAGAAGTTACAGTGGTATTACATTTAACTATTAGAGAGCAAATCTATTTAACTATTAGAGAGCAAATCTAAACTACATTATTTTTTAAATAACTTTGATGTATGTTTCATTCGTATTTAGTTTTTGGCAATTCAGTCTTCCCGTTTAGAGCAATTCGGCTGATATAGGAAGAAATAGTCATTCTTTGAAATATATTTAATGTCGCTAAATTATGTGGAAAACACACGTGTAAAGAGTCAATTGCAGTTTCAAAACTGTTTCAGGAAGAACAATTATGATCACTTAGGATATTGACCCAATGTGATCATAGATTAAAGGAATGCTTTGATATGTGTTTTGTCAAGAGTAGATTAGAGTTTATATTACCCGTACTGTAATATATTTGTGCAAAGTGAACTTCAGGGTCTTTTTTAATATTTCAAAGAACATAACATTGAAGAGTTTCAGATCAAGATCAAGATCAAGATCAAGATCAAGATCAAGATCAAGATTAAGATCAAGATCAAGATCAAGATCAAGATTAAGATTAAGATCAAGATCAAGATCAAGATCAAGATTAAGATCAAGATCAAGATCAAGATCAAGATCAAGATTAAGATCAAGATCAAGATCAAGATCAAGATTAAGATTAAGATCAAGATCAAGATCAAGATCAAGATCAAGATCAAGATCAAGATCAAGATATATATATATATATATATATATATATATATATATATATATATATATATAGAGAGAGAGAGAGAGAGAGAGAGAGAGAGAGAGAGAGAGAGAGAGAGAGATTTTCTTTATGCTTGGAAAGAGTTAAGAGTCAACTCTGATGAGGTATCTTACTGATAACGATATGACCCTTTCAACTGTAATTATTATTGTTACCGACAGCTGTGAGCAATAGAACCTGTATGTTTTAAATGTTATTCAGCTGAGTAAGTTGTAAGACTGTCTCAAACACGACTGGCATAATTGACCTAACAAATTATTAAAAGAATCTACTCAAATGTAACCTCATGAATATATTCCTTGCGTTTCTTGCCAATTGTTTGTCTCTTGATATTACCATGCTATCAAAATTCGTTACATTTGGAATTTAAAATAACTCGTGGATGAAACTGCGAATTAAACACGTTATGAGTAATAAGACGGGTCTACAATTTCGCGATGTTGGTTTCAGAGGTAAAATATGCTATTTTTATTGATTTTGATGTGTTAAATTCAAATGTGACAATTAAAACGACTGATTGGCTACTGTTTCCAAGATATTTAAGATTTTATATTTTATGTCAATGCATATTGTATAGAGAGTAGAGTTTTAATCATAGTGTAAACCTAGGTCTTTTCATGTGTTTATCGTTGCTGTACATGATTATAATTCACCAGTCTTCTTAATGTAACTTTAAAAGACAGCAGAAGGGTTATGTAAATAAATTTTATTGTGAAACAAAAGGCAAAAATATATTATGTATATATAAGTATAAAGTTAAGTCCTTATTAAGTGTCTTCTTGGTGCATCTTGGCTTGTCTCCTGTATTCCTTAAATGGAGCATCACTTGTCACTGTCCAGCAATAGTCTGCAAGCACCGATGGGCTTCATTTGCCCTGATATTTTTTCTCCATTATTGCAATATCCTGTTGAAATCGCTCCCCGTGCTTGTTGCTCACTGCTCCATAGTTCAAAGAATCAAAATCTAGACGAGCAGGTTTTTCACTAACTCCATGTTGTCGTATCCCTTGTTTCCGAGAAACTTTATTGCCACCTGCTGGAATGCTTTCCATGCCCATGTTTTCCTCGCCACGCAGTGCATGGTAAAATGCATCATCTCGAAGACGTTCCCGAATCTGAGGACCAACAAAAACACCATCTAGTTTCGTATAATCTTTAAAATTTTCCACAGAGGTACTTGAAAGCTGCTTGTGTTTTGTCCAATGCATTGACAAAGTTCTTCATCAGACCCAACATAAAGGGCAAGGTTGGTAATAAAATCTTCCTTGATTCAACAAGCGATGGATGCTGAACACTTTTGCTCCCAGGCTCCAATGACTAATGGAGTGGAAAGCAAAAGAACAAAGACCTTCAAATCGCCATAAAGCTGTCACTGATGCTAATCACAGTTATGCAACTCGAACGTGTTTTCACGACCAACTGGAGCTGATGACAAAACATCGATAATAAGCAGCAAAACAGATTTAAGACTCGTCTTCGATGAATCAATGAATAGTCTCCATTCATCTGGATCATGAACGATGTTGAGGGCTGCCAGCACCCAATCGATGTTGTTGAAGGCTTCAAAATCACTTTCCATGCAGAAGAATGGGACAAGATCCTTCTGACTGTTACAGAGCATAGAAACTCTAAGATAACCTTCCAGGAGATTCCACTAACGTAGTCTGGTATCCAAGCGATCTGCCTTACTCTTGGATAGTTACTGACAAGGTCATAAGTTCAAATAGTGTTATGAGGTGTGGTTTAGAGGAGGAGGATGTGAAAAAATAAGGGTCATGTGACATTGAAGGTTCATGACTAGACGTTTAATCCTCTTCCTCTGCATAATCTGACTCAAGTGAAAATCATTATGGTGCATCAGGAACCGGCAGTCCTTCTCCATGTGGTATTGGCTGTACTGCTGATGGAATTGTTGGATAAAGCAAAGTCAACTCAACACACCTTACCCAATTGGAGGCACCATGCAGAAGTAACAATTTATCATATGATTTGTTGGCTCTCTCCAAATCATTAGTACTGCAAAAGACATACATTTATTTCCCTGTTCAATCAATGGCAAAGATTGGTAGCACAAGTATTGCACCTATTTTCCTGATCTCCAATTTTGCAGCCAAACTAAAGGTGATAAGCTTTCTCAGCTAAATGGTCATACTGCGCTTTTGTGATGCAAAAGTCACTTGACCACAAACATAGCAGAGGTGATCTGTATTGCTCACACAGGTACGATGCATTTCTGCACACTTTGGCTTAACAGAAATGTGTCCCTTTGCAAAATCAAGCACCTATAAACAGAGAGCACGACATTAAGATGAATAGAGATGATTAGGGCAATTTGTTAGGCAGAGTGATGTAACCTTAGTTATGATATCTAGAAATAAGATGATGCAACTAAAATCATGTATGATGCAATACCAGCTTCAAATTGCATTAGTCATTGTTTTGCCTAAAAATCAAGTACTGTCTAAACCTAGTAATACATTTATTCATAGATATAGTCAGAGATGTGTTATAGTCATTTCATATTTAAACTGAGATCCATTCCAATTATAACCCACTTTCTCCTTAATTACTATGTCAAGGACCGTATATACACTGACAAAGTATCATATCTTTAAATCTAGAGCCAATCAACACTTCTAAGCATCCTTTTCGTTCTTTGTGATCCAGAATTAGTGAAGTTTGACTACATTTATTTTGGAAGTATTTTGCATGTAGACCAGTGTTGTTAAAGTAAAATTGTGACAGTTTATCACGTCGTCTCAGCGAAAACAAAATGCTGTCGATTTTCGATGGAGTAAAGGTTATCAACTGATCAATAACACTCGTATACAGTATGCATTAAATTTATGATCAACAGCCTTGCAAAAGGGCACCGTCTAAAGCTTCAGAGATATCAAAATTTACTATTCTGAATTTACAGTACATGAATCATGGAATTAAATTAACCTACATCCATAACGAATTGACATTTTCCATTCAAAGGTACATATAATTAATCAAAATTGATTTGAAATGTCAGTTGCCATTATTTCAACATTATTCAACATTTCAACAACTATCACAGTACCTTTTGAAAGTCTAATGGATAAATAATATTAATTATTCATTGTCTATTTTAGATAAAAGTCAAATAAAAATATTTCCATACTTTTTACCATCCATCCATCCATCCATCCATCCATCCATCCATCCATCCATCCATCCATCCATCCATCCATCCATCCATCCATCCATCCATCCATCCATCCATCCATCCATCCATCCATCCATCCTTCAATCCATCATCCATCGATCCATCCATCCATCAATCAATGTTTATGTTATCTTCATCGGCAAAAAATTAGCATCATACACATGTGTCATGGGTATTCCAACATAAAACTATAAATGCAGTGACATAGTAGCATACAAATATATATATATATATATATATATATATATATATATATATATATATATATATATATATATATATATATATATATATATATATATATATATATATATATATATATATATATATATATATATATATACACACATATATATATGCTATAAACTGACGACGAACAATATGAAACTAGTAACTAACTAGCCTGAGCGCTTTCAACTCTTAATGAGTCTTTTTCAAAGGCAAATACAAAACATATACAAAAGAAACAAACACACAAACGTTGTGTTTGTATAACTCTGCATGGCCGTCTCCACATGAGTAAAACATATAGATACATTGTCTCAATCAGCCTAAATAGACTTGTTGCGATTGCTGAATAATCATTACAATTCTCTAAAATTCTACTTTAATTTTCTTTGCATAAACAATTTATAGTATTTGCAACAAGTATACATAGGCTGGTTGAGACAAAGATTATTGCAAAGATGTGCGCATCACTGGTAGTTTATTGTGATATGCGTAAAAAAACAACAAAACTTAAAGATTTCTTATGCACAGATTCTCATAACACTTATTGGCAATCTAGATATTGTTGTGGGAGAAAATCTTACAAAATTGAAGTCCCAATCTAGAGGAGATCACAACAGAGAGTATTTGGTTTGGCATGATTCACCTTTTATATTCTGACCGAGATAAAAAATTCAAAGAGATTGTTTACTATGAGATAAATAAACTGCTTGTTGTGAAAACGATACGCACTTCACCTATACATTTGTAACACAAATGATGCTTTCAAAAGTTTACATCGCATTCGGAAGCCATGCCCACGGCGTTTGTGAATGAACACTACCGGAATTGGATCTTCACCTTCCCAAGTAATGATTGTAGTTTCATAATACGGCATAGTACACACCAAACATGTCTAATTTGTCAACAAATAATGTTCTATATATTATATTTGCCAGTACACCTTATGACCAGTATGGGTCACTGCCTTGTACGAATCTATAACCGGCAGGCATCAACAGGTTCGAGAAACAATGCAAACATTCCAATTACATTGCCAAACTTTTCCTTACAAGTTTTGAAACTTACGATAAGGTTTATTGTATTTTTCACAAAAGAAAGTGGTCATTCTCATAAACTAATGCAACATGGACCCCACCTTGCGTAGGACAAACTTTGGGACTTGAACCATTTTATAAATTTTGATAATGGACGTGAACAAAAAAATTCCTTTGGATAGACTGAAACCTGTATCACACATAAAAGATCAGTCTGAGATAAACACCTTTCCAAACAGAAGCATCTGATCACCTGAACACGGCCTGAGCTGAAGTTGATAGCCCCAATCACTTTTGCTACAATGCTCTCGATGAACATCTTTGAAAAAAGTCTTAAGAGAATGATCCAGTTATTTTCGATGACCATACCCTGTAAATCAAGATTAAACTCTTATTAGGTAAATATATATAATTTATTTTCATTGCTCAGCTTCTACTTTAGTTTGGTTATGTGCTTTTATGTGTTACAGCTTTTCAGTGGTATTAATTTGCAGGATGGCGAAAATATGGTCATCTCCAAACAGCACAAGGTAAAAAGAGGACAGCCATGTGAGTTGTAATAGGCCACCTTCCTCGGGTCAAATGCTGACAAAGAGCCACTAGAGGAGCTACACGCCCAAAAGGATATTAGGACTCTTAGGCTCTTATAAACCTGAAAAAGGTGTGAGAAAGACCTTAGTTTTCAACAGCTTACTCCAATATTGTCAGTACAACTACTGGCTAAGCTAGCAACCTCTCAATCAACCAAGAAGAGACCAGAAACAAAACAAGGTATCCAGTCTAAGAGCACCCGCAACCTCTAGTATGTCATCACTAATTGATCTTACAGGAGACCTACATTACTCTTTAGGACACTCTTAGCAAAGAAATGCTCCAGTAAAGTGACATTTCGGTCGAATGTCAGACTTACCTTTCTGAATAATAGGGAACATGCAATAAAGCAGTCACTGACATGCAAGGATATCTGTTATTCATTCAAGGAGAAGTTCGTGGTCGTTCTTAACAACGAAGGACTCCGAGAAATTATAAGTAACTGGTGGAGAAATCTATGGGAAGCAGGAAAAACTAATACGCATAATCAGATAAGAGTAGAACAAACAAAACAATTATAAGTATAGTAAGGAAGTTAAAATGAATTCAATATCAGTGGCCTACGTTCTTTACGTCATCACTGTGCGTACATAAAATTGTTGTGATTGGTTATTAAGTGGGTTGGTAATGGCGGATTTGATCAAATTAGTGTAGTAAGAAACCATATGACCAAACTCGCGAGACTTGAAATGAAGTCTGGGGGTTTTAAATACGCATTCCATATATTTCAGACAGCCATTAAACACCTTGAAAGTGCAATGTGTATTTTTTTTAATTTTTTGCAAAGATTGTTCTTCGTCTGATTTTTAGATTTTATAATTTATTCTCCTGTAAACTCAACAAGTTGATTTTTCAATAACAAAAAATCTAAAATACATTCATAGCAGTTTATGCTTGAATTATTTAGAAACAAATACTGTGATTCAAGTGAGGAAAAATTGTTATTATACATTGTACCATTGGCGTCATCACCTTCCATATTTTTACGTCGTCGGAAATCGATCCTGGATTCATATAGGACTATTTAGTGATAAGACTCGTGTTTTCATTATTATGATCACATTTTGGATTATATTCACAGATTGTAAGTCCCATTTACCAATTTTTTCATTGTTGTCAAGGGAAAATTATTGTTTTGTTAAAATATACAAAGCTTGTTGGTTTTCACTCTTGTCTTTGTTACTGAGAACGAGCCCTTGTCACGTACAAAAACATTATAATAACTAAAATGAAGACGTGTGGACAGATGATTGTTATAAGAATATAATCTGTAGCACAACCATGATATTATTCCATTTTTTTCCTTTCGTTTCTGCAAGAGGGTGAGACGGAGACGAGGCTTCAGTTGACAACCCTAGTAGGTGTACCAGCCTATGTGCGGGATGGAGCCTCGGTCGCATCTCTCACCTTAGGCAGACAAAAGATTAAAATTTTAATCCTTAACGATAGTTGAAAAGCAAAATTTATTTCTTTGGTGTCTTATATAATACTGCAACTAATAAAAATACTAATCAACATCTAGAGAAAGATACTCTATAGCCAACTAATACCTAACTAAATTTCCACCTTTTAAAATTTCCAGAAATACAACGGAACAGGGAACCTACACATGGGAGAAGTATGAGACATAAACATTACAAGGCTAAGTCACATTGCGCTGCGTAAGAAATGGACATACAGTACAGATATAAGGAAATTTTGGAAACTTTGGCTACTTTGTGCATGGCAAATAATTATACACCAACGGAAGGCTGGTAATAGCTAGTTTTTGTGTAAAGTTTATTGAAATTATTTAAAATGGGAAACGGGCGCATCAAAAAGTTAATTGAAATAAAGAAATAAATGGAAAGATTTTATTTTAATTACCTTTTTGGTTCGTCATTTCGCGTAGTTTATATCCCACATTAATTTCCATTCTCCCGTACGTTAATGGCAGCGATAATGTGAATGGTCTAGCTAACCATGTGTCTTTTTAGTGCACTAGTTTTACTATTAAAACCATCTTTCATAATTATATCATAAATATATATTATTTTGATTTAATCAATGTAAAGAAAAATAACTAAAGAAAAAAGTCAATTTATCAATATACCAAGTTGATTGTCAATAGCCACAAAGGGCATATAACTACATTTTGTAGCGGACACACTTGAAGATGTAAAGAATTTGTTCATTCGGCCAATACAAAGCAGTCTGTAGTAAATCTAAACTCCCTTCAAAAGGGAATATATGTATTTGTATTGGATATAAGTAACATATATGTACAGTACGCACGCTGATTTAATGATATACCACTCGTTGTATACACTTTTCATCAAAGGAAACGCAAAGCTTCGGTTTCTTTTTAATGGAAAAGGTATAGATTTCGAGGTGTCGTACTCTCTCTCTCTCTCTTTCTCTCTCTCTCTCTCTCTCTCTCTCTCTCTCTCTCTCTATATATATATATATATATATATATATATATATATATATATATATATATATATATATATATATATATATATATATATATATATATATATATACGTTTCTAGGCTTGCACAAAGGTAACAAGAAAACAGAAGAAAGCAAGCTTTGTAAAATTTTATAAAATAACTTGTTTTCTTAGAAAAACAAAGAAAATATGAGATAAACGTCTTACGGATTACGAATTATAAACAAAGTAAATTCAATAATTAATAAATGTAAGTCCTATCAGTAAAAGGTTCTAAATTAATCACAGTTCGAATTCGATGAAATTCAAGAGAGAAGACAATGACATCTTTGATAATCAGTTTGTACTGATGTGTCATCAGTTCTTTGTTGAATCACATAAAATTATATTCCAGTTTGGAATTCCGAATAATTTTCAATTAATATCCTTGTCCAATAATTGTTTAAGGAGTATATACATATATACATACACTTTTTTACATTTTTGTATTTGGTAATTCATTCATTGCACATTTAGAAACTGGTATTGTTTAGTCTGGCATATTTGATTTTCTCTATTTTAATAGCTTCCAAAGAAAGTGTACTTTAGACAAATTGAGGTGGATTTTTGGAGCACAAGGGAGCAGTCATTTTAGTTATTAATGTACTTAGGTCATTTACAATTTCCAAAAGTACAATAACCTAAGAAATGTCAGTAACATTACATGAAAGTAGCATAAAATTATACCAGCATGTTTTAAATGCAAACAACATCACCTTACATACATCACTCTCTCAAAAGTACTTTGCAATTCATAGTAAAACGGAGGCAGCGTTAATACACAAGAAAATATGAAATCATTCAGTATGTATATGGTGGCGCTCACCAGTTAAGTCAATGTTATGTTCTTGGTCAATGTGTTTTCTTCCATGACTATCAATCAAATTAAGCAACCTGTTCATAGTGGCCAGTTATATTGGTAAGTTTTTGTTTAGCATACTGTCCAGTGAAGTAATAGTATACAACACCGCACAATGTTTTTAAAAGGGTCATACATAGCTGACGAACCGAACTCATTATCATTTACAAGTGAGAATCTCATTGAACGCCAGTCGGGGAAAGCTCGCTGCTCAATGACCGGGCTGAAGAAGATAAGAAGGAAGCGGTAAATTGACTGCGACGACACTTGTTAAAACATTATATCCCTATCAACACTGTTGGAGACCTGAAATTCCTACCTACCGGTGTTGTCCCTCATCATAGCTTTGGATGCCTACAACAAATATCAGCTGCAGCAGAAGCTGCAAAACAAATGATAAAACCATGGTGGCTGAAGGATATTGCCTGTAATCAGCTACAAAGATGAATTCATTTATCAACGATGGAAAGCATTTGGTGCCAAGAAGAAATCAAGTTGCTTTCAATTAGAGAATGGAATATCCAAATATATACTTATTGGATAGACAAGCAAATATCTCTCGTTTTAAACATCCAGTCATCCAATGTAGCACTATAATAACGACACTGCGTACGTGGTTTTAGAGATAATGTGTTTCCATTGACACGTTTAATTTTGCAATAAATCTTCCAAGATTATTTTGCTTGTTAGCTGACTGATATGTTATACATTACATACATACGATATGACACAGGGGTGGAAAACATATTTTTCGCATTGGGGCCAACCCACTATCTAGGGTGTGTATTGCAGTGCTTTTCTGAAGTTCAAAGTCACAAATCAAGTTTGCAAGTAGTTTTAGGGTAAGGCTGTAGTCTTGACACTGCAAAAAAGTTTACATTGACGCAAAATGAGGTGTATAATGAATGTACCAGTTGTTGACAGAGAACTATCGTTGATAGGTGGTGCGGGGCAGATAAGCAGCAGGAAGTTCCCGCAAAGTTGTCGACTTTGACTATATTGTACAGTCTTGTGCTTAGCATAAGAATGGCCTGTAAAGCTAATGTGTTATATTGGACGTTTTAAGCACATATGTCTTTGTCGTGAAATATCAACAAAGGACACTGGTCATATTTTAATCAAACTTGCAGAAATATTTATCGTGACATTTTTGCATACAGAACTATTTTGTTGCAATGTATGTTGTAATTTGCGGTCATGATTACATATTACCTGTTACAATTCTCAATCAAAAAATATCATGTTATGAAAATAAAAGTGTTAAATAACGATTAGTGTTTTAGCCACATTTAAATTATACGGCAACTCAGCGGACATAATTCCTGTCGTTCAGCAGGCACAGCTATATGCAGATATCAAAATTAACCTGGATTCTGACAGCATTAGTCATGCAGAGTCCTTGGACCCCATGTGATAGAGTCTTATTTTGACATCAATTCAGACTTATCAGGTGGTAAAAAGGCTATTCTAGTATATGTATCAATTCAGAGTTTTGTATCTCACAGAAAAAGTCCAGGATTTAGTATGACTAAATCAGTATGACATCAGACTAATTTCCAGTCTAATCAAAACACCAGCGTTCCTACTACATAACCCCATTATAAAGCAATGTGATGAATTTAGAACGCAAAGCAGACAGTTATGTGCCTGTCTCAGAGATTATAACAAACCACCAGAGGTCTTGTAGCCAAAGGCAGCGAAACTAAACTTGGATCCGAACCATAGTTTTTCGTCATGTAAATTTTGCTTTGACTGTTATGCAACTTTCCTAATCTACAAGATGTGACTGAATCGTTGATGAGACCAAAGTGTTTCATTTTACTCGAGTTCAAATTGCTTTCAAATTGAAATTGCTAAAACCTTTAATTAAGTAAGCTGCATTCAATACGTGTTGTGGCATTTTCAAGGTTCTCTTATCAACCCATATGTCTGCTCACAGAGCCCATGTTTTATCAGATAAGTACATCAGCCAAGGTCCAGGCTATCGTCGGAACATCACAACCTCAAGATTCCTCAGTTAGTTAAACTGGTCGTCTATTTATGCATCAAATTATTAATCTACCCTTACTAAAGATCATTAAGTTAGTCAGACAGAAACATTATATAAGCAGAGTGATCTAAGCCCCAGACAATATTACTGTCTGGTTATGGAAACTAGAAGAACACAGTCAGAATGGTATTTCCACTGAACGGATTTGATTTTAGAAGTTTTCTTAATGTATCTGTTTTTACATGTATGTACCACACAGTTTTCTGCATTGTTTTTGCAGACATCCTTTGTTTCCATAGTATAACAACTTGCAAATGCTGCAATCTAACTTATCCGCAATTTACATATATATTGAGTATATTTATGAGTCAGTCAGCTAATTATTTGACATAATAACATTATTCACTTAATACAGCTCTTGTGATTCTTGTACTCATTAAGAGAAGTATACAAAATGCTATTAGATGTAAACTTTCGCATCTTCTATGTAATAAATTTTCAGCAATACAAGGAATAATTTTAATCCATTAGTCTGTATTTTGCTTTCAAGATCCTTGTAATTCTCATCCCCATTGCATTTTATCATGCTATTGGTGTCATTTAAACATACCCTCCAGCTATGTTTACCGCCATGTAAATATGGTTTTTAATTGTTTGAATGTTTTGAGTCGTCTCATCTTTAGTGTGACCAGCCACATTAAAATTCAGGCATTATCAATAAGAATTACATTTTATTATTCATGTTCATATATTCAGCATCTGATATTTTACTACAGTACATTAGCATGAATCATTTCAGTGTACATTTGCTAGCATATCATTTTTTTTCTTGATTTCCTCTGAATGGTGGCTGTCTTGGGATTGATTTGCATTAGGTGGAGTAAAATGTGTACGTGATTGATTATACTTTTTGCTTTTTAATGAATTAAAGGAAATTGTTAACTTGATTGTTTCGTGTCAATGACTATGGCAAAATGTTTAATTACGCAAACCTAATGTTATGCATGTTATTCTTTGTGACAGAATGTATGATTGCTTTGTCCTTCAGGGCCCTGATCACCACGACTGTTTGAGTGAGAGTTCCACTAAGATGTTAATGTATGATCCAAGCTTAACTGTATAGTTTTGCTTTTTGCGTAAGGTATCTTACTCAGCCATGCTCCCAAAAAATATACTTCTACTTATTTTCGATTTAACTATAAATAGTAAGTTAATATTAGCTCTAATGTCCTTACACGAGAAAGAGCTTATGGGAACGTTTAATATATGTCGTCCGTTTGTCTGTAACACACAAGTTTGTTATGGCTACTCCAAAATATTTTATGGGAACCATGTTCAAAGTAACATGTGTTAAAAGTAATTTGTAAACTTAGTCAATAGTGTTAATACATATTGAAATAAAGAGTATGTTCCTTTAGGATTTAAGGCTGCTTGTCGTCATGAATTAATGACATTTTAAATCCAACGTGCGATAGTTACACAAAAAGTATAAAAATCCAGGATCAGGCTTTTATATGTAGAACATTTTAAATTTTTAGATTGTAGACTTCGTGTCCTTTTGACGACTTAATTAACTGCATGATTCTACATAACTTTGTTCCACATGATTCCACAAAAGTTATAATTATTCTGCTACTGAAAAGTAAAATTGGTAATGTTACGTATATGTGATTGAATTGCTTGTATGTAAGTTTTAAAATTCCTTTTTCATTTTTATTTTTTTTATGTTATTATAATGAATACTTTTATCGAATTCGAAATTCTTTTTTTCAGTAATGAAATATTTTCTTTTAACAAATATTGTTTACTTAAGACGAAGAAGTAATACGTTAAAATTATATTTTAGTTACCCTAGTTCTTCTTTGGGCTGGCAACAGTGTAAACAGGAAGTTAAAATGATTGGTCAGTATCATGGGCATACTTTTCTAGCGTAATCAGCATGTGTAAACAGTGCTACTTAATTATTGGTTTTTATCTGTGGACAAACTCGAGTACGTGCTAAAAGACTTGTAGTAAGGAACCACATGACCAATCTCGCGAGACTTGAAATGATGTTTTGAGGGTTAAATACGCATTTGTAATATTTTTCAGACGAAGTGATGAAGGAACAAAGTGCATTATTTTATTTGTTGCCAGATTGTTTGTTATACATCTGATTTTTGGGATTTAATAATTTGTTCTCCAGAAAACTCAACAAATTGACTTTTTTTTACAAAACATTCTGAACGATATTCATGAAAATTCATTCTGGGATCATTTGGAAACAACGATTGTGATTCAAGTGAGGATATGTTGATATTCGTACATTGGGCATCATCTAACATCATCGCCTTCCATATTTGTACGTCGCTTGGACTCGAACCTGGATTCTAATAGGACTATTTAGTGATAGGACTTGTGTTTTCATTCTAAGGATCAAATTTTGGATTATATTCATAAGCTGTAAGTCTTATTTACACAGGTTTACATTGTTGTTTAGGAAAATAAACTTTTGTTAAAATATAGAAAGCAAGCTTGTTCTCTTTCACTATTTTCTTTGTTACTGAGTACGAGCCCTTGTAACGTAATAGTAATCTGATGTACACTAATTATAGATTTATAGCTCTTATGACAATTATTTCAACTCTTTGAATGCATTATACTATAACGATGTGAAGTCACCTTCCATGATAATCACTTTGGTTTTAGAAAGCAACATTCAACAGACTTATGCCTTTAATCCTTTACGGTCACTGTCAAATATTATATAGAACAAGGCAACCCTGTGTTAGTGTGTTTCATTTGACATTTGATAGGGTCAATCCCTGGACTTTTTAAAAAAGTTGCTTGATATTCAAATACCCGTCGACATAGTATATACCATAGCTTGTATTGCAGACAATTCTACTATGTGCATTGTAGGTGTAGCATCTAGCTCATTAAAGTGTAACTTATGACGTGAGTCAGTGAGGTGTTCTTTCTCCTATGTTATCTAATATGTACACATGCTTGTTTAATCGTAAACTTGGTTAGGGTCACGTAGCGTTACAGCTGAAACCAAATGTTGTATTTCTTGACAAGTTTAGTTTTACTGATTATATGTCATTGATAAGTCCTTCTATCCCAAGTTTAATGAAATTATTTCAATTCTGAAGAAATGGCATTTGAGAAATATATTATCTATAATATTCAAAAATCGCTATGCATGGGTTTTCAGTCAACTTCTTTTAAGTTACATATGTCAACAGTTTATACGTATTTCGGTCATTTTATAAAATTCAACCGTTTACTGATGAAGACATAATGAGAAATTATAGATTTATGCGCACTTTAAAGAACATGCTGAATTTAGGAATTGTTCTTTGAATATCAATTATAGAGTATTCTGATCTTATTGCTGTACAGTTTGTTGTACTCTGTGGCAAACTTTATTGAATGTATGAAAAGGATACTTAATTATTGGTTATAATAATTGTCTTCGTTTTATATGGCTAGATAAAAACAAAGACTTATTATAACCGATAACTCCATTTTAAGATGGAACAAAGCCTCAAACATGTTTATAAACTACAACATATTCAGGTTTGAAGAAGTAATAGAAAAGTAAGTATTTTCAGTGAAGACAATAATATCGATGGTACGAATTGTATCTGAACATCTCTGTGGAAATAAAAGCTCATTTAACAGTACATAAGATGCAGAATGACTTTGAATAGCCAGCTTTACTATTGATGATGATCAAAACATTGAGTTTCTTTGAAATCATACATGTGCAAAGCATGAAGCTGAAGAGCGTAACCTGAGCACCATCTTGGCATGATATTTCCATCCAAAGACTTATTATCATGTACACTGGATAATAACTGAAAATATTGTTAACCTTGCTTCCAATATGGTTCTCAACTTGAAAACTTTGTTATCGCTAAAGAATATCATAAATGTCTTCATCACCTAATAGTTGCAAAGAAAACTGGACTTGTTTTGGATTCGAGATTTCAGCAAAATAATTGTATTAGAGTGTAAATCTCCTTGAGTGACTCATGTATGTCTTTCAAAGATTTTGTGTCGCTAATTGCAAAATTATTATCCATCATTTTTATTGGATTTTGTGGCTTGTGAATATGGGTTACGAATATCACGAACGTATGTGTGATAAAAGAGAGATCACCCTTGTGATTCAATTACCAAGACTGATACAGTATGTTTCCTTTAATATATCAGTTTAAGAATAAGATTTGTTTCCCCTGAAAGATCTTCAAGAGAATATTAAGGACTAATGGTACTAATTTAATTCACATAGTAACCCTTGCAAACACCGTCATATTAAACATTTCATAGCGTTAAATTTCTGAATGCTCATGATCAAACAAATTTCTGGATATACATGTGTTTGAAGCACGTTTTATCAATTTCGCACCAACGATTCAGGTGTCAATTTCATTGGTGATCATATCAAAACTCAAGTCTGTTAAAGGATTAAAATTTCATCAATAAAACATCGTCTATTTGCTTCAGTAACGGCAAGGATAGGCTATAAAAAGAATCTTTTCACTAAAAGATTACTTAATATCACACATTCCTGACCAGCCAAATCCACATATTGAACATTTCTAGACTAGTTCCCCTTCTTCCATATCATTAATTCTATTAGTTATTATAGGCAAATTGTGTGCTGAATATTTTATGTTTATTTAATAATTAGCCAGCTTAATTCTGAAACCAAGCAGGCTACTGTGTTGTGTTTTGTGGGCATGCTCTTTGCCATGATTATTTTGGAATTAAATATCCTTCTTGTGCAGTAAAAGACTCCTAGCCTATTGCAATATATTAACTGTAAACAATGATAACCAATTTTGTGTGATTCTAGAAACCCCACATTTATAATTATCTATTTTAATAGATGCCTTGTTCCCATAATACTTTTCAATAAAACATCTGAATGAGTATCCACTGTAGTAAAAACTTAAGATTTGTAAAACGAAAATAAATAAATCAATAAATAAATACTAGATAACTGAATTGACAAGATATTACAATGTAAATTATGAAAAGGCGTGCCAGAGCAACAACTCATGCTTACAAGTAATCGAACAGTTAAACAAGGGCTATCAGACCAAGTGCAGCAGATATCATTTAAAATTTTTATTCGCTGTTACAGATCTAAAAAAAAGTATAAAATACATATTTTGCCATTTACAAAACAAACAGATTACAAAATGTTGAAATAGATCAAAAAAGGTGAAATAGAAGAGATAAGAAAATAAACCTGTGCAAAATGTTTTGATGAAACTGTGAACATTTTTCTTCAGGACAGTCAATATTGAATTAGTAACATGCATTAAATCTGTATTTAACAATAGCGTGTGCATGTACATTGGTATTCCTGAACATACTGCGAGCAGCCATAGTAATCGCAGACATAATTATCGCAATATTGACTAGAACTCGCAGCAGTGTTCCATAAAGTAGCGGTGTTGCTACTCTCTTGGTTATTCCAAGACGCGTCTGTCATGCTGTTTGAAGACCAGGTGGAACCCCCATCGGTTGTGCCAGTACGCCCGATAGGATCAGTCTCACTGCCACTTCTGGTATTCCAAGCCCCGCCATTATTCGCAGAATCCCAAGTAGAACCACTTCCAATTTCAGTTCTAATGCCCGATGGAGAGCTTTCTCCGCCACTGAGAATATCTTGAGAGCTACCAGGACTTTCAAATGAAGAACTTCCGGCGCTACCCCTCGCAGAACCAGTTCTTCCGGTATTGGATCCAGTTCCACTAAAGCCATTACCGTTACTGTCCCAGGCCATATTATCTGTGCCTCCCCAATCGGCATAATTCCACAAAGAGTTACTTCCACTTCTAGGCCAGTCATTGTTTGACGAGGTAGTTTGCTGGTTGTTGCCTCGGAGATTGTTCTCATTATTCTGCGGATGGTGGGCTACAGAAATTAAAATGAGATTTTTCTTCATCTAATAATTTTTTTCATGAACTTTTCGCCATGTTCTGAATATATACTCTTGTGCTTGTTCATTTATGTAACACACGGTGTCTAAATTATTTAAAAGATTATACTAGTTTAAATTAAATGTAACAGAAGAAAATCGAAATATGTTAAGGTGAGAACAATTTTAAATTTATTCAGTCGGAAAAAAAGTATTGCCTAAAATTTATCTGGATCTCAAATAGAAGAAGTAGGAAATAATCTGCCTGACACGATTAAGCAAAAAATACATTCGGATTGTGTTGCTTAAGCATATTTAAGATTTTCCATTTCAGGAACATATTGAAATAAATATTAATTTATTTTAGACACAACTGCATCAACATCTTAGTAATCATTGTTTCAAAAATATGTGCAGATTGCTTTTAAGTTCTTTTATTAGTGAATGAAATAGTCACGTGTCAATTATTGGAGCGCGATTCTTCATGACGACTAAAATGTTATAGATAGATATTCAAACGAAGAAATGTATTTGTTGTGTCATAAAATGCCACAAAATAATTTGCTGGCAAGCCATTTGAAATAATGAAGCTTAAAAATGTTTAATTCGAATTTATAGGGACTTACGACCAGTCCACATTAATAAATCATTTGGCGACGGACAGTGTTACTTGTACATTTTGTATCCACTGATTGCGTTTACTTTATATCAATGATCTAGCACGGTTTCACTATGTCCAGTCGTACTGCGTGTAATCAGTTCAAGCTCCATGAATGTGTAAAATATAATGTTCAATTTTATCATTTGAAATATATTTATAGAAATAATAACGAATTTCAATATATTACAAACAGTTCTATAACGTAACTATTGATAAAACACAGTTTTAAAATACACAAGATAGATGCATATATATATATATATATATATATATATATATATATATATATATATATATATATATGTATATGTATATATATATATATATATATATATATATATATATATATATATATATATATATATATATATATATATATATATATATATATATAATCCTTTCTAGTTGAACATTAAAATGACTTCAAGGTTTCTGTGTCACATGAGACGATTTTAAATTTTTATTACAAAGGCTTGGAAAACATTTGTAAGTATATTAGTAAGTCTGAAAAAAGCCAACTCTACTAATGTTACAAAAAACAAATTCATTAATGGACATAATATTTCGTAGATTTGTAAAAATAAATATGACGATTCTCTGCATTGATCATTGTCTGTTAAACTTTACAGGTGTGGTTTGTAGCAACTACATAATTAACCCATCGACCTAAATGGACAGTAGCGCAACCTTGTTGTGTTTAATTATTACTTTTTAAGCCAAATAAACACTTTGAAGACTATGATCAATCAGTGGGAATCGAACCCGACAACCTTCTTGTCACGAGTCCAACGCCTTAACCACTGAGCTACCGCATTCGGATTAAAATATCCCCCTACGTGAAGATCCGACAGACTGAGCAGTGTGTCTGAAGAGTATCAATTTGTGTCGAACGACCTGATTTACTCTGAAAGCTGCATTTCCAATGGCTAATTAAAATGTCGCCACTTTAGACGGTTGAGATCTGATATTTATTCAGATTGCGAGCTACCGAGGCTAGATCTATTATCAAAATTTATGTTAGTAGATTGGGCAACAAAGGCGATTTACCATTTGTCGTTCGACAGCCAACTTTACTACATGACTAAAATTTAAGTTCCAAATTAACAACAGAGTGATGAAGATGAAAATAAGTAAACCGATTAATTGTGCATCAAATGACTAATAAATAATCAGAAATAATTGGATCTACTTTGCCTAGTTTGATACGAAAATACCCTAAAGCTGTTCTCAAACCTAAAGAGTAGCTATCTATAATGGATTTATTCATTAGTATTTTTTAATTTATCTTTGGCGACTCCGTGCATAAATTTGAAAGGATGATATTATTTACGGTATTTGAATGCAATGAGAACTTAAATAGATGTTATATAACAAATATCACTGATTGTTGTGGAAGTTATTTCCGTAATTCAACAGTGCTTTCACAATTATTTTCTTATTGTACGCATGATCTTGAATTTCATGAACTTTAGTCATTTAAAATATCTGCTAGTTATATAACCTGGTTGAAAGTACAACTAACAAAGAACGTTTACAAACGAACAACATTAATAATGATAGTGATAACAATAACAATGTCGATGAATATATAAACGTACCGTATGTACCCAACAACACTGAGAACACCACCGTTAGTTCCATCATCATCATGGTTGCAGTGATAAAAGACTTCACTACTAAACTTGATTTTACATCCGTTCTACTCTGATGGCATGAACCTCTCTCTTTCTTCCAAAACATTTGCGTGATGATATAATTGTTATAATATATACAAATATTTAAGAAATCTGTTATTCGAAAGATCAGCTAACAGTTCATGAAATTTAATTAGTCATTCATCGACCTTTACTTAATGACTTCCCGTTTGTCATAAATTAGAAATGAAATTAAAAGTGTAAATTATCTGCAATATGTGTACCAAATGATGGTTTTAAATCCTATTGTTAGTCCATATGTGCAGATAAATCTAGTCTCATAGTCTCGAAAATGCAAAACAATTTGAATGTGAATTTTACATACACTCGTATGTAACAAATGTCGACCTAACATTAATTATCATCTTATTACACAGCAATTTCAGATTCCTTCGACAGAAACTATGCTATATAAAATTAATTTTAGAGAATTACACAAATACACTAAACAGAACAGAAAGTGTTAACCGTGGATTCTACATGAGAATGTTTGATAATTATATGCAGAAATAATATCCAATGCCAATAATACTATCAGGTAAGTTAGGCAATTTTTCTTTCGTTATCTACTGAGAATCGAGCCAGCCTCGCAGTTAAACGGCATCCAACACCTTGCCAGTACATATACCATCACAATTAAACACACATCACTAATACGTGAAGCTACAAAGTTGGTGATATATGCATATGAAGAAAGTCCTGTTTACAGCTACACTAGGTATTATCTTTATGTTCTATTACGTTATAGGTCAAGTGCAAATGTGTATAGATAGGGATTTAATAAACAAATAATTCAATCCTCTTTTAAATCAGTCTGTTGGAATCACTTTTGTTCAGAATTTGTATTTATCTATATAGATACAGATACAGATGCAAAGCGAAAGAGAAAAATGCAAATTTAGAGAGAGAGAGAGAGGAGAGAGAGAGAAAGAAAAAGAGAGAGAGGAGAGAGAGAAAGAAAAAAAAAAAGAGAGAGAGAGAGAGAGAGAGAGAGAGAGAGAGAGAGAGAGAGAGAGAGAGAGAGAGAGAGAGAGAGAGAGAGAGAGAGGAGTCGATATTTCTGGACTTGTCTTTGGACTTTAGGATGGTATGGATTTTAATTCATAATATTATATGTGTCTTTAGAATTTTCATTTTGTATTGTAGGGAAGTAAAGTTTTGTTACACATTTTAAGAGCTACTGTGTAAATTGTTTAACGTTTTACAGGCTTGTTTGTTCTAACTCATCTATGAAAATCTGTATTTCCATGAAAACTATCTACACGCACTGTCAAATATTCGATACTGTTCAATATATATTTTACTTTTGTTTATTTCCTGTTCAAAAAGGGTAAGCAAAATGTTAAATAATCGTTCTTTGATATGATTCGTTGCAGTTTTATTATTTTAATAGTTTTTGTTCTGTATTAAATTTTCAATACTTAATTTTCCCTCCCTATTTGCTAGGTCTTTTTGTATTCCTGAACGTTAAGTCAAGCTGCAATTTAGTAGAACCAACGTTCTGAATGATAACGTTCCGAATGATAATTTTCTTTAGGTACGCTTCAATGTAATTGCCTTATTCATAAAAATTGTTATAGTTTGCGAAAAAAATTGTGTCCTCATTTAAATTTCTATTTAATGAATCCCTGGTTTTTTTCGTTATGATTCTGTTCAAATTTTTCTTATTTATGTGTCTCATTTTTTGATATTCTTGTCAGTGAAGCCTTCGATTTGTTTTCACTTGCTTTGGAATCGGTAAGTGAAGTATCGAAGATTTCGTCATTGATATATTTAATAATATTCCGTAATTATATTATTTGTAATACAGCAACCATATAGGCTCCAAATCCTCTGTTCTTTTATTCGGTGGGGAAGAGGGGTGGGGATAGGCGGGATCATTATTGTTTGCTTCCTGCTTAGGATAAAGGGGGTTGGATTCTGTCTACACTTGCATTGTCATTTTTCCTCGTTTATAAACTTCAGATCAGTTTAAATGATATTATTACTGGAATATTGGATTGTTACTGGTACATACAACTGGCGAATATACAGTGTGAGACAAATTGAAATAGTACTTTTGAACCTCAAGATAGTATTATAAATTATGCATCCACACAGCTTTAGTACATCAGGCGATAAATTATCGAAGTCAACAATAAGCATGCATTTCCGCGGACATAAGAGATACTGTACCGGCAATCGTCATTAAATTTGTTTAAGAGTACATTGATTTCACGAGCTGACGTTATATAACATCACTTGAATTTGTACGATGTACATAATCTTTTGAGGTCCCCAAGTGGTCTGAAGCGGATCATTGCCATCTCAAATCTGTTTGCGTAAGTTCGAGGTTCGCGCTCGGCCAATCTGGGTACGTGAGAAAGCTTGTCAGTAGCTTCTCGTGTGTTCTTACAAGGGTTTTATCGGATTCTTCCTCCATCATTTATACTGGCCGCCATATATAGTCTATATTGTGCTAAAATGGCGTCAAACCCTACTACCACCACAACAACAATGTAATCTATTATCGATCTCCACCTTAGAAATTGTTCTGTGACAGGGTTGTTTTAAATTTGGACACTACATCCCACCAGACAGAGAATAGCAGTTCTGTCGCAAGAAAACAGCAATAAAATTACTGACAGTTTATATAAAATGCTTTCTTTCTGGTCTATATTAAGGTATGTTTTAATTTATTGATTTCTTGAAAATGGTGAAGCGTGAATACTGCTAAAATGTGAGTTTACCGAGGGTGGATTTTAGTCCCTGTGGTGACAATATATTAAGTGTATAACCAACAACGTTTTCAAGATTTTTATATCGTATGTAGCATGATACACAAGCGTATCACGATGACCTTACTACGTCTTGAACGAATACTGTATGTCAGAGGTTTGAATAATTTTTTTTTATATTTTTACTTTCTATATATTTTTTAATTTTATAGATTATTATTTAAATGTCAAATTAAAAAAATTGTCTTATCGCTTCCTGCCTACTAAAATGTCATTTGCAACCCCTGTATTTTTAGATTTTTGTGGTTTTCTTTACAACAACTCGTGACGTCCGTTGTTTTATTTATAGCATTAGTTTTTGAAGCAAAAATGCAAGCGGTCTAAATACAGCATTTTCCATCTACATATCGATTTATTTACTACTTTCCTTTTTTTCTGTTCTCAGAATAACAAATTTTTCATAGTTATGGAAATCATTGTTGTGATGAGCGATATCACGGCAATTGGACCATTTTCTAATGTGGCAGCAGGACACAATTAGTACTTCCATACCCACAAATGTAGTCCCAGTCTACTTTTAAATAATCTTTTCTTGTCTCCGTTTGGTGGTGATACAAGAGTTCGAGTTAGACATTCTTGGTATGGATTTAAAGGCAATTGTTTGTTCTAAGTGTAATAGTATGGCTTAGTTGTGGAGTAGCTAAACTAATTAAATCCCGATGTCATTTAAAAACAAATATCTGAAAAAGTCGATTCTAGAACATTCTTCTAAGGAATGCCACTGTATGATAACAAACTTAAATAACAAAAACGAAGAAAACCCACCAAGTTTTATAAAACTTAACAATTTAAATATCAAAGTTTAGAATGAACATTGTTAGAGGTATTTACAATACTATGAAATGAATCTAAACTAGACCTTATTAAGATTTATAAAAGAAAGTCATAAATCATTGAAAAGTTCCTCATAACATTGCAATGCCGGAAATGTTCTGGTCCTCCAAGAACCGCGACATTGTCAAGATTGTGTTGTATAGAATTACTTCCGATAATTTATAACAGTTATAATCAAAATAATGAACACTTTCTATTTCCATTGAACAGTCCAAACAAATTTTTTCCTCTTGAATAATATGTAAGTTCAATACAAAACAGGTATGCAGACTACAATAGGCACACAATAAGTGTCAACTCCAAATAACGGAATGAATCTGATTGCTTAATGTTCTCCATATATATACCTTATATTGCGACTGTAATGCTTGATATTTATTCTTGGAAAATAAATCTCATCAGTCATTGTTAAATTACTCTATAGGCGCCATTTTAGGCCTTATTATTAAGATTATTTTTAATACATTTTAATACATACGTTAACATCATTTTATAGATTTATGCAATTTGCGTTCTTAACAGAGCCAGGCCACGTGCACCATTTATAACAAAGGATATCCTATACAGTTTAAAACCATGAAAAAAATTACGAAAATTAACTAAATTGGTGTACAAGGAGTTAGTTAAAAAATTATAAATGTACCTAACACACTGCGAAGATATTTCTCTCAAACATTAAAGTCGGAATAATTTTTAAAAGACAATTCAACTTATGGTTTTAAGAGCTTCAACCGATAAAACATAAAAACAATAAAGATAAAAATTAAGGATTATCTACAAGAGATAATACACATGACATCAGTTAAAATGGGCAAAGCAATCTAAAATGCTGTAATTAAAAGTGTATTTAGCATGCAGATAAATTAAAACAATAGGTCATGATGATTTGAAGAACAAACATTGTTATATATATATATATATATATATATATATATATATATATATATATATATATATATATATATATATATATATATATATATATATATATATAATTTTCCGAAATCAATCTCATTGTGTATCTGACTAAGACAATTATTCTGTACACAAGAGAGTACAATGCTTATATTTATTTGTGAGTGTTGGTTAAATATTAGGATCATTGTCAATAAAGGTAAACATGTTTTTTTGGTCTGGGTTTAGCATATTGGAATTTTCCCAATATTAACCTATTGTACCTGATGTTTTCCTTGATTTTCTGTTATAATTGTAGTAACAGATTTTATCTAATTACAACTTACAATTTTCTATAAATGAACTTTTGGACCTTAATCTAGGTTTTACTTTTGTGTCTTTGCTTTTTATATAACTTTGTTTACTTGAATAATTTTTCATTGTCCCGATTCCTTCAAATGCAGAATGATTTGCATTGCTGAGTTCAGTTTTAATTTGTATGGTGTAATTTATTAACAATTGTTATCTCTGGAATGACAAAGTGCTCAATTATATTCTTAGACGGAACACTCAATTTGGAATTGCAGTGAATTCAGAAGAGAACATACTGAATTAAGTCGTTATGTTTGATTGAAATAATGTTAGCACTTCACCACACTATAGGTCACTGGTACATTAGTACTTTCAAGACTATATGCACTTCAATACTTTCAGCGCTGATCTTATTTCGAAACTACTTGAATTTATAACATTTTTTAATTAATACTGGCGAATCAACATTTTAGAATATTGGAGATTTAATTTGCAATAACCTTAAATTCTTTTTAAATTTTCACTTTTTATTTTAGGGAAACAAATTATAATTGTATCTACACAGTATAAACAACATGTAACGTTATCTTGAAACTAACAGTGTTAAGTACAAAAACTGTTTTAAACTCAAACCTGATGCATTCGGTGAAGCTAACTTCTTCAAGTATTCCATCAAGCGATAATGACACTACTTCATTATGTATCTTGCCTACCGCACAGGAAGCCTGATAATCAAGAAATGTACTTAATTTGAACCTGAATATAGGGGTACATGTCTATCAAATTGTACATATAATATTGTATTTGACATTAGTGAGACCTTATCAATTGTGAAAACAAGTACATATAAAGTTAAGACATACACATGCTAATAGTATATAAAAACAGAATGGAGATCAAAATAAAGAGATAATTGTTATAACTTAGAAAAAAGATAGGCAATAATAAACATAAAAGACAAAAAGACCCACAAATTCGCTGTATACAAGAACAAACTAATGCAAAACGATACAAACACATGTCAACAAAGAGATTAAGACAGCATTGCATAGAGCATATGTTACATGAAGTAAGTATTGACAATACGATATGAAGACAATATTGCATAGGGCACTTATTACATGAAGTACGTATGGTCAAGACGATATTAAGACATTATTACATGGGACTTATGTCACATGAAGTAACTATGGTCAAGAAGATATTAAGACATTATTACATGGGACTTATGTCACATGAAGTACGTATGGTCAAGAAGATATTAAGACATTATTACATGGGACTTATGTCACATGAAGTACGTATGGTCAATAAGATATAAAGAAATTATTATATGGGACTTATGTCACATGACATACGTATGGTCAAGAAGATATTAAGACATTATTACATATGATATATGTCACAAGATGTGTATATGGACAATAAGATATTAAGGCAATATTGCATGGGACTTATGTCACATGAAGTGCGTATGGACAAGAAGATATTAAGACAGTATTAAAAAGGACTTATGTCACATTAAGTGCGTACTGACAAGACGATATTTAGACAGTATTACATGGGACATACGTCACATGAAATGCGTATGGACAAGAAGATATTAAGACAGTATTACATGGGACTTATGTCACATTAAGTGCGTAATGACAAGACGATATTTAGACAGTATTACATGGGGCATATGTCACATGAAATGCGTATGGACAAGAAGATATTAAGACAATATTGCATGGGACTTATGTCACATGAAGTGCGTATGGACAATAAGATATTAAGACAGTATTACATAGGACTTATGTCACATGAATTGCGTATTGACAAGACGATATTAAGACAGTATTACATGGGACATATGTCACATGAAGTACGTATGGACAAAAAGATATTAAGACAGTGTTGCATAGGCACATGCCGCATAAAGTAGATATTAACACGACGATATGAAGACATTATTGCATAGGGCTCATGTCACATGAAATACGTGTGAGCAAGAAGATACTAAGACAGTATTACATACACGTCACAATAAGGAAGTTGGTACTAAAGAGAACGTGTCATGAAATAAAGTATGCATAAAACAGCCAAAGGAAAGGAATATAAATAACACATTACACTGAATATCACAGAACATGAACAATAAACCGAATGACATAGTGATCAAAGAAACTATACACATTTTATTCGTACAGATTCAAAAGTTGGACTGTACATTTATTCAATATCATTCCATGCATGGGATCTCAAATACTTAAAAATTTCTGGATTTTATTTTACCAATATTCTCGTTTTGATTTAAAAATAATTGGTGATTTATCGCAAAAATCACAACCCTTTGTTCCCATGAGTTGACCAATCTCAAATTTTCTCCTTATGCTTTGTTTCACATGTTTATAACTCCTCATGTATTCGTACAATAAACAACGAATTTGCATAACTTACTTAAATTTATTATGTTACTCAGCATTTATTTCATTGGAGAAAACGCCTGTCCTAATAAGAAATTTTCATTCACGTAGGTTTACATATACTCATTCCTACTTGAAAGAAGAACGGCAATCAAATCTTTTGGATAGTCGAATACATTTCTTTCTAAATCTGCTATCCCAGACGATGTAGATGAATGGCTTTGCCATGTTGTTTAGGAGGTAAAAACGAAGAAGAACATCATACAAAATTCTCTCCCAGTTGCTCATGTGATCCCAGAATGTGTGGACAGTGGCATTCAGAAACGAAACACAGAACGTAGGTAGATACGCAATGATAAACACAAATGTAATAGTAAACATTATCTTTGTTAGTTTGGTTCTAGGTTGATGACTGTGTTGTATGACTGAATTATAAATAGCATTATTTGATTGCGATCGAGATTGTATTGCAGATCCAGATTGGAATCTTTTCAGACTGGGGTTATTAGTATATCCTTTTACTTCTATCACGCTTGAACAGTGAGTATTTTCTTTCGATATGATTTCATTCTCATTACAGAAATTACTCTCCTCACGGCTTTTAATATCCTCAGGTGAATCTTTAATAAGTTTCTGAAATGAATGACCTATGTCATCCCCTATCACCTCTAATTCTGCAGCAGCTTTCTGATGTGTTGCGCATTCTTTCCCATCATACGTTTCAACGGCAACATTATGTTTCTCTTGTGATCTTATGCAGGAGGAGAAGGAAAACGATAAGGATTTAGTGTCAAATCTTCTGTTATTGGCATCTGCAGATTTGACCAATGTATTATAATACTTTTCCTGTTTTATCACAGCGCACCAGATGATAATATAAATAACAATAAGAACTAATGTAATGATTGCGAATAATAGTACTATAAATCCTGTGTACACTGTCGGAAATAGGGTATCAGAATAACTGTCATCAAAGAAGCACTGAGAACCAGTAATATTTCCTATTACAGTACGTATTGTGCTTTGTCCATACATCAGTGTGTAAGGAGATGCCACTATCAGTGAACATGAAACAAGTATTACACACGTACGTATAGATTCCAGGTTGGCCTGCTGGCTTATGAGCGGATTGCATAATTTACGATATCTATCAATAGCGACTATTACGAGTATAAACGCAGAAGCAATCATTGGTACTGTCATCAGGAACGTCAGTAATTTACAAGCAATGGGGTAAAAATACGTGTATGGGTTCATTAAATCCAAAACGTGATTAGGAATTCCCACAATACATGCTGTACTATCCATTGCAGCCAGACAGACTATAAATATTCTGGTGGGCCTTAGTTTGTGAATGATGATAACTAATGTATTCCCAACCAGCCCAAGCAGCATAACGATGACGTAGAACACAGTGACTGGGACCAAAATCATTGCTGTTGCATCGTTAATTTCCTTTAGAGTTAGCAGAGCATGATGTTCGGTCTGGTTTTGAATCAGAGTATCCATATTTTCTTCTTGGACATTGCAATCTGTTTAAAATATATGTAAAATGAATCATTTTAAAAGATACGATTTTCTTAAAGATTTGTTCTTTCGTGTTTGTTTTATAAAAGATCAACCTTTTTCTGGCATTGCTAAAGTTTTGGAGCTCCAAATGTAATCATCATCAAGAACATTTTTAATTTTAGTCTCTGAAAATACACAGAGATTACTCTG
Organism: Potamilus streckersoni; assembly: GCA_016746295.1. NCBI lineage: Eukaryota > Metazoa > Mollusca > Bivalvia > Unionida > Unionidae > Potamilus > Potamilus streckersoni. Next base: position 2,475,351 of record JAEAOA010001748.1, on the reverse strand, counting down.
ACCTTTCAAACACTGACAAATATTGAGACATGTGTTAGAGTATCCCATATTGAAAAGTCGGCTTTCGCCAAAATTGCACAAAAGAACCAAATGATAGTTTTACTAGCGGAATGTACAAAGCTATGCAATATTGAGTACTACCCGCATGAATGAGATCTCTTTTCTGGGACATAACAATTAAAATATTACGTAGCATTAATAAAATGTCACCCTGTTTGAAAGGATGATGTTCACATTTATCTGGAATATAATCATATAAACATAGGAGCATAATGACCTGTTACATTTATTCCACGTTTGGCAGAAGGTCATATAAATATTCATAAAAATCTCTCCATGCCTGACAATTTTGACATTAACGTCATAAACAAATCCCATATACTTGATTACGTTGCCTTTAACTAGATATCAATCATTTGTAAAATATGGGCATTCACACAGTGTCAGCCTTGAAATTAAAGAACAGTCGATACTTTGATGATGTATATTGCATTTTCATGATCGATCAATTCAACACAGCAAAGTGTTTTTTTTTTCTTTCAGCGAAAAAGGAGTACAATTCTTGCTTATGTTTGTAGCACCATTACAGGTAATGTTATTCCTATATACAAATTCTACTTACTTTGAATGATTTGAAAACAAGTGTGCAATGCTAGTACCCTTAAAGATGCATTTCTTAACTACATCAAAACCAGCACTTTGTTGTGTCGAGAGTGAGGTGTAGATGTCACTAAATTTATCCATAGTACACTTTGTAATAAGAAAGTTGAATGCTCTCTTGGCCATATGAGATTTTCAGCAATTGTTTGCAAGTGATGGGAGTATTTATCGAAATTTTTGTCTTTAAGGTGGGTACCTACCTAATAATTATAGTAACAAAAAACGTGAAGTTTTATATAACGGCGGGGAGGGGTGGGTGGAGGTGATAGCGGTTTCGGCCTTGCATTTCTAATTTAATTAATTTATTTTGCATTCTCTCTCTCTCTCTCTCTCTCTCTCTCTCTCTCTCTCTCTCTCTCTCTCTCTCTCTCTCTCTCTCTCTCTCTCTCTCTCTCTCTCTCTCTCTCTCTCAATGGTAAATCAAAAGTCCAAAAGTATTCAAATTCCCGAATGAATTTCAATATTTAATGTACTGATATGCTAATAATCACATGTTCTGTTCCAGAGCTTTCTAATGTAGTAATTATGGCTATTGCATAAACTCAGATATCAGCAAAGGGCTCATTTATAAGTGATACACATTTTTAAAAAATTAGGAAATACACAAACTTTTTCTTCAATTATAAAACCTTTTCCTCAACCATAAATGTCAAGCACACAATGTAAATTAAATATGCATAACTCATACAACATAAAATAAAATGTAAGCAATAAAAGATATTAGATCTCCTTACATCTCGAACAAGGTATTCCAGTACAAAATTATGATTAAATATCCGCAAACAATAGTCGTGTTTAATGATATTAAAATTAGACAAGATATTCGAAAATAATATTAAACTCAGTCGTAGTATTATGAATTAAAGACATATCAGAAGAAATTAAAAAAAATGTTTCGCATTATTTAATGGTTTACATAACACATGTTGAAGTCAAATATGTAATGATCATTGTTCTATCATTCAGAAACTCTATGTAGATATTTACAATATATGCACATTTAATCCATGTTATTTTATATTCTTTGATAAACAAATTTAGATATCACCTGAGGGACGGAGAAATAGGATCCGATCAATTCGATATTCTTTACTATTACACACATCAATGATTATTATTAAAAATTTAAACAATCACCGTCTCCCTCCCATGAAAATCAAATAACAAATGTATAAATCAATTTCCATTGACCTGTGAAAGGTGCTTAGAAACCAGATTTTTTAAATAGGAACATATCTGGAACCACTCGGTCAATATCCAACAGGCATAGACTATGGAATTGATTTCACAAAATTATTTGCACTTAAAGTTTCCGATTGTTCAGGGATAAGTGAGAAAAAATAGAATTTTGAAAAAGTCTGGCTGTATTAGTTTAACTCAGGGAAATTTTGATTCTGAGCTAACGATCTTGAGATAGGTCATTGGATACTGAATATAAATTAGTGAAATATTTTCTAAGGGAAATTTCTCTTTAGATCAGAAGAAAAAAAACAATATATATATATATATATATATATATATATATATATATATATATATATATATATATATATATTCTTTTTAAATATAATACAAACCTCTGCTTGTTTCAACTGGGAAACATAAATTAGAAACAATGCAAGCTTTAGGTACTGAAAGTTGAGAAGGGTCTAATTATCATGTACTTATGGCTATTTTAAATACGTAAATGCCATTTTTATATATATGGCATATATATATATATATATATATATATATATATATATATATATATATATATATATATATATATATATATATATATATATATATATATATATATATATATATATATATATATATATATTGATTAAATACATTGATACAAGAGCATTCTGCAATTGTCCTAATATTTCGGGTACTATGGTTGAAGAAAACTAGTTGGAAATATCGTTTGTCCCAAATATGTATAGATTATCCGACTAAGGGTCGATACACTTGTTCAGCATAACACACGTGCTTGATTCATATTTTCATGATTGTATGTTCCTAATTCAGACAAGGACATCACTAATAATTTATTGCCTACTTGTTCATACACAGTCTCAAAAGTTTATTTGCAAATAAAGTCTGCTTGGGTTTATTTGTGAGGAAGAATAGAGACCAGCATATCTAGCTGGTTATTAAAGTAATGCGGTCAATATATTGTGAAAAGCTTATGTTCTAGTTATAGTAAAAAATATAATGAAAAACAGCTCTAGTCTCAAAAGGATATTTTTCCATCTAATAGGAACTCTGTATTTGCCCTATATAAAACTATTGTAATATCTTATAAAAATACATTTCACCTTTCGAAAAAAACTTGACATAAACGAAAATTAAATAAATAAAAATAAAATATACAAAAATTAGACGGCATAATAAATAGTTAAAAAGTGTCTCACTTTTAGCGGTCTATCTACTTCAAGCAATTTTTCTCATTCAACTTCAAGGGTCCCCAATAGAAATTCATGCCCTTTTGCCAGTTTCTGTTCAACAGGTTAGTGGGGTCCAATCACTAAGATCCGTTTCATTCAAACTACAGGAAATAACAAATGATCTAGTTAATGAGCATGGATTATAACTTAAAGCTCAGCTTCAATCCTGTGACCGTATTTGAATTATCATTTCAGGCTCTTAAGATACACGTGTAATGGATAAATTAAAGCGCGCACAAATATAATCAACACTGGAATGAGGATTCTGAATAGATCTGATGGATTAAAATATAAGACTAACTTGACCTGGCTTCTTGACATGGGCTCCAGCAAATAGGGGAAAGAGGGTAGGGTGGGTGGGTGTTGCACTTGCACTTGCCTACACTCTCTGATTTCACCTCTAAGCATGTTTTGTCCAACATCCGTTAAACGTAATAGAAGACCACTTCATGTTTGTCACCACCCACCTGAAAATAAATCTGATTCTTCTTCGTCTATTAAATTAAACTGCTTTTTAAGAATTTAAGAATAAATTAAGAGCTGATCTTCTAAAAACGCAGAATATTTTACAAATGTATTAAAACTTACTTATAACACTCGTACATATATGATGAACATGACAAAACTGCAGTAGAGCTTGTGGAATTTCACTCTCTCTTTCTCCGATGGTCTCTTCTTTATGGCTCCAAATTAGGACTACAAGAGGAATTAGAACCGACATTATGATGTCATATCCCGGTTTTGTACATACGAAATCACATATTTCCTGTGCACATCGCTCCGTTGATAAACACTCGAATCACCAGTAGATGAATTATAGGTCTTTTCAACTAATGTGGAAACATTAGGCTATTGGGTGAGCGTGGAGTTTAGTGGACTGCTGGAATTTTGGATCAGTGGCTAAATAAAATTGTCTTTGCTTTTTCTTCTCGCGCACGCGGCTTAGCTACTAATCACTGAATATAGCCAGTACTGACCAGCAAGCAGATATGGTTATCAATTCTGTTGTATCTACTATTGTTAAAACTACCATTGAAATAGTTATTACTTGAAGTACTGTAAGGTGGAGTCAATGATACCGTCTAGGCCTTTTTACTAGCGTAAGCTTAATGCATATTTTGTTTTATATTAAACCATACTTATCATAGTCATCGTGAATGAGAAAATTTCCACGAAAAAAATTGATGTATTATGATAATCAGCTCTGAGTCAGCAAATACGCGTGTTTTGAAGTAGTTTTTCAAGGTGATCTTTATTGGTACACCAATAATAGTTTTTAAAACCCTTATACTCACTGCTCCAGTATCCTTGGACATAATTTTTAATTAAGCGTCGGTCATAACCATGGCCGTAATGTACAACCGACAATTGTAAAAAGGGGTGGCAGTTCTGTAGCGTCGTCGACATTTAGACCTTGGCAATTTTATGGTGAGTGTTTCATCGGACGGAAGGCTAAATTTGAAGCTTGTCTCGTCACCTACCAGCCTCATTAGATCGACCTAAACCCTAGTTAACAGCTTTTCCATGGTCTTTCCAGAGTTTAAAAAACTTTTAACAAATTTTATAAAGTCATTTTTCAGCTTCAGTTCCCTGATCTTGCTAGATTCATGGTTGTGTGTACTGCTGCATGTTCCAGTACAAAGATATATAACACTTCTTGGGATTAGGAACAAATTTACACCGATAGTCGACCACCTGTCAGCCCTTCATTTCTACAGCCAGTGGTGTGTCGCATTTCGCACCATGTAACTCTTCAGGGAACACAATGTCCTCTTTAAGGATACAGCCCAGCCGTATATGCACCACAAGTTTCCCAGTATAGATCGCAAACACACACGAAATTTTCAGTTGGTAGACAGTGCTCCACAGATGTGCCTGCCTTATACTGCTGCACGTGTTTTATATACACAACCTACACCTTCATTAAGTCATCTCGTCGTAAGAGAAAGTAATTAGGGCTATGGTAGTGATCTAAATTTCTTTAAAATATTTTAGATATATTAAAAATTATTTTTGATGTTTATTTAAATAGACTCTGAAAAGAATTTTTTTTCTTCATATGTCCAACATCTTTGATAAAGATTAATAAAACCTCAGACAGAACCTATCAATTGAAGAGTCAAATAATTGAATCCATAGTGGTGTTCAAATCTATCATGATATGCCAACAGTTGGAACGTTGGACAATTATGTAAAATGCTGCTCACACAACTGTTGCCTATTACGATTATTCATTTCATTTGTCAGTATGTCTTCGCTTAAAAAACAATGTGTCAGTCGCATGCAAGTGCTTCCAAATCACAATTCTTGACAATGTTTAGAAGTTAAACATCCAATCAGACTGATCACAATTCCCTATCCATTATATGCGCATCCACAAAATTTCCAGACGCCACATCTTAGTGAAATATTAAAACTGAAAACCTTTGTAAAAACTTTATTAAAGTTTAAGGCACCATTTGTCCTTCCCAGATCTATCCAGTGACTTTATATCTGGAATTTTTTTTAACAAATTATACATGAATTAGGCATCCAACATATTAAATCTTCTGCCTAGTACCCTGAAACTCAAGAGGCTTTGGAACGATTTCATGAAACTTACAAGAATAGGATTCAGACATATTATTTGTTTACCAGAATTATAGGGATTAGGTGATCATTTTCTTTTATTCGCTGTTAAGGAATTGGTTCAAGAATCATTAGTGTTAGTCTTTTTTAGTTTGTTTCTAATGTATCGTTCGTGAACAATTAAAGTTATTTAAAGATAAAAAAACTTTCAAATGAATATTCAGAAATGTATCTTTTTTAATATATTTCTAATGTTAAATATACGTTGCCAGAGGCTTTTGAAGCAGAAAGAATTAATCTACACACAACTCCTCAATCACATATAACATTAGTGTATGAAATAAATGCACAGGAAAGGTGTTTGCATTCAAGTGGAAAAAGTCCTGACTCTTTTGTCCATAAGTCAAAATGCTCTTCTGGACAAGTTGTATAGTCTTTATGCATCTGATTGAAACGTAATTTAGTGCCATAGACGGATACAAATGGTGTCTCACATATTAGAATAAGACATTCCCATACAATAGAAAATTTACATGAAAAGTAGGACTAACCTAATACAATTTCATAAAAGTATAAGAAAAGATACTTGATCGAGGCAAGATGGTTGAGAGAGAGAGAGAGAGAGAGAGAGAGAGAGAGAGAGAGAGAGAGAGAGAGAGAGAGAGAGAGAGAGAGAGAGAGAGAGAGAGAGAGAAATGGATTAAATTAAATTTGGAGCAAATGTGAGACCCACATCTCTTCTTCTATCAATTTAATCCGGTGACTTTCCTGATAAGACTTTTAAACATTTCTAATAATCATACAGAGTACTTTACTTGACTATTTCCTATCTCATCTTTTTTTTCAAGAGATTAGTCACCAAACAATTTTTGGGGGAATTTGCATTACCACAAAATTGCATTTTATAAGTAACTTTCAAAAAGTTAGATTAAATATATGAGCTAGTGTACTACAATTATAATTATATACTGTACACCTGTGATAAACTATTTTGATGCGGATGTCGATACTCTGTTAGTGATCGACCATTTGATGGGAAATAATTTCCTTTTTAAATTAGGATATGTTTTGTCCGATGCAACATAGGTTTTGTTATTTTTATTAAAATGGATATAGTTAGTTTAGTTTATCTACAAATTAGAACAAGATTATTTTAAGCTCGGGGGGGGCGGGTACACTTTTCATGATATTCGAATGGCTCTTACCCGCTTCAGCCAGATATTTATTGACCAGTCCCAAAGTACGTTGAAGTAGATGTACAACAGGATGGCTAATGGACCAGTATAAAATGAATTGTCTCCTGCCGGGCTATTGGAACAGTAGAAAACATTGTTTAACTCACCTCAGTGGGCTAAAAGATTAGCTTAAGTTGGCATGGAACGGCTGGAATAACAACAATTTTAGCCTGCAGATGGGTGGGCTGGGTTAATGAGTTATCAACAACAATTGTATTTAACACTCTGTTATACACATATACAGAATGTCTTGCCCGTTTTAAAACGCACTCTTGTGGATAAATATGTTCTTTGGCTCGTGCATACGATGAAAAAATGAAAAGTGTAGGCTGAGTATGTAAAATAACGTATCGCAGTACACTGGAATTGAGGATATGCTAGTTTCACGTACTGTGCATTTTCCCTTGAGAGTATGGCTTTCGTTTGGTCGACGGGTCACCCGGCTAACAATATAATCTGCCTTCTGCCTACAGCGCTTATAGTGTGCAGGTGTAGCGATCGCTTGGATGTACCTAATCCGTTTAGGTCCCTCAGGATGCGGAAAACCCAAGCGCTGATAAACATCTTAATTTTCTCTACTATTTGTACATGCCCTATGGCGGCACCGTAGGCCAAAATACAAATCGTGATGTTGCTATGGACTGGGACAAGTTTCCTTGTTTCTTTGACGAAGATTCTTTCAAACCATACTGCTATATGTCTATTCTCCCAGAAAGTTCAGTCAGGCCTTGATAAAGTATCGACTTGTAGAGCCAAATAGTAAATGGTAATATGTAGCCACTAAGTATTTTAAGCGTTTGCTGTTAAGAAGCAATGTCCACATGTTCATGCCATTCTGCTTGCATGAGAAGAAGCCACATATAAGTTTGAAGAAAAAGTTTCATCCTGTTTTAAAATATATTAAACCTACAGACGAGGCCGCTGTCAACATCTAGAAAGATATTTGTAAGGTATCTAAGAAGGTAAAGACAGCATTACGGCTAACAGCGATGGTGAGGTTAATATTGTTAACAAAAACGTAACAGGAACAACCCAAGATACGTTCATTTATGGTGTAGACCCGACCAAGGATATGGCCGGCTGCTGTCCTTTGCAATTTGCATTTGTTTGTATCGGTGGCTACTTTTTCATCCGCAATAAGGGTCCATCGAACTTTCATTAGAGCCTTGACTCCTATGGCATCGAAAACGATGGATGTTATCATGACCTTCTTTTTAAAGAACACTCTGCTAGCTATTGGCGCCAACGGTAGGACAAATATACTGGCTATGTTGCGTGATCGTTGAATCAGCTTAGTGCTGCCAGGCGATAAAATGATGCCGCTGTTGACACATAAAACCGAAAACAAAGTTGTCAGGCACAACATGGCAGATTAGATGAAACTTACGTTTATATTCGGTTACTCTGTTGTAAATAATGCAATAGCACGAAAATAATTGGAAAAGTACAAATAAAATGTTTAGGTTCATATAGATCGAATACGTCTTTTTACAACATCAATGTCCTTGCCATCTATATGTGGGCACTTCTGATTCATGACCTGCAGACCATTTGTACAAAATCACCTGACCCCAATAAAATTTGATTATTGCGTAGAAACTATTGCACACCTCACCCTACCTTCTTCCTTCATAAGCATTTTTCCAGGTCTTTGAAAAACTTAGAAAGGTAGATGTGATGGCTATCCTCTTGGATAATTATGTTGTTATTATACAACAAAAGTGTGATGACACTCGTTGACAGCGTCGGTTATCTCATTCGTGGTAGCGACATGGACGCCCATTCAAGCGAAATAAACGTGGTCATAATTATTCTCATCGAAAGCTATTTCGCTATGGCGGTAAGTGGAAGCATGAAGGTAGGTCGATGGTACCTTCATACAGTAGAAATTCCATGGAATAAATGTGCTCGAATAGTTATAATAGTTTTGCAAATATCGTGCGATATAATACTAGTGGAGCTCACAAAGGGTCAGCTATATAAAACTTTCTGGCACTATGAAAGTTTTCCGAATAGTCACTTTACGTAAGGGAGCTAACGAACGTTCAAGACGCGCACCAATTATGCAAACGTGTACACAAACCAAGTTGCTATAAAAGTTGTCAGTATAGCCACTTTAAGTCTGGGAACTAGCGATCCTTCAGGACGCCCATCAGTAGTGTTACCGCTTACCCAGACATAGCAACAGGAAGCCATAAACATGGCAAAAAGCAAAGTGGAAATAGAGCTTTCATTCATTTTCTTGGTTATGCCTTATGTCAGTGGTATTTTTCCACATTCAGCCACTATTCAAGCTATTTTATCTGAGGTCAATGTGGCTTATCTGGCGACCTCTATAGTGCCGGAGAAGACAGTACAGTGGCACCAGGTGCTCCTGGAGAGGCTAGAATATAAACTGTGAATAAAGTTACAGGTAGAAAATTCCGACCTCGTAGCCCGCTGAATTTTGTCGGAGATATCTCTGCAGTGATTAATCGCGCAGTACGTTTACGGATGGAACGGCAGAGATAACTAGAACTGAATCATTCTAATTAAGCGCTAATGGTAAATAAATCCATCAGAGCGACGTAAACCCTGAGGCCAAAAAATTCTATTAATGGAAGATACTGATTACGACTGCTTAATAAAATGTTACCGATTCACAACAATCCAATTCACATGTACTTCATTTAAGGCTGGGAAATTTAGAAAAGACAGCTGATTGCTCTACCCCGTTTAATATGATTGCACCTTCTAGTTATGCAGACGTAAAGACTTTAACTAACTTTAATTTTCTGCAAATTGTTCGATCCATCCTCTTTCCATCTGGCCTGCAACACTTTCACATCCTTTATAAGCTGGTATAAACGTCAGGTTCTAGAAGCCACAAATCCAGCGTCATCAACAGCGACATGTCTAAACATTGTAGGATGCAATGGCCGGCGTACATGTCTGTGCAATTGCTGATTTTGTACTTCTATTCGTACGGTTTGGCGCCTCTACCAGAACTAATTTTGTACCTCTGACCCCATCCCAACACTATTGGAATGACCAACCTTGACATGCCATTAAAAATTGAGACTCACTTATACGCAGCACTTTAGTTAATTTAGGAGCTGACATTTTCTCAGCGTGCAGCAGACATGGCTATGGATATCATTGGCCGTTCGGTTTGAGCAGATAAATAATAGTTATTTCCACTGGCACAAGCCTGATATCTATATACTAGACAGGGACGAACCGAAGTCGAGACCACATCCACCTCATCGTGTTTTCCAAAGCCCAGAGTTAATAAACAAAGCTCGAGGATGGATATCTCTACAGTTCTTATCAAAACGGCAGGAAACACGATATCAGATGGCGACATCGTGATATTCAACTACAAAGATGGCACCCCGTTTGACTGGTCTAAAGTTTGTATGATTGCAAGAAATGCTATTCTAATGCAGTGGAACCAGATTATGCACAAAACGCACATGACAATTGGTACATTGACATTAGTGACGAGCTTTGTTTTCTTGGCTTTATGACTGGTCTCCTAGTCATAAACTGAAATAATATCAGGGCAGAAAAGCTTACACAGAAGTCGTTTGTAAAACATTGTCTTATATTGACGAGTGAAGCAAGGAGATTTCTCTTTTCCGAAAACGCAATAATTGTTCATTTAAGTAGGGTACAATGACCGGAGCGTTCCACATGAGTAGCAGCAAAGTCATATCATTAGCTAACCAAACAAATGACCAAGACGCGGCAAGAACAAAATTTACAGACGAGTAGTTCCCAAAACGATGTGGATAAATGGGATATCAAAACAAGTGTCACCATGCAAAATCCCTTAAAAATTAGCGATAACCGCATCATATCTTTAGGAGAGTCAGTCTATCTCAAGCCAAATATGGTGAATAGATGGAGTGTGATAAGTGAGTCGAGTTCGATATAATACAACGGTTCTGAAAGCCATGATCGGTGTCCTCGCATAGTCAAAGCAGTAAACTTATGAATTATCTGTATAACATTCGAAACAAATCAATCAGTAAAATGGTTATTAAGGCCGGGTACATCATAGCCGACACTCTCAACATGAGTGTCAACAAAATCGTGGTCTAAGCTCAGACCCAAGCTGTATTTCTGACAATGCCTCAAAATGATGTACATGGCCATATTAATTCAAACTTTGTTAGAAAATCATCCAAGTTAAAACTTGGTCTTAGTCCGACATTTATTTCCATCATTGACGACACAGGCTATATATTACTGAATAACCGAATTAATATCTTTAGCAGCGATCGATACAGCTTTTTATCTGATGATGCAATAAAAGAAACAAATATACATTTGAACCCAAATCGGGAGACTAGTTCTATATTGAAAATCGCGAATTACATTAGTTTATTCTATTAGTCAAAAACTATAAATATTAGTTATTTGCTCCAAATAATAGAGCCGGATCATAAATTTAAATTTCGATAATGTCTGTGGAGATGGCCTTAAAATAATGGTATAACGTGGCATTGATCTATTGATCAAGATTACACATTTTTTACATTAGAAAGTAAAACAGAATATATCGTCAATTTGTATCAGTGACGACATATTTATTTAATGCACTTATTGAGAGATTTTGAATTTGAAAGACATAACAGTGTAAGTGCAAGACATTCTCAATGATAAGGCACCAGCCTGATTTCAGACCGAAAGTTTTAACTCTCTTGGTATGTACAAGATAACTTTCTGTACTCCGAATCTTTGATTTCTTTGGAAACCATCGTTTTCTCCACTTGGATAGGGCCGACCGATGAGTTACTGAAACCGAGTTTATGTGATTGAATACCGTTGCAACGTCAGTTAGTAGTCTCACTGATCCGAATTCGTCTGGCTTTTACCGCTGGATCAATTTGCAATAATTGGATGTTTGTTTGTTAGAAAGAAAATCCGTCATGATAGTAATACTTAAATCCGCCGAGCTTTACTTGCACGTTCGACACTGTAATATTAAGGTATCTTTCATTTTCTGCAAACGGGATTTCTCGGTTTCAGAGAAACTGCGGAGGCAGTTTATTAGTGCCACTCACTAAAGCTATACGATAAGCTTCACCTTTAGCATTCCGTCCGATGAAACACCCAGCATCAGATACGAAGATTTAAACATCGACAACGATAGAGAACTGCCTACACTTTAATCTATTGTTTATTTTGCATTATTGCCATTCAAGTGTTTATAAATGAAGAAATGTGCACAGGAAATATGCGGACGAGTGAGTACAAATACTGGATTTAAACCTAGCAGGAAGAGACTATCGGAGAGAGAATTCATCTAATGTGAAATATCACGAGCTGTACTGCAGTTTCATGTTCAATATATATGTACAGTGTATTATGTAAGTTTTCATAAATTTGTAGATTATTTTGCATTTTGAAAAGATCAGCTCAGCTTATTCATAAATTTACGGAAAATATTTTAATTTATAATTCGAAGGATAAGCAGGGGCGATTGAAGGATTGTGTTCAGGTGGGGGTGGCAAACATGTAGTGGTCACCTATTAAGTGTTATCGAGATATCCCATATCAAGAGGCCAGGTCATGGTAGGTTTATATTTTGTTTAATCCGTCAGAGCTATACAGAGTCTTCATTCTTATTTAAATATATTTCTCGATTACACATGCATATATTTTTCCTCAATAAATATGTCTTCTCATTTTGACATTTTTTTTATTTAAATAAATAAAAATATATACGTCTTAATACAACGCGTATTTTTTAAAGTATGAATTCGTTCTACCATTACCTCCCGTGGAAGAAATATACCACTATTTACCAATCACATTAAAAAATTGGGAGTTTGAAATGGTAATTCAAATACGGTCACTGGATTGAAGCTGAGCTTTAAGTTATGATCCATGCTCATTAACTGGATCATTTGTCATTTCCTGTAGTTTGAATGAAATGATCTTTGTAATCGGACCAACCCGTCTAAGCTTTTAAATCGAAATTGGCGAAAAGACTCGATATAAACTACTTCTGAGAACCCTTACAAGTTGATTAAAAATAATTGCTAAAATTAGACAGAATCTTTAAAAGTAGACACTTTTTGTCTAGATACGATACAATCTAATTTTTGTACCTTTTCTTTTCATTTACGTACTTTTCAATGCTACTCAGTGTTTCACGAAACGTGCAATATATTTGTATAAAATATTACTGCAATTTTTCCCAGGAAAAGTGAATTAGATGGAACATTTCTTTTGAGACCAAAAATATAGGTTTTTAAAAACATGTTGACTACATTACCTTAATAACCCACTAGAAATATATGGTCTATATTCTTCCTCATAAATAAACCAATGCAGTCTTTATCTGCAAATAAACTTTTAAGAAAGTGTGCGAATAAGTAGGCAATACACTATTAATTTCCCTATCAGTATTAGAAACATACAATCATAAAAAATATGAATCAGACATGTGTGTGTTGCTAAACAAATGAGTAGTATCGTAAATAATCTATTTATATTTGGGACATACGATACTTGAACTGGTTTACTTTAACTATAGTACCCGAATCGTTAAAAGTATTACAGAGCGCTCTTGTATCATGGTAGTATTTTAATATAGATTGTAAATGGCTTTGTTGTATTTAAAATAACAAATTATATATGATAATTAAATCCTTATCGACACTCAGTACCTTGAGCTAGCATTTTTTTTCTAATTTATGTTTTCCAATTAGTGCAGTGCTTTATTATATTTAAAAATAAAAATAAATTACATTGTATTTTCTTTTGATGTAAAAAGCAATTTCCCAAAGAAATATTTCACTGACTTCGCATTCAATATTTCGTGAGCTATCTCCAGTCTTTTAGGTCTGATTCAAAATTTCCATGACTTAGGTTATTATTGTCAGACTTTTACGAAAATCTATTTTTCTCCTAATTTTCTCTGACCAAACTAAACCTTTAAGAAAGAACAACTTTGAGATCAATGCCATAATGTATGCCTGACTGATATTAACCGAGAAGTTACAAATATGTTTCTAACTTACCTTGTTGATATAGGGTAAAGAACATTTCCATTGCATTACTAAATTATTTGCAAAGTATCCACTGTGAACGACTATGTCTGGTGGTGGACGATTGTATTCATGTAGTGGATGGTGAGAGCGTTCTAATCAAGAAGGTTTTCTTTTGCATATAATTCGTTCCCCAATCGCGGATTCCTTCAAAGTGTTTCTGTCTCATTTTGGTGCTGTTGTCAGTACTGTAGAAAATATCGATTTTGGATCAAATTGATAGCAACAAATATGGTTTTTTTAGGAAAATTAGGTTTTTAATTACTTTTTACATATCCGTGCTAATTGGTTCATACATTTATTATTTGATTGTTTGGGGAGCGATGATTGTTTGAGTTGATAATAACAAACATTGTCATATGTATTAGGATGGAATTTCCAATTGATCGAATCCCATTGGTTCTATCGCTCAGGTGATAGTTAACGTTGTTTATCAAAGAACATGAAATAATATGGATCAATTGTGCATAGATTATAAATATATGCATATAGTTACTGACTGATGTCTATAGAACAAGGATCACAAGATATTTTCTATCTACCTTTATTTTATAAACTATCAAGGTATGTCAAACATTTGTTTTCCCGGATTTGCTTTGGAACATAATACACCTACTTAGTTTAATATCAATCACAAAATCGTGACTAATTTTAATATCTTCACACACGATTATTGTTTGTTTATATTTTGTCATAATTTTGTACTGAAATACCTAGTTCATGGAGTACGGAGATCTCATATATCCTATTGCTTATATCTTATTTTGTGTTATGCAGATTTAATTGATATTGTGTGCTTGACCTTTGACCATGATTAAGGATATAGTCAATGTGTATACCTGATTTTTGACAACCTTTTAACTTATAAATTAGCTTTGTGCTTATATCTGAGTTCATGGTGAAGACATAAATACAAAATTAGAATGCTCTGTAATCGAACTTGTGATTCATATCCTATTCATTGTATTGTGTCTTATATTTTATAAAAGGTTGTGGTAAACAATATTATCATTTCCTGTTGAGCTGAGATACAATTTGAGAGGAATCAATTGTAATTAAGAATTGCTCACTGACCTTTTTACATTAACATTGTTTTGGGATTATTCGGAATTCATTCAAGGACATTCAAGAATATTATTGCGATCAATCAAAACTGTTCGAAGAAAGCCCTATTGAAGACTATTAGTACATCAGGACATTAAATACTGGAATTTATTCCGAAACCTGTATACTTTTGGACTTGCAATATACCACTTAGGATCATTTGGGATTTTATTCATTGTACTGTAAGTTGAATTGAACTTTTTACTTTGTGAGTTGGAGAAAAGCACTACTTGTTAATTCTATTGAACATTATAGTTTTGCTTCTCTCTATTACTAACGTTAAGGCCATAACGTCTTACCACAAACTTGGAGTTTCTCCGGTATAATGACTTCTTTAAAACATTTCAGAATTTTTTTTAGATGCAATTGACATTAAAAATTTAATGACTTTGTGTCGGAAGTTTCATTGTCCTAAGTAAAGATTCTAATTTCACATATGTGATAAATTTTTAGAGAATAATTCTGTTATATAAAGTGAAGATTTCGTTAAAGTCATTGAAGACGGAAAAGTTGCTTGAGCATGATTTTACTAGACTTTGTTAACTTTCTGAAACCAAATGATCTTTAACAAAACGAGAGATAAAGACTATTTTGATTCATTATGGGAAATGAAAGTTTTGATGATAGTGCGTTAGGCTTGATTAATATGTCTGGATCTAGATTTGATACAAAATTAAAGCAATTACACTTTCAAAAAACTCTGTATGGAATTAAAACACTATAAATTTTATAAAGAAAAGATGGAAATGTATTAAGAAAGAGAAAGACAAAAAGGAAAGTGAAAATGAAGAGCTAGAGAGAAGAAAGAAAAATACAAAGGCAGAGCCAACGCTGAAAAGAAATGCAGATAACAAATAAGAAACTGAAAGCGAAATATAATTACAAAGAGAGGAAAGAGGAAGGAAGAGAGAAAATAAGGAATGAC
Organism: Potamilus streckersoni; assembly: GCA_016746295.1. Classification (NCBI taxonomy): domain Eukaryota; kingdom Metazoa; phylum Mollusca; class Bivalvia; order Unionida; family Unionidae; genus Potamilus; species Potamilus streckersoni. The sequence goes on along the minus strand of JAEAOA010001748.1, from coordinate 2,459,381 downwards.
AGATGAAGAGAGAGAGAGAGAGAGAGAGAGAGAGAGAGAGAGAGAGAGAGAGAGAGAGAGAGAGAGAGAGAGAGAGAGAGAGACTTGGTAAGTTTATTACCTTTTGGAAAACAGTTCGTACACTGCCTCTTGGAATCGTGACGTGTGTCCTAAATATGAACTACCTCATCGCAAATCTTATGTCATCATCACGGACGACAGGAACTCACTGGGTAGCCATCTACTTCGAACATGAGGATTATGTGGAGTATTTTGATTCGTATCTATTACACCTATGGATATCATCATTGACTTTATGAGAAGAAATGTCCATACGGCACGATTCAATAATGTGAAATTACAAGGAACAGATTCCATTGTGTGTAGACAATATTGTGTGTGTATTTTCTTCATCAACACAGTCCTTTACATTCTTTAGAACATTTAACGACTTATGTTGATCATAAATCTTCTAGAAATGATGAAAAAGTAGAGTGATGGTTTTGTGACCGTAATGGCTATCTTTTGTCTTTAGATAGGAAACGTAGTGTACATCAATGGCCTCATGACTTCCGTTATTGGAAATCTAACTTGACTTCACAACGTTGTCAACTTTGTCAAAAATAATTTGTTTGATGTTATTGTTAATTTGTTTTCGTGTTTTGCTTAAAAAAGAAAAGTTGTGTTTTGAAAAAAATGTTTGTCTTTTGTTTTCAAAATAATCACCGTAAATAGCTAGCTATCTGACTTATCTCTATCCCTCACCATTACATGAGCTACCATAACGTTCCGACCGAACTAAAACCCCGTAGGGATGTTTACTATCGCGTCTGAATGTGAGCCATATAGGGTCAGTTGGTCCCCAGTCTGGCCAAGGCCCAGCTCGGGGAAAAGCGCCCTCTTAAAAAGACATACGCCCAGCCCAGGGCCACAAACAGTCGCACAAATGCCACCAGGCAATAAGCGACTATAATCCAAACTCAGTCCAGTCTTGCCTTCAGAAACAGTCACACGAATGCCCCAGGCAATAAGCGACTATAATCCAAAGTCAATCACTCCAGTCTTAGATTTGCTTCTGCTATACAAAATTTACAATAACCATAACAATAAACTTAGGATAAATTAATAATAACTTCAAAATAAAGAATGTGATTAGGAAATATTTATTAGTAGTTGTAAAAAGTATAGTATTTAATTAATTAAAAGTATTCAACGGACAATATGACAACTTACTTGGACATGAATCACAAGAAGAACATAAATCTGGAAGAAATACAAGAAGACATCTTTCAGAGGAACATACTTCGAAGAATTTCAACAGCAAGCAGGAGAGGGACGGACAGGGAAACAACACTTTATGCAGCAGCCCATGTGAAAGTTATATAACTTTCATAACCTCAACAAAGGCAGAGTCAACTGCCAGTATAAAAAGAATTACAACTTACATTTGCCATTACGAAAAGATATTGCTGTACAGTAGCTGCCTAAATCTCAAACTTTGCCATTATGAACAGATATTACAGCCAATAATTGCCAAAACCTCAAAACAAGGGACAGTTTAGGGAGCGCTACCTGATGTCCCACAAGCCCCCCCCCACAAAACACCTGAAAAGGTGTTATCATCGCTTCAAAGATAAGGGACAGTCCAGGACTAACCTCCTTTCCCTGCTGTCCTATAATTCACTCCCCGGACACGATTAAGCGCAGTAGTTGGACAGTGTGATTCCGAGTGGCCAACTGTCAAGCAAAATATACCATAGCTCAGTCTTCACTTTGGAATTGAAGACCTTTTGAACAAACATGATCCTTTGGAAAGGCGCTCAAAATTAAACCAAGACAAATTATTCGGTGGTAGAAAAACACAATGGGAGACATCCAACCAACAGATTGAAGGAAATTTTAGCCCTTTATAAGTACGTGAAGTACACAAAATTCAAACATTAATATATTCAAAATCAACACTCAGAGACATTCGACAAATTGCAAAGGTGGCTAATACAATATTGCCATAAGGACTCCAGTAGGAAAAACTGGATATAATTTGACCAGATTTCATAAAGTTCCAGAAAGCCCAGCATTTCTTTCCTTTGTCCATCGTTGTTCTTCCCCTCCTGTCTTCTTTCTTCTTTTTGTTCTTCCCATGGGGCATCGGTAGGAGGTGTCCTTCAACTTCAAACTTCCAGAAGACCCAGCTCGGGGCAGAGCGCCTAGGGCCACAAACAGTCGCATGAATGCCCCAGGCAATAAGCGACTATAATCCAAAGTCAATCCAGTCTGGCCTTATTATGCGCTGTCTCATTTAATATGTATGCATGTACGGGGCTTGTGGAGTAGATGTTGTTGCCTGGACTGCTCCGTGTTTTGAACTTTGTTTCGTTTAGTTTGTGTAATGTCAGTTAGAGCTAACCCGCATTGTACTTGGGACTTTTCTGTAGGTAATGTTGGTGTGTGTGTGTGTGTGTGTGTGTGTGTGTGTGTGTGTGTGTGTGTGTGAGGGTATTGTGTAGCAGCAGTTGGATCTTCCTGGACTGCTCTCGTCTTTCTGTACACTATCTTATGTGCTTGCCTTTCCCTTGGTTTCTTTGTCCAGTGTAATCAGTCCCTTTCCCTTTTGTCTTGTCGTTGTCGTATGGTTGTTTAGTTTTAGTGACATTAAGGGTGGGTTATAATTGCTATTAGTTATTGGTATTTTTTCGATGGTTGATGATTACGTTAGCTGGGAATGGTTTGATGTTATATCATCCCATATATATATATATATATATATATATATATATATATATATATATATATATATATATATATATATATATATATATATATATATATATATATATATATTCATTTTTCCTCTGTTTTTATTGTTTGTCGTTGGGTTAGTTTCTGTGTTAGATGTTTTGGAATACCTATGTCTTTTAGGTATCAAATAATGTTCTTACATGTTATTTCAAGGGTTTTAATTTAGTATATGGTTAATCGTGTCAGGATATGTTTTAGTTGATCTGATTTTCAGTTGGTAGTCCTTCACGTTTTCCCTTTGTCGGTGATATTTATTGCACTCCTTAAAGATGTGATGTAGGGTTTCTTGTGAAGGGCAGTGTGGGCAGTCATCGCTGCTTTTTAGAGACTGTGATGCATTACCGAAGTTAGTTTCCAGTAGCGTTTTGCCTGTTATAATTCTTTTGATGACCTGCTGTAGATCTATCCTAAGATTATTGTTTATCCTGATGTTTCTGGAGATGATAGGTTGTATTTGGTAAATGTGCCTTCCCTTGGTGACATTGTTTTAGTTGGTTTGCCATTTATCATTGACGTGGATCCTTACCTAACTGTACAGTTCTTGGATACCGTATTTTAGTGGTTGGATTTAATGTAGGAGGCTTTGTTTGGGTACCAGATCCGCCCTGTCATTGCCACTTAAGTTTATGTGTGAGGATACCCAAAGGAATTCCAAGCTAATTTTGTTTTAGTCTAGTTCTATGAGTGCGTACAATGTCTCTTCAATGATTGTTGGTTCTGCTTCTGGTTGTAATCCCTGTTGTTAATGTTTGTAGTACGCTGGGAGAATCTGTGATGATGCCATAGTGCTGTTTTGTTTGGACTTTAATCCATATTAATGCTTGTTTGACTAACCAGAATTAAGTAGATGGAGCACACATCTGACAGCCTTGCCTCTATTTTATGGTTATATTCAGGTACTACAATCGCTGCTGCCGCTCTGTTTCTCTCTGGATTTGGAGCCATCCGTGTAGATTTTGATGTCTTGTGGGTACTGTGCCTCACGGATTTTGTCAATTGTTGTAAATAGTTTTCATGAGTTTTATAGTTTGCTTTGCATAGCTTTGATTGTAAGGTTAATAATTGTGTCTTTGTTTCTCTATGGAGTTGTGTTGTGGTATTTGCTTTGTTCGGCTTGTAGGTTTAATGCTCGATTTTCGGCTCATAGTGTGTGAACTTTTAGCATGCTGGTAGGATGCGTATTAGTTTCAAGATTCTGGTGTTGCACTTTTGGAAAACCGAAAACCAGCGTACAGGACAACCGACAAATAACCAAATCGAGGTACAATTACTCCTAGCAAAGAGGAATTGTAGTCCCACTCAAAATTGTACAACTGTAACGAAACAGGCAACACTACCTGTGACGATACATTCAAAGGTAAGGCAGTTCAGGAAGCTCTAACTGTTGCCATTAAACTTCCTCATCACACTCTTGCACTAGCATAATCAAGCGGGCCGAAACGGGTGCTAGGGAAAAGAGACGAACAGACATCCGGTTTGGATCCTGATAGAAGCAAGTCCGTGCCACACTAAAAGATTTACCACAATCGGCCAGCAGAAGGAACGAAAACGTGAAATCTGAGATTAGGGAGCCCCTACACCTTATTATACTGCACACAAAGGCCACTCTAGAAACAAATCCAACACTTTGGCACTTCAGTATAAAACTAAAACATTCAAACAAAGCGCGAACAGGACGGTTAACACCCCACATGATTTATAAGCATCGGCAAATGCAAAGTACACACTGTACACTAAATTCTAACTAAAACATATTGCCAACTGCAATGGCTTGGTTGATTACATAGGTGGCTCACACATGTTTGGTATAGAGATGTCCACTTGCAACTCTTGACTAAATTTGACCCACAAAACGGCTAGGGTGTTTGGTCGGGTCGCCTTATCATGGGGTTGGTGTTTACCTGTGTGTTATCAATTTGGTCTTTTCCTGGTGTTTGCGCTGCCACCTCCCGTGCTCCTTTTCGCCTTGTCTTGTCCACATACATAAACTGCTCGCTGTATCGCCAGGCCAGGGGCAGTGAGCCCAGCCAGGGTCAAATCGCACAGCCCAGGGATATAAACAGTCGGGAAGCACTTAGTGCACAGGCGAATATAATCCTTCAGTCATTCAATCAGTTTGACCATCCATTGTTAACTCGTCTACCTATTAACATGCCTTCCAGACTAGCTAAGCTAAACGAAGCTTATGTCAATTAACAGCGTGTCAGGCTAAACCGAATACCGAAGATTGATGAAATAGAGAACGTCGGGATGCTATCAATAACCCAAGACCTGAAAAGAGGTTTTCAGAGAGGACATCAAGAAAGAACAAGAAGAATTTACAGAGAAACACAGACTTGAGAAAGAGAGAATCAACATCAGCAGCAACATCAACTGGAGCAGGAAGCTTACATAGGTTTTGTCGACTGTCGTGTGCACACCGCAGAAGTAGTTCGAATCGTATGCTTCCAGACGGGGATGCAATCTTAGGCGGTAAGAAGATTGCTATCACTATAATCCCGACAAGAATACCAATTTAATTGCCAACAATATTTGTGCGTTTTATGTTAAAAATAAAATTGTATCTACAAACACCTGGTTTATCTGTATTTTCTGATAGTGTATATCTGTGTTTGCAAGTAAAATCTTTAATGTGATTGTTTCCTTTAGGTCCGCGCATTACATGTTTTGTTTTCATTATGGTTAGTTTTTGGTGTCACGTCAATGCTCTACGAATATAACGTAAACAGCTCGTCAATTAAAACACCAGGTAAATCAATCATCTAAAGGATATGGAAGTAATAGACGTAAGAACCATCTACCGCCTTATGACAGGTAAATCCTTACTAATTGGCAGCTTCAAAAAATACCTAAAGGACCAACACAACCACAACATCTGCCCGTATTTCCCAGTCTTGGAAACACTGAGCCACATCTTCAACACTTACCATATATCAAACTAAACGCAAAACCTCAAGGAATTCTTAAAGAGGATAGGATCACCTGTAATGTAATATAAACTACTGGACAGAAAACAGAATGTCAATCTAGAAACCGCCTACAAAAGCATGATTTTATACGTAAAACAGATCAACAAATAAAGGTAAATATATGCATAGCAATGGGGAAATACACTGCATGAGAAGAATTCTAGACCTTCATCAAACATGCAAACCGTCCATACACCAAATTACCCATATACATCACTAACATTAACCAGACTAACAACTAAAGATTTAACATTTACAAATATTTCCCGGGCGAATTAGGCTTATCAACACCAAAACTAAAGGAATAAGGGTAAGTAACACCAAATGATGATGAGGATCAAAACACCAAAAATCGCAAAAATACAAATCAACAGAACAATGAGGAATATAAAAGTATCAGATAACTAAACAAGAACACATCAGGATCAATAATGGATACATCGTAAGTTAAGCAACATAAAATATAAGAACTATTGCAAACGAAAGCTAAAAAGCGAGTCCCCAACCCGAATCTAAAAGAATTAAATACGAATACTAGGATAGCAGAAAAATGGCAACAACTGCAAAGCCAAAAGCGGGTCTTAAGGAAACAGAACCCATAATAACACCAAAAACAACAAAAGGAAACAAAACCATGGCAACATGTGCTTAGTCAAAAGTCGAGTCCTCAAAACAGCTAAATGGAACAAAAGCTATGGCAAACGCCGGCTTTAAAGCAAGTCAAAACAAAACCTAAAGATACAAAGAAAACGGAAAACTAGGGAAACACTGGAGAACTTGCAACATGAAAATCAAGGATACCAACAACGACGAGGGAAACAGGAATATAAGAACTGCCAAGCTCAAAGGGAGTCATTAAGAAACAACTCATAAGAGTACAAGGAGCAACAAAGAAACAGGACTATGGTAACGCGGGCCATGCTGAAAGGCGAGTCCTAATAGCAAAATCACCATAAACACAAGGAAATGAGATAGCCGTTACCAACAAAATGTGGAAGACAGAGCTGCATTTGGTTACCAACATTTTAAAGCAACAAACGAATACAATTAAGAACTTAAGCAACAATGTAAATTTATAAATTCTGTACAAAGCATGCAATAAATTAAAACAACACTACCCTATCACCGCTCAATCAAACAACTAAAAACACAAGCCAATAAAAGCACTCACAGACACTAATAAACACAACCACAAAACATTAGCCAAAAAATAACCTACTATCAACTAATACTAATTAAGGGAAAATTATATATATATATATATATATATATATATATATATATATATATATATATATATATATATATATATATATATACCAGACATATACTCTCTGAACTGTGTTCGAAACTCTGTAGAGTAAGAATTTAATTTCTCTAAACTGTATCATAGTATTGTTTTTATTAATATATATATATATATATATATATATATATATATATATATATATATATATATATATATATATATATATATATATATATATATATATATATGACGACGAATAGTACAAAACTAGCATCTAACTAGTATGAATGCTTTCGATTCTTAACGAGTCTTTTGAGTCTTTTTGAAATGCTTATAAAAAACATAGAAAAAACAAACAAATAAAACAAAATCGTTGTGTTTATAAAACTCTACATGGCTCTTTCTACATGAATTATACCTAAAGATGCATTATGCCTGAATCAGTCTATATCGACTTGTTGTAGATACTGAGAAATATTTGTATATATTTACCTCAGAATCTATGAGCCATAGCGACATCTATTAATTTGTGTACATTTATGTAACGCAAATTATATCCCGGATATTTGATTCCTTCCCAGATATTTTATTCTTATAGTGGTACTTAAAGGATACTAAGAAGATTTATAGAAGTTTGAAAAGAAAATGTGCCGGTTGCGAATGATAATTCTGCTAGTTTCTGGGTTTCTTTTTTAGTCTTCTTGGTCTAAACCGCTTGGTTGCAATGTTAGAAGGCGGCGTATCCAGCAGGAATCATTTCCCTTCCTGGTTTTGGAACTCCAGTTGGGGTTGTTAGCAATTACGATAAGTGTTATATCTCTGCAAGTGTGGTCAGGGGAGGAGAATTGTTCCGCGACTGGGATTCTGTACAGCTTCTTTGTCATCCTATTAGATCTATGAACGTTTATCCTTTTGTGTAGCTTTTCAGTTTCTCCGACATACAGACAACCACAGATCTTAAAAATATAAATTACATTCTCTGATTTGCACAATTTGTTTGTACCATGCATGTTTAGTTTTTCTCTAGTCACTGTACAAGTCAATGTCCAGGCAAAACTAGTCAGAGGAAAAATTAATGCAGGCATACTGAGAGTGCAAAGAAAGAGACTGATTTAAGGGACATAACCGGGTGAAGGTTAATACATCTCCCTCTTAACACTAACATATGCCTGACGGTATTATTGTTCAAGCAATTACATTACTTCGATGTAATGAAAAAATAAGAACTTTTACAAAGGTTAGGAAAAAGTTCTAGGATTGAGAATGAAAGAACATAGGAAACAAGAACTCAAGATATTAGATTTCTATGTTATTGCGCTGAAAAAAAAGTTACTCTTGCATTTTCGGAACTTCAGCATACAAAGAATATAGACTGTCATGAGAGGGATGGATTTCCACTATAAAGGAAAGAATTTCATAAAAAGTTACTTGTTCTAAACCAATCAGAAGGAAATTATAAAAGTTTCCTTAAACCAGATATTCCAGAAGAGCTATTATAGGTATATTATACATGCCACTTCCAAATTGTATATTAAGATATTATTTGAATCTGAGTGACATAATTTGTATAATGAACATAATTCAGGTCTCCGTCGTAGATCTGAGAAGAACGAGGAACACAATAATTGATATAAGCAAATTATAGTTCATGAAAAAATAGAATTGTTGCATCAAAAGTTGTAATTATCATTACAAAGAAAGAAAAATTGTCAAAGGATGATCTTATCCAGTACATTGTTGGATGCAAGAAAGAAGAGCCCATGTTCTCATTCACTTGAATACGGAAAGAAATTTAAAAGAAGGCATTAACAAACTATGTTCAATTCAGTAACAAAAATGAATAGAAAATTTGTTCCAAGGACTGTGGCATTAGAGTATCAACTAATTCTCATTTTCTAGCAGTTAATCCGGATTTCCTAGTTCATTGTGATCATCATAAAGAAACATAAGGTATTGGTAAAGTAAAATGCCGCTACCAATTCAAACATTGAAAAGTGATTTCTTTTGTAGTGTTCGCAATGGAGATATGAAATTGAGGTAAACACATTTTAACTATGTGCAGGTCTCTCTGGTGTATAAAATAGCATCTTATTGGAACTTAATGGCAAAAGTACTAAATTTGTGGGGAAGGTTTAGTAGGAAAGTAAGGCCTCAGAGCCAAAAAGCAAAAACGGCAAAGAATTCTTATTTCTGTCAGTTGAATGGATTGTCATACACCAGCTGTTGTTCAGTTTTACGCGTTAATTTTGTTGATATAAATGTTTCGGATTTAAACAAACAATGGACGCCGTACATGATACAGGTCATAACATAGCTAGTGGAACATATAACTGACTAGGCATAAATGTGTCTTCTTTAGCTGGTAATAAGATTGGAAAAATATACTATATCCTTGCATCTTGAATTTTCTCGAATTTTCTTTGTTCTTCAAATCTGAATTACATGAGCGATATCATGGATTCTAAAGTTTGATTACAGACATCGAAATTGTACTGTAATATCGACTAAATTCCAAGTACAACATCATCCTCCTTACTGCATTCAAAACGACATTAACATTATATTTTATAGCTTCTATATGGTATGCAATTAAGAAAGTTCATGTGTGTTTCTCACATTGTGATTCCAAACATTCGATGACGGAACAGAAACGCACTTGAAGATGAGTTAAGACGCCTTCCTCGCTGCTTAAATCAGTTCTACTGCATGTAGAATTGACACATAACTCGAGTCCATAATAATTTGTTTTAGTAGAACCGATAAAAGCATGAAAATCTATTCGATTTCAAGCTATATGAAAAAGTAGTTGCAGCGCGCATTCATTCGTAACATTACTCTACATTTCAATTTTAAGGAGACCAAAGTGACAATTCCTTATTAAAGTTATGTCAACAGTGCGACTAAGTTCAAATTTCGCTGGGTGGAGTTATGGAATTTATATTATTGTTAATTATTTATTTTGGAATACAGCATCAATGCAATTACATTGTTCCTTGTAGATTTTTTTTAAATACAAAACATGCCTTAGGTAGAATAAGAAAACAAAGATACAGTTAAAAGGATACTGTATTTGCATAGAAAATCATGAATCTTTTTTTGTTGGATGGATAAAAAATGCACATCACAAGGTTTTCCCCTACAAATGCAGTAACCTATAAATTGTACGTTTAACTCGATAACTTGAAATTAATTGTTATGTATATGCAATTTAATTACTTGTGTGTTAGTACTAAATTCTGTTTAAGTTATTTGTCTTTCATTACATGTTATTATAATGATAACATTTTTTACTGGATTTGACTGTTTTCAAAAAATTCAGTTCAGTTCGTTTAACCTAATAAATACGCAGTTCGCAGAAACACCGTATCTTTTGGTGACCTGGATTTTAAGGCCAGTTTCTGATCAGTTGTAAGCAAACCTTTTTATTTTTTAATCTTATGGTAAAATTCGTTCAGTACAGTCGAATCCGTAACATAACCTTTGTGATAATTGGCATATGATGTTACTAAGTCTCTTGAAAAGAAGTTGCCACGTGATCCTATCACGTGGTTTGTTTTACGGTTCAGCTGGAGTCAAAGTGACGTATCATAGTGTTTTATAGTCAGTCGTAATTCATGATTTACGGCTCAAATGTATTTATTTTGTTGTTGCCAGTTTGATTTAAATTTGTCTATTTTCCGGAATTAATAATTTATTTTTCCTGGATGCTTTATCTAGTGATCAACAGAGACTTTGGAGAAAGACATTTACAGAAAACTTTTCGAAATTCTAAATCTGGAAGATTATTCTTGGTGATTCAACAAGAAACTGTTGAAACAGCACCACAAAACAGACTAAAAAAAGACGTCATCACCTTCCAACTTTGAACTTGATGGGGATTCGAATTTTGATTCAGTTAGAACTTTTAGTTATATGGCTTATGTTTTTAATATTGGATTAATTTTTGGATTAGATTAACAAACCGTAAATCCTTTTAATGATTATTACCTTGTTTTCTAGGGAAATAAATTATTCTGTTAAAATTTTTTAAGCTTGTTGGCTTCACTCTTTTCTTTATTACTTTTGTACGAGCCTAGACAAATGTCATAACTATGACAAGCTGTAAATTGCACATGAGTTCGTATTAGTCACTCTAAAGATGGTATATTTTTGTAACCTAAATTTTGCACGAATACCATATAGTATTGTCATAAATTTAGTATAGGATGACCCACACAATAAGTTTCAGTCCATTTTAGTTCCTCCGGCGTGTTTGTATATAAGTGAGCTTTATCATTAATCTTACATAACATTTTGTGTAATATCAGTTTCAGCAACAGCCTGTGAGTGTGAAATGAGTTCATGCTACCGTGAGCATCCTGCTTAACTCAGAATACAATGAATAATTATAGTAATATTTGATGGTTGCATCGGCGTTTTCTTTTTCAAGTTTTTAATTTCTTTCTTTATTTTCTTGAGTTTTTTTTTAAAATAGTTTTTTTTAAAAAAAGTTTTAGAACTAAATTTTGTTATCAGTGCTTGCACGGTAATTGTAGCATGTTTTCTAATAGATCACTTTCAAATTAATAATCATTATACCAGGTACCCAGTATATAGCTGTCTTAAAAGTAAAGAAACAAATGATTAGGGCCTCTCTTTCTACTCACTTTTGTTGCCTATATATCCTTCTATCTATTTGCAAATTACGGTTGTGTATATGTAATTTGCATGCATTTTTGTGCTTTCTTTCTCTTTGCAAAAGCCAAGACCTCTTACAACTTGCAGTTTTGTGACTTTTGTTGGTGATAACAGCGGGATACATAAATGTCAACAATTGAGAGATTGCGCCAGGCACTTATGGAATCGGTACACAGTTAGTACTTCCAGTTCAGCACCCACGAATGTTGTTCTTATCTATTTTTAGAACATTTTTTGCTCTCACATTATGTTGGTGATAGAAGAGTTTTATTGATGCATTTTTGGTAGGGTTTTAAAGGTAATTGTTTAATCTTTAGAATGTGAGCTTATGGTGTGGTTGTCTGTGTGTATTGCCGCAGAAGTGCACAGTGAGTGACAAGGCCTTGGTGATGAACTGGAAGTGAAATCAGTGTTCCATTGCATGGTGTTTTGTTTACAATTCAGCCTCTCAAAAAAATTCAGGTCAACCCTTGACAAGAACTTAAGGGTGAAGTCATCTTTGAAGTTATTTTAGATGAATATATGATTTGTATTGATTGTCACACAGGGAAGAGTTCAGTACTGACAAACGAATGTAGAGAATATATAGTCAAATTAATTGTGTTCTATGGCCTTATGACCGATCACTTCCGGTATCCTGTTGTTGTTCAAAGGGTGTTAAATTTGGAATTAGTTTCCTGGGATTGCACAATCGTGAGAACAATGCAGTTGAGAATAAACGGTTAGTGGGGGGGGGGGGCTTGGAGAGATACAAATGCAAATCTATACCGAAAGTTTTAAAGCTCCCATCACATTAATAATATGTAAGAAACTGCAAGATAGGGCAAATTGCTCATAGTTGCATCAATACAAAGAGCATAAGTATACGCTGCTTATACATGTAACACTAATCGGAAGTACAAACAAAAGTTTCACATCATAAAGCCTATTTACGCTTTCCGTCCTTGTGTGCTCGAAGATAAAAGACGAGAGCACAATCATTTATCCCTAGTAACTTGTTGCTTCCGGACAGAGGTATTTTGTACATGACAAATATCTTGAAAGTAATATATGTTGATGTTACTTAAATAAATTAATAAATCTGTTATATGTGTTCTGCTTGATGTGTTTCCGACTGCATACATGTACATTGTGATACCTTATATTAGGAGTGGTTACGATTTATCAGTTTGTTTGCAATACATTAGCTGAAAACCTAAGGATTGTGAAACAAGGATTATAATAAATGAATATAGACATCAAGTTAACTCAGTATTCTTTGACAGCCCAAAAAATAACATCAACAGGCAGCATTTTGATTCAGTAAATGAAGAAGCCTAGCGCAATTTGTTCAGATATTTGCAATGTGGTTTTAGCATTTAAACATACTTAAGTTTCAATATTTTGTAAACTTTCGACCATTTGTTTTTCAATCCATCTTTTGTGATTTCGCTTCCTAAGTTGGACTACAAATCCATCCAAACTATCTGTAAAAACTTGTCAGTGTCATATACATAGTAGTCGTTACTTTTCTAGCATTTTCCATTATGATTTTATTTCAATATTTTTAACATTTGTGTCATATTGCTTACCTTACCATGCATCCATCCATACATTATTCACACTTCATTCCCTAAGTCGGTAGAAATATTTTAGGCTGGTGGTGTGATGAGGTATCGTGTGTTCCTACGCACATGGCATATCTTATACAATTGTTTTTTATGCATTTGTTTTGGAAAATAAATAACGAACTATATTAAGCTATGCTTACACGTGGTATATTAGACATGGCAAATGTTGACTTGAAAATAAAATCTCCGCAAATCATCTATACGTTTAAAAACTTGGACTTCAATAAGCGAATATATTCCACCCATTCTAATATTTCTTGCGATATATATATATATAATATATATATATATATATATATATATATATATATATATATATATATATATATATATATATATATATATATATATATATATATAAAGCATACAAATCATATGGCGAATAACAACCCTCTCAAGTCTATACAAGCTGGTTGTATTTATAGTGTTAGCACATGTGAAGACAGAAATGTAGAGGTTTACAAACACAACGTTTTTGTGTTTATTTGTTTGTCGTAACTATGTTTTGTATTTGCCTTTGAAAAAGACTCATTAAGAGTCGAAAGCGCTTAGGCTAGTTAGTTACTAGTTTCGTACTGTTCGTCGTCAATTTTTTGCATATATATATATATATATATATATATATATATATATATATATATATATATATATATATATATATATATATATATATATATATATCGCAAGAAATATAGTACAAGTTCAAAGAAATGAAATGGATTATTTGATTTGATTTGATAAGAGGTTATCAATTATTCACAGCTAGACTAGAATACATTTTTATCTCGATAATAAATAAAATATAGCCTAGTAATTTCATCTTGCTTAACTCTCAAGTTAGCGCGTAAGACTTTTGTTATAATAAATACTCTTGATTCATGTTTATTCATTGTTTACTATGTTGTTGTTGCCTTTATACTAACTCTCTAGACTACCTTTTGTTTCTAATCAACGCTTTTCAATGCAGTCGAGATGTCTTTTTTATTTGTCAAGAGCAGTAGTGAAGTTATGTTATCCCTATCTGTCTTGACAGAACTATTATCAAACGATTGCTTAAATATTATAATTTATTTGGACAAAAGTGCCTACCCCTCTACCGGAGGCTTCATTTAGTCTCATCCCTTTTGTACAACCAGTATCGCCACTGAATAATATAGCTAATTTGAATACCCCAAGTAGGTGTACATGTCTATCAGATTGTACATATAATTTGGTAGTCGAGATTATAGATATCCTGTGTGATACCATATCAATTGTGAAAACAAGCACATATAAAAGTACATGCACATGGCAACATTATATAAAAATAGAATGACAACAAATAAAGATACAGTTACTATAACTTAGAAACATTGTAAGGAAATATGGACATAAAAAGGGACTGATTGATGCATACAAGAACAAACATATGCAAAAATATACAAACACGAGGACAATAAGATGTTAAAACAACATTACATAAGACTCATATCATAAAAAGTACGTATCTACCAGCAGATATTTAAACAGAGCACATGTCACATGAAGTATTTACAAGGCAAACAGGTACTACATTACAAATTTCAAATGGAGTACTTATGGACAAGAAAATATTAAGACGGTATTGCATACTTTACCAAAAGCAAATATACATACACAGCTAAAAGGACTAGATTATTATGAACTACACTGATTATCATAGAACAAACACAATAAAAACGAATCACATAGTATTCACAGAAATTGAACACATTTTCTTTGTTCTGATCCGAAAGTTGGCAACAGATTGTACATATGCTGGATGTCATTCCAAGCACTGAACCTAAAACACCTAAAACGTGCAGTATCTTTTACACGTGCAGATTTAATGCTGATGATGGTAAATTAGACAAATCACAACTTTTTCGAACACGTTAGTCAACCTCGAGAATTTTTTTCTATAACATACGTGTAGTTTCAGATATGTATAACTTCAAACCTTGTCTTACAATATTCATCAAATCTGCATTACATTACATAATTAAATGTACTATGTAACTCTACTTTTATTTCATTGAAAATAAAAGATTGTTCTAATAAGAACGCTTTCCTTCGCATAGCTTTACAATATGTTCTCATCATTACTAGATGCAAAACAGCATACAAGTCTCTTGAACAGTCGAATACATTTCCTTCGAAATCTGCTATCCCAGACGACATAGATAAATGGCTTTGCCATATTGTTTACTAGGTACAAACGAAGAAGAACATCATACAGAATTCTCTCCCAGTTGCTTTTGCCGTCCCAGAAGGTTTTGATAGTGGCATTCAGAAAGGAAATACAGAATGTAGGTAGATACGTGATGATAAATACAAATGTAATTGTAAACATTATCTTTGTTAGTTTGTTTCTAGGTAGATGGTTTTTGTGTGTGACTGGCTTACTATTTACTTTATATGATTGCGATCGCGTTCCTATTGCAGATGAAGACTGGAATCGTCTTAAACTTGCGTTTTTAGTATATCCCTTACCTTCTAATACACTTGAAAAGTGAATATTTTCTTTCGAGATATTTCCATCCTCGTTACCGATATTACTCTTCCCACGGCTTTTTATATCCATCTTTTGTACACTCTCAGGTGCATTGTTAGTAAGCTTCTGACATGAATGATGTATATCATTTCCAATCACATTTAATTCATGTTTCATGTGCATTGCGCATGATTTCTCGTCATTACTTTCAACAGCCGCATGATGTTTTTCTCGTGATCTGATACAGAAGGATAAAGTAAAAAATGTTGATTTCTCGTCAATTCTTTTGTTGCTGACAACAACAGATTTGAACAATTTATTGAAGTACTTTTCCTGTTTTATCAAATTCCGCCAGATGATTATATAAACCACAATGAGAACTAATGTAACTATTACTAAGAGTAGTAGTTTAAATCCTATGTACACAATCGGAAATAGGGTGTATGCAAAAGCGTCATCAAAGAAGCACTGAGAACCAGTAATATTTCCTACTCCAGTACGTATTGTGCTTTGTCCATACAACAGTGTGTAAGGAGATGCCATTACCAGTGAACATGAAACAGCTATTACACACGTACGTATAGATTCCAGGTTGGTATGCTGGCTTCTGAGCGGTTTGCATAATTTCAGATATCTATCAAAAGCAACTATTACGAGTATGAACATAGACGCAGTCATTGGCATTGTCATCAGGAATGTCAGTAATTTGCAAGCAATGGGATAAACGTATGTGTATGTATTCATTAAATCCAAAACGTGATACGGAATTCCCACAATACATGTTGTAATATCTAGTGCAGACAGACAGACTATAAATATTCTGGTGGGCATTAGCTTGTGGATGATGATAACCAATGTATTCCCAAGGAGTCCAAGCACCATAACGATGACGCAGAATACAGTGACTGGGACGAGGAGCTTTGCTTCTGCATCGTTAATTTCCTTTAGCGTTACAAGAGTAAGATGCTCGGTCTGGTTTTGAATATCAGGAATCAAAGAATCCATATTTTCTTCTTGGATATTGCAGTCTGTTCTAAAATATATGTAAAATTAATTCATCATTTTAAAAGATATAAATTTATTACAAATTTGTTTTTTGTTTTTGTT